>OY728160.1:344317440-344832440 GCA_963277665.1 Viscum album
ACAAAAAAATAAATAGAAAGATTTTTAAAATGGGTTTTAAATTGATTTTTGTGTATTTTAACAATCTAAATGTAAAAATATTGTTTGAATGGGTCTCTTTATACTCTATTCTTTCCAAGAGAGTGTCTCTCTTGATTATTATTAAAATTCAATGGAGTTTGTTCTTGATTAAATCAGGATGTAAAATTATCACTTCACAAAAAGTTTCTCTTTTTTTATTCTCCTATTTCTTTTTTCTATGTTGTGTGACCCAGACTATGGATTTTATAATGATTACACCGAAGCGTGGTGTGATAGTCTCAATACAATGTATATTTTTATTAATATTTTTAAAATATGTCCTAAGATGATGATCTCATGTTGTTCATCACACTTAAATTAATGGTACATCACTCAAATAATTTATTTTGGTATTTTTTTTAATTGAAATTATGTAATTGATTTATTGGGTATTGTATGTCATGGATCTTTCTAGGGATGGTGTTGGTGTTACTCTATATAACTTACATGAGTGTTTGGTAATAGTTTTGACATAAAATGATGACCTGGTGTGATATTATGAATTTAATACTAATTATATTATTCTGTAAATGAATTATCAGTTTTTAAAATTAATTTGAATTATTAATTTTTAATTAATTATAATTAATTTCCAGATATTTTTTCTTGAGATTGGTTCTTGAGAGTTGATACTAGATTGGATGAGCTTAGGTGGCGGTTTCTGATATTTTCTTAAATAGAATAATTATATGTATGAGGTTGGTGGTCCCTATACATTTTACCTATGGTATATGATTTAGTTCATGAGTATGTAATATGTGGATTCACAACTCTTATGAGGTTGGCCTTTAATTAAATAATGTGATTGATACCTCCTATAGATAGAAAAAAATTACTATAGTCAACTATAGTCCCATGAGTTCTCTCTAAGATCCTTGGTTGTCTATGGACACAGACTTTTTTATAAATTAATACTTTAATTTATGTGGACTATATTTAGGTTATGGTCTAATGAATTAACATAGGGGGAATTATGATTGGTTGCTTGGTTTCCTTAATAAAGGATGAGTAATAAATTTTAATGCTTGGATAATGGGAAGGATGTAATGAACCATGAGATACATTATTCCATTGGGATAATTAATTATTGTGTGAGGTGAGTGCTTCTCCCCCACTTATATGAGAGCTCCCAATGAGGAATATCCTAGATGGGATTATATATAGGCTAGGTATGTTGGGACTAGCCTAGGGTTACATGCAATAGAGATGGTTTTGAGTTCATCTCCCTTATGAGACCAAAACACATGATTTACGACAAGTTTGATTTGTTTTTTATGAAATCAAGAGGATTCTAAGAGACACCACTCCCTAAAAGTGATGAGATCGGAATGAGAGTTTGGATTGATGAAAACGAATCCTTGTTCAGTGTCATATCAATGATGAGACCAATGTGACCTTGGCAGGTGAGATAGTGATATAATTATCATTTATAGGGTTACTATTGGATATATTGTCTCATTAATTAAGTTTCTAACCTTATAACATTCGAATTGATGGTTATGGTCTTGAGAGTTCGACTGAGTGTTTAGGTGGGAGAAGAGGCGTGGTTTGATATGTGGGTTTAGATCCATGTGGCTAGAACCTTGGCTATGATCTAGTGAGTATAATTTTTGGTTTTGGTTTATGATGTATGTATATAATGTAATGTTCTCAAAGAGAGTGGATTTCCCCAGTTTTTGAATTGTATGTGTTTTGTGGTAGTGTGTTGGTATGTCCTTGAGTTTTAGATAATGGTATCTGATTTCTCGGTACGATACTATAATTCATATGAGTTTCTATAAGTGATATTTATTTCTTCCATGGGTAGTGTCTTCACTAAGGTTTTAAAATTAATTATTTTTTGGGGTCTATAGTTTCTTCCCCCTTGGTTTTAAGATATTTTTTGTTTTTTGGGTGGGGATTTTCTTCCCCCATTATTCCAAGTGAGGTTACTTCTTTCATATAGGGTATTGTTTGTCCAAATATTCTAAACAAAAATTCATATGATTTATTAGATAGGTTGTATGTATTTGCTTAGGCTTTGGAGGAGTTTTATATACTCAATGACCCTTAATCACTAGCCAATGTATGTAGGGTTAATCCATAGTGTCATTTTAGAATATAAGGATCAGTGTTTTTTTATCATTCTTTAATAGTTATTTTATTATCCTAATCATATAACATGATAAAACATTAATTTAGTTATTATATTAGAGATCGTTTTGGTAGTTCCCCACTAAGTTATACTCACACTTTTCTTAAGCGACCATGAAACTTGGGTACACAAGCAGAATTTACTCTTTAGGTGTTTAGGTAGGTAAGAGACCTGATATTAGATTTTTTAGCTCAATTTATTTGATGGAGTGAGTTATATGAGGTGAGGCTTGGGGAGGGTAGTCGAGACTTAGTGAATTTTTATTTTTTTAATTATATATTATTTTTGTAGGAATGTGGAGATATCAGTCAATGTATACTTGTATTTTTATGTGTCTATATGATTGTATTCTTCTGTATTTATTTCATATAGCATGTTATGTTTTATTAATTACACATAATCTAACTATATGTGGAATATGTTTCTTGGATATTTTTTAAATGTTTATTAATTTGATATGAGCATAAAGTATCCCCACTATGCACCCTATATTCTCCCAGATAGTTGGTAGCGTCATGAATATGTGAACGTTCTACTGAGGTCAGTTAGAAATTGTTAGTCTAGAAATTGTTTACTGTTATGAGGATCTAGAGAATTGGATAGTGGTATCATGGAATCTTTTTATTTGTCTTACTATATAAAGACATATAATATGGGGAATAGGGACATGTTAGTTATAATGATAGAACTCATATTAGGGTTTCATGAACACCTTTTTTATAGAAATTATAAGTTTCTAGAGATATGTTATAATTATTCATGGTTTTTGATATTATGATTGGGATACTTATTAAGATATGACTTGTGTATTTGAGATTGTTATTATGGATTTTTATTTATTCTTATTGTTAATAGGTCAGTGTAAATGAGACATATATAGTTTGTATGAATCACATGACATAAACCTTTTTGGGTGTTATTGGAATCACTAACAACAAGGGTTTAGTTTTTTGATGTTTCAACAACAACATAAATGGTTTTTTATCATTGATCTTATTCGTACAATTATTATTAACATAACTATGATATATTTTTTATTTTTTGGTATTTTCGGTTTATTATATGGTAATATTATCATTGGTGATGGATATATAGTCACTTTGTGTAAGTGATGTATAATGAACCCTTAATGGGTTCATAAATCAATTTAATAACATGATAATCAAACCCTTGTGGGTAATTATGATATGAGTTCTAAAAATAAAATGGATTTGATTTATTAAAGTTTCAATAAAAACTTATATAGTGTTTTACCATATATCTTCTTATTCAAATTAAACATAACCAAACCATATAAATATAGTATACTTGACATTTATTTTCATTAGATGATGTCATTATATGATTTTGGATGAGATTGTGGTCCTCAAGGTGGTAGTTTCACACATAGATTCTCAGTGAGGATAAGTTCCATGGAGTGGTTAATGACTTGGAATGTTTTGACTTATATAAATATATATATATATATATATGAGATCCCTAGAGTGGGTGTTTTCTTATGTAAGTTTCCTTGTGATATTTGAGATGGGAACAAAGAGTTTTCTCATGAGTTTTGCCTTATTTGATACATGATTATATGAAATGTGATGGGGCCTAGTGCTTGGAGATGTTTCTCAAAATTTTAGAGATTCATTAATGTTCATGAAGTTAGACCATGGGAGGGGATAACCTAAAAATGTGAATGCTTTATAGATATAATCATGGGTATACTATTTCGACTATGATATTGGTATAGCAATACATGCTTTCCATACATAAATATTACATTTTTTAGATAAATATTCAATACATTTCCCAAACATGTACCTGAAGACTCTAAAGGATTAGTTCCTTTGGATAAATGATACACAATATTATTATATCATTAATGATTTTAAACATATCCCACAATGACCTTCCCATTTTTTACTCTTAATAAAAAACCCTACTGAAAATATTTCTTCATAATTTAGGTATAAGAAACATAATAACGTGCGATATCATATGCACAATAAGGGTAAACATGGGAGATATCTATCAATGATAATATAAAATCATATGATAATAATATGAGTATGATACCATAGAAATAATATTAAATATTCATACCCAATATTTCAAAAACCATAAACATGAGTCAAGGTATAAAGCATTATCATTTCAAAAAAATGATCCATTATAATGATAAAACATCATAAATCAATCATGAACCATAAGTTAGTGTCATGGAAGTGTGGAAATATTATATGTAATGAAACCATTTCTTATGTCATGGTTAATTAAAGTGACCACTAAATCATAATGGATCATGCCTCAATACATATTTCATGTAGTTTATCAATCACATTGTCATTTTTCCCTTAGTATATCAAGCACATCAACTTTTTTCGCATAATGGATCAAGAATATATACTTGTTCCCATAGTAATGTCATGAGATATAAAACATTTCATAATTAATTAGAGGGATATAGAATCTTTGTCCCACCCATCACATAATGAAAACTATACATATGTTTTCTTCAAAACAATAATAATATTCCTCATATTATCACATTATAACTCATGCAAATAAATAGGTTTCGAAAACAATTAAACAATTCAACCAAGCATAACCAATTAAAATAAATAAGTTTCATATAAATCTCATCCTAATAATCATAATCCACCTATGTAAATAATAATAATGGTACCATTTTTTAATATACCAAGTAAATAATAAGTAACATCAAATGTTTCTATCATATATAATGAATTCATTTAAGCGGTCATTTTAATGTTTTATGAAGAAAGTATCATTTTCACTTTCAAATGATGTTGTTAAAAAATAAAAAATTCCCAAATATTAGTGAAAATAATTCTTTGAAAATAAACATGGCAACATGTAATTGAAGTTTCAAATCATTGATCGGTCATGAGAGTAGAAATATAAAATAAGTACCTCATCCAGAGAATGAAAATAAGGTTAATTATAAATAATTCTGTAAAAAATCAGACATGGGTAAAAATTAATTTAATAAATCATAATATAATAGTAAAAAAAAATTTTAAAACATATTAAAAAGTATTGATATAGAAGAAAAAAATTACATAAGAGATAAATAAAGTTTATCTTCATTAGAAACATGTTTTTAGTATCTCGAGTACTTAAGGTGAGGAAACTAAAATAAAAATATTTATTTTCATTAAATAACCATAGGAGGAAAAAATTTAATAACTTATTAATAGTTATATAACAATATTTTATCAATATAAATTTACTCATAAACAATATCGATAAAAGATGTGATTGTGTCATAAAACCCTTACTGCCTCGGTTACATTAAAATTATAAGCCATGTGAAAGAAAAAACATTAGTTTGTTATGTAAATAAACATAATTTTCTTGATAAATATAATAAAATACATTCATGGATAATAAATATACCACATAAAATAAATAACCTTTGAATAAAAAAAGTTACTCACAGAAATAAATGTGACAAAAAAATTGCTTAACTCGGGATCAACTAGAATAGAATGTTCTTTATCTTCTTATATAAAAAATTATAATTTATTATAATTTCATTAAATATTAATTTAAATGATTATTTTAATAGATATATTTATTATATATATATATATATATTTATTCATCCACAAAGGTAAATATAGAAAAAATAATTACATTTTCCATAGAGACATCAGGTCATACGTTTGCATAAATGTTGTTTTCATTTTATGAAGGATGGAAATAAAATAAAGGTAAATAATAATTTACCTATCCAAAATAATTTTTGTATAATATAAATCATATATATCCACTAAATATATCCATATTACCATCTATGAAAATTGGAGATGAAAAATAACTTATATCGCTTCATGGAGGTGGAAGTCCACACATACACATGAGAAACATTATCATTTTCTAATAGATTAGAATATATCAATATATATATATATGATATTGTAATTGAATAATTATAATTGGGTCATAAATATCATATATAAACTTCAAACTCAAAATAATACTAATCAATTAAATATGGTCATGAAAAATTAATTTGTATCACTACATGGAGATAGTAAGTTGTATGTATGCACGAATGATTATTTCAAATTAAGTATGATGGGAAATTGGGTTGATAATGGTGGTTTCATAATCATAGTAACATTTAAATATAATTACGATTCTGAATGTATTATTTTATGATAAATATTACTTATTTTTATGAGGAAAAATAAGAATTAAAAAAAGTGACCAGTTTATGCGATTATATCTTCTTTAGAATAAATACATTGGATATCATCTTAAGGACACAATGGATAACCTTTTAGAAAGAAAAAAACATTTATAGTTTTTATAAGGTTGTTTATAAGAAAATTTGGTATGGTTTCTTCATGTTATAAGGCTCAAAGTGGTGTGATGAAGAGAAAGGATAGGTGCCCTATTATAAGTGGAGGGTGGGGTACTCTTAGAATTTATTAGTAGTTTAAAATATAATGAAGTATTTCTCTAGACCAACTACATCCAAAAGTATATGGATTCCATGATAATATGAGATTTAATTCAAATCACATTAACCAATAATATTTTATAAAGTTTAAGAATATTTTTAAAACTTATCTTTTGATTTAACCATTTAGTTAACCTAATTTAACCTTAACCATATTAAAACCTTTTTCACTGTTAAATTGTTATATGTTTAATTTTAAGATGAAAATTTGATAACAAATTTTCATGGGGTGAAATTTGTTATCATATTATATCCACCTTGTCTTCTTTAATGATCATTATTACAAAATATTATTTTGATAAAATATCATTAATGTTAAATTTGGAACTTTTCATTTAATTTGAGTTAAAATACATAAACATAAGGTTAGAATTTGAATTTAATCATTTAAAATATCAATAATATTTCCTAAACATCTATAAAATTATAATATAACCATATATCATTAAAATTATATTACTTTTAAAAATTTTAAATTCATTTGTTATTTTTTTTATTCATTGAATAAATAGTGTTCCCATATTGCATAAGTATTTCAGAAAATTATATAATTTATAAAAATAGAAAATAAATTTAAATCTTGAAAATAATTTCATTAATCTAAAAATATACATTTATATTCTTTAATGACTTTCTTTTTTCCTTATATGGACACATAATATATATTTGAAACTAAGAGAGTGACATTTTTTAACATTCTTTTCATTAAATATTATTTAGGTCATATTCAGGGATAAGTGTCACTTAAAAAATTAATTTCAATAATAAGGTGATAAATTTTTAATTATCTTTATCCAATAATAATTATAATGAAAACTTATGGCATCATCACTATGTTTTACCCTAGATTATCTTGATTTACCATTTACTGGGGTGATAAATATTACCAATGTTACTATTAATAATGCCTAAAAATAAAAAGGTACCAATTTAAAAAAAATTAACATCCTTATTCCAAATATAGAACACATTTTATTAAATTAAATTTTTATAAGTTCCATTAATTAATTTTATATTTGACTCACAAAACATGCTGAAAACCTCTTTTGTAAAAATACAATTTTGTGTATAAAACATGGTTTATTATTATCCCATGTTTATAAAAAAAATTAAATGAATTTTAAAACATTAAATCTAATATATATTATATAAATTTCATTAAAAATATCATTAATAGTGGTTACTTTTTATTTATTTTGATAAAATCATATTTCATTCATAAAAATAGTTTTTCCAAAAATATTTCCTTTATTTTCAAATGAATATTATTATTATTTCTAATTAATTGATAACTAATGAATTCATTTTATACTTGTTTAAACCAGAAATTCTCATAATTTAGTTAATCATATCCACACCTTCCAGTCCCATGGAAATTCAATAACTATAATATAAATAATAATATTTTAATAGTATATTCTGGTTTGTTTAAACTTAGTTTGGCATATAACTCAATCCATCGAATAAGTAAATTTATTTAAGGAGAAATATATTATAAAATATTAGGGTGTTATATTATACCCCCCTTAAAATAAAATTCATCCTTGAAATTTATCACTATGATATAAAAATGATAATATATCTATTTTATCACATCCTTAGGTTCCCAAGATGCTTTTTAAAATTTTTCATTTCTCAAGATAACTTTTACTAAGTGAGTAGTATGTTTCTATAGAGCATTACCTCTATGATCAAATTTTTATAATGACATTATTTATAATAAATATCATTCTCTAGTGATTATAATTTCATTACACATGATTGATCGGGTATATACATCCTCAAGACATATACATAGAACATGTTGTGAACTTTATAGAGGTTTAGTTGCAGTGTTAAGAGATAATATACAATCCCGATATAATCAATAATTTTTAAGGGACCAATATATTTATGTATCAACATTAACTTCTTTTTAATCCTTCTAACATTTTTCTTACAAGATATTTATAGGAATACCTTTTCACCAACTTTGAACTCCAGATCTTCCAGTTGATTTTTTGTATAAATTTTCAATCAACTTTATGTATCCCTTATGTGTTGTTGAATGTATCTTACCTCATATACCATTTATTTAATTATACCTGGTCCCAATTTATTTCTTTCTCCAAATTCCTCCCAAAAAATTGTATTTCTTCACTTATTTTCATAGAGGGATTCAAAAGGATCCATATTAATACTGAAGTGAAAGCTATTGTTATAAGAAAACTCTACCATAGGAATTTGTTGTTCTCAACAAACTTTGAATTCTATATATAATGTTACCCACATTCCATATAGGGTTTGAATTGTCCAATACAATCGACTATCTATTTTTGGATGGGTTGAAGTACTAAAACTCAACTCTATATCTTGATATCACTGATGAATTTTCTAGAACATTGAGGTAAACCTCATATCCCAATCAGATACAATAGAATGTTTTACTCCATACTACCTTACCGCTTACTTAATATATAAACTAGCAAGATGATAATGTGGTAAATCTTATCTAATATAAATGAAGTGTTCAAGCATTACAAAGTGATCGACTATGACACCAATAGAATTGGTAATTTTGGTTTTTTGGGGAGTCTAATGATAAAGTACATGGTAAAATTTTCTCATTTCCATTCAAGTATGGTTTGTGGTTGTAACATCACCTTAGATTTTTTTCCCTTAGTCTTAACATGATTAAATACCAAGAACTGATATATATACTCTCAAATATATATCTACATATTATAAAACTATAAATACTCTTTTATATCACAATACATATTCATAATTCTATGATGAATAGATAATGATGAACTATGGCCTCATCCAACAGCTCCTTATTCAAATTTGGTATGTACGGAATACATAAATGGTTTTTGAATATTATTTTTCCATTAAAATCAATGTTTACATTAGAAACATTTTTCTCCTTCTTATATAACTCCAAAACATTTTCTCTACCTCTTTAATCCACATATGGTTAGATCGTTTAAAAATATTTTGGGAAAGATGATATTTATCCCCTTCCTTCATGATTTCATGATCCATCCTTTGAAAATCCATAAATATTGGTTATTTTTTATCCTCATCGTATATAATTAAGTATGATCCTTTCAACTTAGAATATTTCACTCTTTATTCACTTTAATGAGGTGGTAATATATTGATTATTTATAATTTTTAATCAACTATTACCATATTCTCTAATGCATATTAATCTATATATATGTGAATATATATTTTAAAATTTTATTAACTTTATACATGTCACAATTTTCACCATAAAGATAGTGCCTCCATACCTTCAATGTAAAAATTACCATAGTTTACTCCGTATCATGAGTTGGGTAATTTTTTCCATAATCCTTTAATTTTTATTAGGCATAAGATATTACCATATCATTCTGCATTAGAAAACATCTCAATACCTTATTTTATTCATAAGGTTTTCTTATGTGTCACATCGAGGTTGGGAAATAGTAGGATTAGGGGACAAGGGAATCTTTCACCAAGATACATCAAGTTGTTTGAGGTTTTGGAGAGAATTGGGTCGGTTTCCTATTGGTTGCAGTTACCTCAGAGGTATCAGGCTATACATAATGTCTTTCATGTTTTCCAGCTATGACGTTAATTTTGAAACCTGTCTCATGTTCTAAAACCTGAGGACGTTGAGTTGGAGGTGGATGCATCCTTCGAGGAACACCCGATTGGGATTTTGGATTGCATCACAAAGGTTCTACGTGGCCAGTATGTTCATTTTGTATAGGTGTTATGGAAGCATAGGCGAGTATAGGATGATACTAGGGAGAGGGAGGTCGACGTACGGTCATAGTGACTAGAGTTTTTTGAAGATTCTTCTTCACCATGCTTTTAAGGGAAATTCAGGGATGAATTTATTTAAAGGGGGAAGTTTGTAAGAACATGGATTTTCATTTTAGGTATGGATCTTTATTTCATGTTGTTTTTGAGGAAAAGTGATGTTCTGTAATTTTTTCTAATTACACGTCGTGTACCCAGTTTCTGCATGTAGCCATGTACTGGCCATGTAATGATCGAGTATGTAGCCTTGTAGGTGACCTGGTAGACCACATAAAGTAGGATCCGGTTAAGGACAATACATGGTGTGTACACTAAATTAACATGTCATGTACTTTTATTTGTAATTGATATAACGGAGCGGAGCTATGTCTCGTTTATGGAATATTATTCTTCTAGATTTGGTTTTTCCATGAGTGACTACGAGCGACGATCAAAGTCCGAGCCACCGATTCTCCATCCAAGGTTAGATATGAACTCTGGTGGGTGCGTTGGAATCCCATCAGTGACTTCTCCTTTCTTCTTGATCCTATATTCCTAATTCCTCCTCTCTCATGAGTTATTGAGGGTTGGTCATTTTTACTGTTTTTGTAGATCTATTCCATTATAGGACGATTCAAGGTCCGACGTTCAAGAGTTTTCATCGTAGAACATCGAGGTATGTGTTTTGTGCCTTTTATTGATTTTCTATGGATTATATATGCTTAAATTATTGAATACCCATGTTGAGGTATTTTTTGTTTTGGGATTTTGACCCTGTTTAATATCTGATATGGTTTGTTTGATTGGTAAAGGGTAATTTCATATTTCATAAGGATTCATACCTTGTTATGGGACACCCCATGGGTGCATTTTTATTATTTTACTATTTATGTCTGTTTGGCCTAGGGTGCCTACGAAGCATTTCCTGTTCTTGTGCCTTAAATTTTTTATGATGGTGTTTCACTGATTATATGAGATGCATGTGTTTCACATTGTGAAATTTTGACGAAGGGTAATTTACTGCAAGAGCTTCCCGAAGAAGGGTCATTTTCATATGTATTGTAGTTATGTTGACCTAGAGGTTTTGATTGTTAGAGAATTGGAGTGATAATAGACAAGAGGGGTTAGACCGAGAGAACTACCTAGAGGGTCGTTATTAAATGAATTTTGGACCTTAAGGAATTGACTATGAGATCTTCCATGTAATAATTATAATTAATTGTCTCTATATAGACCAAGGTGGTATTGACCATCAGATCTACCTAAGTGGTTATTTGTGAATGATTAGTGTTATGTAAGACCAATGTGGATTGATAGTGTGAGATTTCCTAGAGGGTCATTGTTTATCAAATTGATGATATGTTTAACCAAAGGGGTCATACTACGATAACTTCCCAAAAGGGTTGCTTATGAATGTTTGAATGATTGTGACGATTCTGCCAAGCCAAAGCACAAGCTTGGACTCAGTCTTACTTGATTATTTAGATGGACTTTTGAGACATTTGTTTGTTATTACTATGCAAGGGGATGCATATCTTAGGCTAGATCCAGAGGTAAAATTATTCAATGGATTGAATAATTAATAATTGTAAATTAAAGTAATTTGAAACTATAAGATTGTTTACTTTTCAGTAATTCCTTGTTTATTGCTTCATTTTTAATATTTCCTTCTATATATATATTCACTGACAGTTAGGCATATATATTTTTGTGTTTTCCTACTCGGATTCGTCTCACACCCTATTTGGGTCATGATTTTGGACACAAACAGATTATATAGTTATAGGTATAGATAAGGGAAAGCACCATTCTTCATCAGGTACTTGATTGTTATTGGAGCTGGAGAGCATGTGACCAAGCTAAGGATTGCGATTATATTGGATTTTACTACTTTTTTCATTTTGGTTTTAGTATTGTATTTCCAACATTGTAAGTTATTTGGATACTTTCCAAGACACATGTGACATGCATCATTTATATATTCTCCAGTTGTTATATTACTATAATTCTTCCATTTTTTGGTTTTGTTGTATGGTATTACTATTTCCGTTACAATTTACTATTATATTCCATTGTGTATACTTTTCTAATGAGGGCATAGTTTCCCCATTATCAGACCTTGTCCCTTATTTCTAGTCGGCATCCTTTAAAATTTGGGGAAATTATATTGAGGTCATGGGACAAACCGGGTTCAGGGAACATTAGGGTTGCACTCGGGTCCGAGATGTTACACATGAATCTCAAATGGGTAGGTTCATGGGTGTTTTCAGACAATTATTTTTGTGGTCGAAGGTGAATTTGGATTTTGGTGTGTAAATAAATCTAATTTTATCTATTTCCATTGTGAATACCAAATATTAGGCTTTAATTTAGGGTGTCATTGTGTTTGTAAATTGTAATTAAGCTCGAAATAATTTAGATTTGATTTTAGGGTGAGCCGTATCTGAGATGCATTGGTGCTTTTGGTGAGTTTATAGTGGAATATTTGGTTTTCATGGATCCAACCATATAATTACATTGAGTTTTGAATTTGGAATTTTTTGTGGGTGTTTGCATGATCATGTGATTCCTACAAGAGCTAAGGCATCATTATTATGAAATGAGATAGTGTGTCAGTTTTAATACCCCAAAAATTCTAAAAGAGTAACTTTTATTCGATGACATGTATGAAAAGAAACACCAAACATAGAAAGGAATATAAACTATTCAGACTTTATGGTATATATAAAATTTTTAAAAAATTTATTATATTATATAACTTCAATTGAACACAATAATATGTTATATTTCATCGCATGCAATAATTATTTTTTTTGATGACTTGCGCTACACGTGATACTGAGTTTTACCAAACAACCATATATTATTAAAACATTATTATTTAAGATAATAAGATATAACCTAGCCATTAGATTAGATTTATTGAATATAATTAACTAACATATGGATATATATGATTGAATTCATTGGTTTCCGATTAATTATAAATGAATATAATAACCAATTGAATATAAAGGGTGTGTTTTTATAAAAACCATTATTATATGCAAAATGTGTTTTATTATAATAAATTAAATGAATTATTATTAGTGAATAATATTAACGAAATATATATCTATTATATATTTAAGAAAATATTTTCTATATTCATATAATATATTTTATAAGAATAAGATAAGAATAAATCCAGTTTTACGCGTAAAATAGTATTTTTCTAAAAAAGAAATTTTACTGCCTTTTATTGGCTATGTAATATTGAAACTAAATTTTGAAAATTTTATAAAAATTATATGTCATAATAAACTCAATTTATTAAATAATATTACAAAACTTATCTTAGGGTTAATTTTTGTTTTTAATTTTTCTATGAAGTTTCATTTTTTGATGAATAGTGAAAAATAAAAAAAAATTAATTGAAAAATGTGTTTTCATATAATTTATTTATATAGTAAAATTATTTTTTAAATTAGTATTAAATTAAAAATAGATCATTTATACATCATTTCTTCAAATTTATTTTATTTTAATCAATTTCAAATTGAAATTGGATATAAAAATATTTCAAACATTTGAACATTTTTTACATTAAAAACATGTTTTGTCTTCCTGTCTACAAGATTGGTTTAAAATAATATCTACCAATTCTGTGATTCTAATTTAGAAAAATGAATTCAATATTTTTAATATGTATAATCTATAATTTAAAATAATTTACACTTATTTTTTTACCAAAACTATTAGTGAACGTTATTAAATTTAATTATGGTGATTAAGAGAAGAATTTGCTTACCAAGGGATAAACCTTAAACATAAGAGAAAAAATGACCTAGAAACATTTACAAAATCAATTTTATGGAAATATTTATACATTATATTCAATTTTATATAATTTGGGTCATTATATTTTCCACTTTACATTGAAAAAATGTGGTTGTAATTACCTTTTCAAAATTTTACAAAAATATCACACCTCGTCCACTATAAAAAGGCACTCACCCATCACACTTATTCACACCTCTAAATACATTTTTTTCATAAAAATGTTACCAAAATAATATCCCAACATCCTTACCCTCATACTATATTCCTCACTTTGTACATAAATCCAACCAATTATGACTTTTGGTATAAATCAAAATGAGTTACCCAAATAAGAGGTAACGTTCTTCAACGATTGCTTTTGTTTCATTTACATCTTCATCCCTTAATGTATTATAATAACATGATTATATAATATCCTAAGTATATTAAATATACTTATCTTTTTTTATTCCTATATTTTTACCTACACTTTTTCACACATCCATCAAATGAGATACACAATCATCATTCATGTGTACGACAGACTACCAGCTCACGAACCAATGTCATTCTTTCTTCCATTAACCACATTTAAAGGTTAGAAATAATTATTGATTTATATTTATTATATTATATATATGAAATTATTTATTTTATTATTCTTCTATAATTTATACAAAGCTTATACCATCATGTTTTCTATTTTTTGGAAATATGATAACATTGTTTTTGGACGTGGGGACAACTTCCTTTTCAAAACAATGTGATCCATTCATGTTATGAATGAAATTTATAAAATAAAATATTTTATTTAAAATACTTTATATAAATGATAAAATTATTATAATTTAATTATAATATATATATGTGATATTTAATTTTAATTCTTTTAAATATGACAAGAAAATATAAGTAGCATTCATGCGTACGTACGACCTACTGTCTCCCAGAATAGTGAATTTCATTTCCTATATAAAAAACATTATGGATTGTTATAAATAAATTTATACTGAATATATATAATATTTAAATAATTTTTTACAACTTTGATATGTTGAAATCATGATCTTCATAAGAAGAAGAAAAATAAGAAGTCAAAACACACTTGAAAATCTAGGAAAATGACACCATAAATCTTGAAAATAATTACAGATTAATAACAAATGGGTAATAAGATATTATAAGAAGATAATATTTGATATTATAAATATTATTATGGTTATTTTAAAATTTATTTAATTTATTAATACTATTATATAGTAGGTCAAAGGACGTTAACAAGAAAATAAACACAAGGTAAGGGATTTGGTCTCAATTTCATTTTACTGAGGCATATTGTAATGTTATGAACAGAGATTCATTTATATGGTGTATATATAACCCCTTTAAAATTTAATATCATGAATAATTAATTTTCATTATATATTTATTTTCAATTTTAATTATTTCATCTAAGAAGATTTGAATATAAAATGACCAAGTGGTAAATAATTTTCATAACTCAATTATTTTTTCATAGGGTTATATCATTTCTTAATTATTGATAATATTAAAGGATTATGTACATAATGAATATGAATATATATTTATATATATTTAAAAAAATTTATGTGTATTTACATTTGATACACATAATCAATTAGTTGACCAATTCTCACTTCAACATTATGATCATTTTAAGGGTTTATTTCACAGTCTTGTTCTAATCAAGATTTATTATTCTTGAAATTAAATTAAATAAATTTTTATGATAATTGGTCAATAAAAAATTTGATTTTATTATCCTATGGTTATTCACAGTCTTTTTCATTTAATAGTACCATTTTTCCAATCTTTGGTACACAAAATGTTATAGAAAATGTTTTTTAAAAAACTTGGCTTAATTTCTCTCTTTTGTCGGAGAACAAGTTTTCTCCTAAAAACAATGATTTATAAAATAATAAAAAAAATTATCCTTTGTAAATTTACTTATTAAAGAATTTTTTACACTTTTTTTACAAATTTTTTCAAAGGATCCTTCTTGTCACCTTTCGAACAAGGTACTTTTCTAACCTTTTTACGTTGAAAAAACAATGCTCTTTTTACCTTGAAAAAGGAAAGTTATGTTTACATTGTACGATATGTATGGAATTAACCCACATAATTTATTTTAATATTTCATATAAGTATAAAAGGTTAATTTTTAAAGAATATTTTTTAAAAGTGAATTTCAAAAAAAATGTTTTTCAAAATGTTTGTCAAAATAAAAAGGATATTTTCCTCAAGAATGTTTTTGGAAATATATTTTCCATTCATCAAAATCATCAACATATAATCCTTACGCCAATTTGGATATGTTTTATTGATTACATACTTATCCATAATCTATATGGATTATGGTATATTTTTTCATGGATAATATTGATATTCACTTCCTTGATTCCTTTTTTTAGTCCCCTTGAAATATTCAATTTCCTATGATCATAAGAAATTATATTTCTCCTAAATATTCATATCGTTTATCATGGATATGATTATTGCCTAAACCATATTCCATTTTTACATGTGGTTTTTACATTGATATATATTTTATTATTTGGTTAAATATTGATAAATATGTATCCTTTATTCAAAACAAATATTTTATTAGGCACATTATTTATGAATAAAATTGATTGTTCGATATATAAGGAATGATTTATAAATGCACAATACGGGTTAGGGACCATTTAATAAAATCCCCTAGATGCATTGGTAGTCTCATTAGATTAAATCAGTTGAAATAAACCCCTTGAGTTTTTTTCCAAGAAGGATAGACAGGTTTCAACCCATATATTAAAAATGTCTTGAGAATAGGTCTTGACATTATAGGTATTAGGTACCTAATAATCATAACATCCAATAATTCACAATTCCCATTATTTAGAATTAAATTATTATTATTATCCATGATATTGTTTCTTTGAAATTATCTATAATTGAATTTCATTCTCATTTCATTGATTAAATGTCTTTTGTTTAAGTTATTTTTCTTTCCATATTGATTATTCCTTTTCCAGTTATTTGACTTGTAGGTGTTTCAATTATTTACATTTCCATAATTTTTATGAACATACCATTAAGTTTATTTATTACATGGAATTTTATTCAGCTATTACCTTTCCCTATTAACGATTCTAATTGATTCATTATTACTTCTATTATATTAAACCCTTACTGATCATTTGAGCTCACCCGTATTTTTTTCCTTCCCCAAAAATCCAATAAGTTATCTTGTAAAGATATGCAAGTATAAAATAAGTGGGAATATAATTATCCTTTAATGAAAAATAATATTTTGTAATTATTTTATTCATTTGTAATAAAAGACTCATGTATGTATCTTGTTTATGAAGACTACTAAACTCTTAGGTCCATTAGGATATGATTCCTTATAATCATTCCAATGTAATGGTAGTTGACATCTACTTTAGGAATTCTAGGGGGAACTATAGTTGGTATAAAAAGAGGTTTAATGGATACATTGGGATCTAGATTTACAAAACATATATTAGAGAACATAAACCTAAGGAATAATTTGAGTATAAGTATATAAGAACATCATAACATTTTGATTAGGTAATGATTATGTGGTTTCATTATAAATACTTCCATGTATGGATACTTCAAGTGGAGATGATTTTGGAAAATATATACCTAGGGGTAACAACTCCAAAAACGTGTGTCAGTCCAAACTCGAGCATAACCTGGTACACGACAATATGCCTTACTACACATAGGATTTGATACTCTCGGGGGATATAATTAGGATAATTCACATTTTATTTACAAACCATTATGAAATATTTTAATAGATAATGATAATGATGTACTTAGGTTAATCCATATACCAAGGAATTTTTATTTTTGAAATAAAATGGTTAAAGTATTTAATGTGATTCTAGAATTTAAATATAGTATTATTTATACCTATAGTATTTTGGTTATAAGAATCATGAAACATCTAAGGATGGTTTAAAATTTTATAAGCATATATGTATTCATTAACTTAAGAGTGGTGGATACCATCATGTAATTATAAGATTATGGTTAACCATAAGTCCTAAGTATTAAAAATATCTTTAGGTTTTATGTGATTAATGAAATTTTGGATAAATTTATGGAAATCATATTTTATAGTAGAAATGTAATTAGGGGAATAATTCCATTACATTTTATAGAAATAATTTTAAAAATGTTAATATACATTAGGGTTTACATAAATTAATATTATTAGAATATATGAAAAAAATGGTTGTATTTAAAACCTTAATGAAACGTATTTTTAATGATTAAGTTTATTTCACGGATGTCCATCATATTTTTTGTGAAATTGTAAGAATATATTCTAGAAAAAGGGGAAAACTATATGTCGGTTGAGAACCCATAAAATTTTTAAAGGTAGTGTGGAATGAACCAATTATGGAAGATAATAATAGTTTCATGCCTACCCACTAGCCAATGTGATATCCTATTTAATTAATCATTATTTTTAGATAAAAAATTTCACAAGTCAAAATGAATGTTGAACCTGAGTATTAGTTTTGAGGTTTAGAGATCAATTTATTAAACATGTGGGATTGGAAATAAAGTTAGATAAAAATATAATGACATACTTTATGGGTTTTATAAACTTTTAAAAGGAATTTTTAGTGCTTAAAAAATGTTTTCATTCTAGTATATACATTTCATTGTGTAATGGATGAATTAGAATTTGATCGAAGCACAACCAAAAGTTGAAATTGTTATTTTTTAAATTGAAATGTATTAAGTAAGTGAATTTACTTATATTATTGGATAATAAAATAATTCCTCAGTATTAGAAATAGGATCATAAAACTAACATTCTTTCTTAATGGATTCGTTTTTTTTTTTGAACCGATGGTCCTTTAAATCAACATAGATTTATGAATTTGATGCCCTCAACTTTCCATTGATCGTTCAATTGTTTGTGGTTTATGGCCTTAATTTCTCCCAATATTTTTTTACAATTTTTTCCCAATCCCATATTTTTATTTTCAACTAATATTCTCCTATGTAGGAACCATCTTATAAGTTATTCCCTATGACCTTTGTACTTATAATTCTTCATTATTAAGAGGATATTTTATTAAAACTTCTCACAATGTGGGATTTAAACAAAGTAATTTTCAAATATAATACCCTAGGTTATTGATATCAATTTAAAATTGTGAGGGTGAAAATTATTTAAGGTATTGAGAATGTAACACCCTAAAAATTCCAAAATAGTAACTTTTATCTGATAGCATGTATGAAACACAACACCAAACATAGTAAAAAATATAACCTCTTGATACTTCATGGTATATATACTGTTTTAAATAAATTTAATATATTATGTAGATTTCAATTCATGCAATACTGAGTTATCTTTCATTGCACACAAAAATGACTTTCTTTGATAACATGTGTTACTAGAAAGTCTGAGTTATACTGAACAACAATATATTATTTAAATATTATTATTTATTAAAATAAGATATAACCTAACCATTAAATTAGAAGTTATGAATATGATTTACTAACATATGATTATATGTGACTTAATTCATTGGTTACCAATTAATTATAAATGAATATAAGAACCAATTGAATATACAGGTGATGTTTTTATAAAAACTATTATTATACGCCAAAGGTGTTTTATCATAATAATTAAATTAATTACTATTAGTGAATTATATTAGTTATATATATATATATATATATATTATTAAATAAAATATTTTTTATATTCACCCAATATATTTTCTAGACATAATATACGAATAAATCAAGTTTTTCTCTTGAAATTTGTATTATTCTAAAAATGAAATTTTACTTCTTTTTAATGGAACACTTATTTTAAAACTAAATGCTACAAATTTTAAAAAATTTATATGTAAAAATAAACCTCATTTCTGAAATTATATAATCAAAATTATATTAGGATGAATTTTTTGTATTTTTCTATGAAGTATCAATTTTGATGAATAGTGGGAAAACTGGATTTTAATTGAAAACTACTTTTCTGTCTAATTTACTTATATAGTAAAATTATATATTAAAATTATTTTTTATGTGAAATTAGATAAATTATACATTAATTAACCAAACTTATGAAATTTTAATAAATTTCACATTAAAATTGGATATAAAAATATATCAAACTTTTTAACATTTTAACTTTAAAAACTCGCTTTGTCATCCCATCTCTCAGATTAATTTTAAATTAATTTATAATTATGTTTTGATTAAATTTATAAAAATTAATTAAATATTGGTAATAAAAATAATTTAAATTTTCTAATAAGGTAAACTTAGCTTTTTTCCCAAAATATTAATGAATGTAATTAAAAATAATTAATCGATTAGGTGAAAAAATATCTTAATGAGGGACTAAATATGAAACATAAGGATAAAAATGACCTATAAATATGTAAAAAAATCCATTTTATGGACATAGTTAGACCTTATACTCCCTTGTATCAAATTTGGTTCATTATTGTACCCACTTTACAAGGGAAAACGTCAATGAAATTCCATTTTCATAAATTTACAAGAATTCTACTCCTCCTCTACTATAAAAGTCACTAAACCCTACCACTTATGCACACCTATAAATCCCCTTGTGTTTTAAAAAACCTACTAAAAAATCCTCAATTTGGGCATAAATCCAACCAATTAAGTCTTTTGGTATAAACCAAAAGGAGTTACCTGAATAAGAGGTAACGTTCTTCAATAATCACTTTTATTTCATTTAATTCTACACCCATTAAACACATTTTATGTATTTGTTATATAATAACATAACTATCTCAAAAATACTAATTTATTTTTATTACAAGAATTTTACCAACACTTTCACACATATCCATCAAATGGGATATGCAATCATTATTCGTGTGTACGGTGGACAACTACCTCGCGAACTGATGTCATTCATTCTTCCATTTACCAAATTTCGAGGTTGGTAATAATGATATATTTATAGTTTATATATTATATATATGTTATTTATATTATCTTTATGTTTCTATAACTATAACATAGTTCATAACTTCTTGTTTTCCATTTTTTTAGAAAATGATGACATCGTTTGTGGATGTGTGAACTACCTCCTTCTCAAAGCGATGTGATTCCTGCACGATATACATGGAATGTATAAAAAATGATTTTAATTAAAATATTTGATATATTTGATACAATTATAATACATTTATTATAATATACATATATACTGTTTACTTTTCATTATTTTAAATATGATAAGGAAATGTAAGTAATGTTTATGTGTATGTATGGCCTATTGTCCCTAGGAACGGTGAATTTCATTTCCAATGTACAAAAATTAGGTATTATTATAAATAATTATAAAATTAATATGTATGATATTAAAAACATGGTTTACATATATTATATAATTAAAACTTGATCAAAGTAAGAATAAAAAAAATAAAAAGTCAAAACATGTTCAAAAAACTAGGCAATTAACACCCAAAATAGTGAAAATAATGAAGATTATAAAAAAAGGTAATAAAATATTATAAGCTGATATTATATGATATTATAAATAAGATTATGTTCATTTTATTAGTCAGTTAAATTCTTAAAACTATTATATAGAATTATAATGTACATTCACCTAAAAAAACGCAAGGTAAGGGATTTCGTATCAATTTCATTTCATTAAGGCATATTGTAATGTTATTCCCCTAGTTTAATTTATATGGTGTATATATATTCCCTTTAAAATTTAATATCATAATTAATTCATTATTTTTTATATTTATATGTTCAATTTTAATTATTTTGTCTATTGGGATTTGAATTTAAAATGGCCAAGTGGTAATGAAATTTCATAACTCAATTCCTTTTTCATTGGGTTACATTACTTCCACATTATCGCTAATATTTTATGATTACGTGTATAATGATTATTAATATATACTGATGTATTTACACTTATTATATGTTTATTTATAGTTTATGCACTTTATTAATTCGTTGATCAATTCTCACTTCATCCTTATGATCATTTTAACGGTTTATTTCACAATATCATTCTAATCGAGATTACTTATTCTTGAAATTTCATTAAAGTAATTTTTATGATAAGTTTTAAATAAACCGTTTTTTTTTCTTTTCCTCTCATTATTTATGAACTTTTTCATGTAATATTACCATTTTTACTCTTTGTTACACAAATATTTTCACATAATTGTTTTAAGAAAACCCAACTTCATTTCATTCTTTAGTTAGAGAACATGTTTTCTTCCACAAAACTTTTTTTCTAAAAAATGTTCATTAAAAATTAACCTTTACAAAATGATTGATTAAATAAATATTTACCCTTTTTTTACAAATGTTTCAATGTGATATTTTTTTCACATTCATAACAATTCACTTTTAAATTATTTTTCCTTGTAAAAGGATTGTTAATTTTACATTGTAAGATATGTACAAAAATACCTATCATTATTTCATTGAACAATCTTTTAAGAGATTAAATGATTAAATTTTAATGAATTTTTTTAAGTGAATTTAAAAGAATATTATTTTTAAAATGTTTTCAATAATAAAAAAGATATCTTCCTCAAAAAAAATTTGAGAAAATTTATATTCATCAACAACAATAACCATTTATCCTTACTCTACTTGGTATATTTTGTATTGATATCATCCTTATACTTCTATTGGATGGTTTATGATTGATTTTTTAAGGATAGTATGGAAATTCACTTACTTGATTCCTTTTGTAGCCCCTTAAATATATTACATTTTCTATCTTCATTAGACATTACATTTTCCTTAAATATTTATATCTTTAATCATGGATTTTATTATTTCCTAAATAGTATACAATTTTTATATATGGTGTTTACTTTGATAGTTATTTGATTATTTGGGGAGATATTGATAAATTTATATTATTTATTTAAAACTAATACTTGATAAAGAATGTTTTTATGAATTAAATTGATTATTCCATATATGAGTAATTCTATGTACATACACTATACTGGTTGGGGACTGGTTGATGCAACCCTCTCAATGCATTAGTAGTTTCATGAGATTAGATCATTTTGAGACAAAACCTTTGAGTTTGTTTCCGAGAATAATATATGGGTTTATACCCTTATATTTAAACTTTCTTAAAAATAGGCCTTGGCGATAAAGGTATCATGTTCCTGGGAAACATGACGTCCAATAATTAAGAATTACATTTATTGAGAATTAAGTTATTATTATTAGCCATGAGATTTTGTCTTTGACATTATCTCTGAATGCATCTAATTCTAATTTCATTAATTATATGGAATTCTTTTGTAATTTTCCTTGACATATTGATTATTTCTTATCTAGTTATTTATAAGAAATTTGTTTTTAGTTATTTACCTTTTCATGCTTTTTACAAACATTCTTCTCTATTAATTGATTACATGGAATGTTTCTTCAGCTATTACCTTTTCATGTTGACTATTCTAATTTATTCATTATTGCTTCAAGTATACTTAACCCTCATTAAGAATTTGATCTCACCATTATTCTGTTTCTTTCAATATGATTCCAAGATTTATTCTAGAAAATTTATGTAAAGATATTCTATGTGAGAATAAAGTTATCCACTAATGAAAAAAAATAATTTTGTAATTATTATATTCATATCTAACACAATACTCATGTATATATTGGTTTTACCAAGATTACTATACTCTTAGGTCCTTTAGGATTTGATTCCTTATAATCATTCATGTGTAATGTTAGTTTACATGAGATCTCAGATTTCTGGGGTTGAAAAGCTACACCAATGGGTGTGGAAGATCATTTTCTCGAAATATTTCCTATAGTATTTATGACAAATTTTTCAATTAGTTGTGTTTTTTAAGATAAAAATCATATAAATAATTTCATTGGACCACTGGTAATGAGTTTTTTGAAGCAAATTCTAATTGTGGAGAGCATTATGGAATGTATTTGGCCCTTATGAGTAGAGTATTATAGTGGTAATCACCATGATACTTGGAATGAATTTACGAATGAAAAAATTATGTCATAGGATAGAATGGAGTGGTTTTGGACCATCTTAGAATGGGTAATAATGATGTGTGAGTGGATGGGTTTATAATGAATAGTGTACCATATGTTGGGAGTTGTGCATAAGATGTTTTCCTAGTATTTAGGGATACACGGTGATTAGATGGTCATGAATAGATGAACTTATCAAGTTAGGTTGAATGCTAGAAGGATCATTGAGACTTCCCATGTACAAGATGTTTAATTTTTGGGAGGTTGTAAACACCTATGTCTTTTTAGGCTGTGAATGTTAAGAGAAATGTTAATTTTGATACTCAAAGTAAGGATATTTTTTATAATAGATATTCTAATTGAGAATCAATGTGTTGGGATAACCCTAGAACATGATATTAAATATTTATTGAGGGTTGGGTTATGACTCTAGTGCTTGGGTGTGGTTTTATAGGCCACATTAGGTATTGATCTTTTGTAATATGATTTCACTGAGTTGTTGGGTGTTCTCAAAGGGTCAGAAAATGAGTTTTGTGGTTGGAAAGTGTTCAAGAATATATATTCTATTTATGATGTCACATTTTTAGGATCAATGTGTTTGGGATAGTCTGTAGGAAATATTTAGGGGGTTTTATAGGTGTTTGTAATGTGTATTATATTACAGATACATGACTCGACTTTAATAAAATTTAGAAATGACTCACCATAAGGAAAACCCTTACATGGTTAAATTTTTTTCAAATTAGGAAAAGTACACTATTATAAAAGTGGGTTTGTAGGACACATATGTGGAAAAATTTACATGGTCATACATACTTAAGCAACCCATACATGTAATAATTTCATGGGTGACCCTTTTATAGGTCACCCAAGTGTGGGGAAACAATTATGTAGCTGACCTTTGGAAAAATTTGAAAAATTATAGCAGTCTATATGGGGTCGGGTAGACCCATACATTGAAACCCTTAGATTTTCACCCATACATGTTGACCCTTACATAATAACCTATTTTTGGGTGACCAATAGGTATCCTCCCATACATGTTACCCTTATGATGTGTGACCCATACATGGATCACACATATTTGGGAAATCTTGTTTGTGGGTGAACACTAACACAATTACCCCTACATAGAGCCTTGCATGGGTTAAACCCTATGTATATGAAACCCTTAAATAGGTGTGGGTGTAAAGTGTTTCCATATTTTATATAAAATTATAAAATTAAAATTTGTTTTTAATGGATTCTTTTCTATTTTCACTCCTTGCGTGTAGCGAGTTTGTATGAATGGGAATCTCACGCCACTCTTTATTCAAATGGATCATCTCCTACAATTCATGTCAGAATCAAGTGTTGTTTATTCCAGAGTAATCCTTGAAGTAAATATAACACTCAATATAATTTTTTCCATTATATATTCCCCTCTATATCACTATTAAGTTATGAAACTCGAACTATATCATTAGTGATTATTCCACCATAATATGGTGCAATCATATCAATACTAGTGGTATTTTTATTTATGTGGGAAAACTATATCCCAATATGATGATAACATGTTATTTCTATCTGTTTCATTAAATATACATCACTCAATAAAGTTATTTAAGGTTTTTCTAATTTATATTAATTTTGTGATTAACTAGGTGATCGATGTTAGGTTTTTTCCCTAATATAATGTTGAGTCTACTATATAAACCTTCCACAATTGATTTTCTATGGTTTTAATGTGATGGAATGAATTGGTGAGATATTATATATTTATGCAATGTTTTTTTATATTTTAAATTAATTATGAATTTTAAAAATGAATCTAGATAATTATGGATCATTTTTTATAATTAAGTATTGGATTTATTAACTAGATATAGGATCTCTGAAGTTGATATGAACATGCATGAGTATGGGTTCATTGGTTAATATTCTCTTAAATTGAATAACTCCATGTATAATTTTTATGGTTTATATAAATTTTCCTGGTGGTATATTATTTTTCTCATGAAAATTTGAAGCATGGGAAACTAACCTTTAATTAAATTATTTTTTTCCACTTCCGATAAATATTACAGAATTTATAAGGTCCACTATGTTCCCTTGAGTTTTTTCTTGGTGTATCATATGTCTATGGATGAAACCATGATTAAAAAATCATTCCAAGTGGTATATATAGATAAGAGGTGTTGAGGAAAAGTGAATGAACATAAAAGACCTTATGATAGGTTCCTCGGTTTCATTTTACATGTATGAATGAAATATTGGGATAGATTTCATATAGGTTGGTCATAAAGAACCTTTGGAATTCATATATCCTTGGGTTAACTGATTATATTGTGGGTTAAATGTATCTTCCACACTACTATGAGAGTCTTAGAGTAGGTATGTCTTGGGTTAGATTATGGGTAGGTTGAGAACATGATGACCAAACTAGGGTGACTTTATAAGGTGATGGTCATAGGGTAATCTACCTTATGTGACATCGATATAGGATTTCCTATGTGATGATTAGGCCTTAAGGTGATCATGATGACATTGGGGGTTTCTTTTTCCTTTGACTTATAGAATTGGACCAATGATCAGGATTAAGGTAAAGGAACCCATGTATGGTGTTTAGTTATGAAAGGAACTATGCGACTTTGGTGGGTGAAATAGAGATATATTAACCCTCAATGGTGTTAGTATGGGAGATCTTGAATAATTTATTCTTTATGGGACTTTAAAAATCCATAATTAACTATGGTGTACTTGAAGGTTAAGCTGACTGGCTAGGATATTACAATATAATTCATTGAGATGTGGGATAGGGTTGAGTATCTAGCATAATGGTGAAAAGATATTGATTTTAGGTGTGTGTGGATATATATTATGTGTGTGTGTGTTAAATGATGGTCTTTAGGAAAGAGGATTCCCCCGATGTGTGAATAGTATATGCTTCCTGGTAGGGTGTGAGAATTTCCCAAAGCTCCAAATGATGGTGCCTGATTTCTTAGAAGGGTTTTGAACCCTTCCTTGAGTTTCAAATTTTAATATGTGTTTCCTAGGTGGGTGGTGTCTTCCCTTAGATTTATAGATGATCTATTTCTTATTCAATGATTTTTAGTCCATGGGTCTCTAGAAGATGTGTGTTTCTTGGGTATGGAGTGTCTACCCATATGTTTCCATTTGAGGTTACTTATTTTCTAGAAAAGATTATCTACCCTCGAGTTCCATATGATAATTCATATATTTTCTTGAGTAGGTTGGGTGTATTCCCAAAAGTTCCAAAATATTTTTGTGTACTAAGAGAAACTTTGACACTGGCCAAAGAAGGTATATTCAATCTTGAGTGTCGCATTGGAACCCAAGGATCAACAGTGGTTTATTTTATTACCCTGAGAATATCACATGTTCACACACTTCTTTATTGGTTATATTGAGGACCCTATTAGTGGTTTCCAAATGAGTTTTACTCACACCTTTCTTAATTATTTATGTAAATTGGGAACCTAAGAAAACATATTTCTTCATTTATTTAAGTAGGTGATAGGACTAGGGTTTGATCATTCATTTGGATAGCATGAACAGAGTCATGAGATAAAATAGTTGAGGCTTAAGGGGGAATTTAAATCCTCAGTTTATTTTTATTTATTTTATTTACCTTTAATTTTTTCTCATCCTATAGAGTGATCAGTCGATGTATACGGGTATGACTATGTGCATGTGTGATTCAATACTTCAGTATTTATTTGATATAACATGTTATGTATTATTTAATCCATATACCCTGACTATTTATAATGGATATTTGGGGGGCGGTTTGGTTACTCTAATGTAAGGGTATATTATCGGTAAGGTAACACCCCATTCCTTCAATATAAGTTAGTAGACTCCATAATATAGAGATAGACTCTTGAGTTCAAAAGTGACCACCGGTTTAGGAATTATTGAGTGGTTTGGGCTACTAGGGATTTACTAATATTAAATTCAATATTTGAATTTAATGACACATTACAATGATTAATAGGAATTTTTTTTTGAATTTTATTGGGTTGGGTCATTAAATATACCATTTGTTTCACCTTCCATTATGAACAGTTTTATATTTTCTCTTAAAGGAACTTATTGGATTCCATTTTCTGTGTCAAATCAAATGATTTAGAAAAATAATGAGACTAGATGAATGAAGTTTGATATTTTTGGAATAATTATATTTGTTGGAAATTGAAGTCCATGATTTGATATTCATGTATATTTTAAATAATAACAATATTTCTTAAATTTTTTACCTTTTATTTGTTGATTGATTCAAGATATTCTAAGAAAAATATTATAATAATACTTTTGAAATGTCATTTTATGAATAAATATGTTGTGGTTATTAAATATTATTCATGGTTTAGGTTTTGAAGTTTAGTGGATTAACTTGGTTTAATGGAAAAGAATTACAAAAATATAAAGGATTGGATATTAGGTAATTATTGTTATAGTGAATCTGACGATACACGATGATTACTTTTTAACTAAAATGGTTGATAATTAAAATAATCTAGGAGGAAGTGAAATAAGAACACTTATTAGGGATGATAAATATTTTATAATTTTTATATAAAAATATAGATTAATTGGGTAGGAGATATAATAAATAGTGGGGATCTGAATCCATTCACAGTCATTGATGATACTGAAAATGATGTGGAAAACTTACTATAGAGGAACATGATATCCATTGATTCTAGATCACTTTATAATGGGAAGTTCCATGAAGGTGGAAACCTATTAATAACAATGACCTTATGTGTTTTTCTCTTTCCATCCATTATATCATAGTAAATGTGGATTATATTATAGTGGGCACCATGTGTGGTAACCTAGTAATAGTTTTTCAGAATAATACAACTTATTGTGATATCTATAAATTTTTATATCTAAAAATTGTATATTATAGTGAGTTATATATAGGTATTGAACTGATAAATTATATCTTAATGTGAGGTCCATTGGGATGTAATACATTATAGTAATTAATTATAATTTAGGATGAGGGATTATTTTAGTGAGAGATCTATGATATTCTCTATTTTGGAGGTCACTCTTATTATAATTAATATGATTAAAGTATTTTGAAGGTCCATACATAAAAATGTATATTGACTATCTAGTTTATTTCGTCATTAACAGTTTTATTAGTATTCTCTATCTACATGGTACCATTAGAGTTTCTATATTATCCTGTTATATAAATTTGTTTTATCACTAATTATATTTATATATGGTTCTCTCAATTTACTTTATTATTTTTTTGGTTATGTTTAGAATAACTTTCAATTAGTATAGTAATGTTAGGACTATCTAGTTATGTTATATGTCCTAATACACATTGTGAAGAGGGTGTATAAAAGAGCAACCAAAGTAGAACTCTTTTTTCACTCTTCAACTTTAACATTCAACCATAGTTATATTTTTTCCCTTTTTAGAAGAAACATGTTCAATCTATAACTACCTCACATCTATAACACCAAATTTCAAAAACATTTACATAATAAAAACAAAATGAACATAATAATTTCACTTGGTTCACCCACGTTAGGATACATCAATGGAAATAACTAACAGTGATATGTTGTTGTATTAAAATCCTCTATAGACTCCATGTTTCAGTAGATATAATGTTTTGACCATGGTAATTAAATAAAAACAATCACCACCTTTATAAAGAATATAGGTATGGTGAAATACATCTAAAGTATTACTCTATATTGTTTCTTTTTTACACACTACCTTACAGAATCCTTCCTTGGTTAATAAACATATATTTCTCTTAATAATTAGTATAATAAATATATTCATTGTGAATATTTAACTCTATATTTAATATGGTTATGATATTGAAATTTGTTAGTTGGATTAGATCACTCAAGAGGGGGGTGGATTGAGTATCTATAAAAATTTCTGGTAAAAAAGGTAACTTAAAAATATTCCCCAATAAAAATGAATACAGGCTAGTTAATCAAGGTAATACAGTTATAATAGTTTGAATATTCAGATAACTTCTCGAAATATTGATTAATTCTCAGCAATATCAATTTGAGTTATTGATATAACTTTTGAATCTACTATAATAGGGAAAAATAGTTATAACTACTATCCAAGACTAACTATCAAATTAAGATCTAGTTTTATAAAATATAAAGTAAAGCAGAGATAAAAAAAATAAAAGACACAGATGATAAAACAATTGGTTTAGTCTCAAGGACCAAATCCACTCTACTTTGTGATCATCTTCCACCAAGAAGTTTGTAATAATAAACTTTATCCACACCCTGGATCGGGGTAAACAATAGTACATAAGAATTTCTCGATCACAAAACCTCTTCCACTTTTCTTCGTGGCCATAATCTACTAGGGAACACAAGGACATATTTCACACTTATACATGGGAGTAAATAGATTTAAGATGATATAAGAGGAAGGATATCTTGTATCCTTCAGTTTAATATAAGAGAATTTTTTTTAATATAGATACACACACTGCACGAAAGATAAAAATAGTTTGAAATAAAGACAAGATGATGAGAAAGGATTAGAAATTCTATGAGTGTTCCTCTATGCAGTTCTAAATTTTCAGGATATAGCAGATAAAAATATCGAGTCCTCTTGTGAAAAATAGAGTATCGTGAGTCTGGTGCTCTGGTTTCCATTTTGATGAACTAAGTTATATAGTTTGTGTTATTCTTTTTGTTGGTACTATGAAGATGTTTGATGCTCTGCTCTACTATAGTTAAGACTTTTTGTAATCAATAGTGATTCTTTTGTTCTTCAATTGTATTCCTGCATTCATGAGTTAGCTTTTCAAATGCTCTCTAGTATCTTTCTCTAAGTCTCATGTTCCTATTGTTATTTTGGGGTACATGTGTTAGAGTTGATAGAAATCATGATTTATACACCACGTGCCTCATACTGTGAGGTTACAGGTCTATAATGAAACATTAATTATGCCAGTTCCATTAAATGACTAAAACATGAATGTTAGAAATTAAATTGAAAATGAAAAAATAGATTTAAGAACGGTGTCACAGTTTGTCCAGAAATGGTATCATCTGGAAATGGTTTTACTTGAAAATGGTGTCTTCTCTTTTTCCTTTGAGTAGTGAGACAGTCACAATTCCACACCTGTGTTGATATCTAGAACTAGTAGCACAGATGCAATGTCAGAATCACGGTGTCTCAAGTAACGATGTATATTCCTTTGTCAAAAGTTTTAATGGTGTCTTGGTGATGTTAGTAAGGAACAAGTGTCACATACGTTATGAAATCTAAAACTAGTTATGGTGTCTTGTTCAAGGTGTTTGGTTTATGATATCAGGGTCACAGTGTCTGGTTTACGATGTCAGGGTCTTAGTGTCTGATTTACGGTGTCAGGGTCATGGTGTCTGAGACTTTTCCAAAATCCAGAACTGGTGGCAGACTACGGTTTATCAGACTTAGCTGAATATATTTAAACTATCTTAAGAAATAATATTCATAGAATTAATTATACTTATGCATTTATATAATAAAACAATATAGAACAATATCAAACATAGTTTACAAGATTCAAACATGATTTATAATATTCAATCCTGATTTATAAGATTCTGAATCAGGATCTTGTGAATGTTTATACCATGTGTTCTAAGCATTAAAGAATAGGGAAAAAAATTTCTACACAATATTTGTGATATATTAAACAAGTTTAATAATATTTTTGATATTTTAAACAAGTTGAACATGATTTGTGATAGATTAAACAAGGTGAACATGATTTTTGATCCTTAAAACATGATTAAAACATGAGGAGTCCAACAATCTCCCCCTTTTTGATGATCACAAATCATGGGATTTAAATGCCCATTATTATTCTCCCCCTTTTGGGATCATTAAAAAAATATATGAAAAATAAAATAACCATGTAATGAAGGTAAATAATAAAATAAACAGCAATAGTTCACATTGCATTAGATAGATAGATGGAGGTCATTACAATCATGAGGTAAAAAATAAAAAACATCCCTATCAAAAATACATCCTTCACTTCTCTTCAGGGTCAGTAGTTTTCTTTTTTACCATGGTAGAATCATCATGAGGAAACATAGGATCAGGAGTATAGTTTGGAGAAGGGATTGAGCCAATTGTGAGAGAAGGAAGAGGTATTCCTTCAAAAAAGAAGGTTCCATAGTGGGTTTGGTTGAAGACTCAGGAAAGTATTGGTCAAGGATAACAGGTCTGATCTAGCTCAGACCCTGATATACAGATGTGAAGGTTGAAGAAAAGGTAGTGGATGAAGAAGGGGTTGATCCAGGCTGCAAATGTGTAGCTTCATGAGCCATAATGGCAGTGCTTTTCACCTGAAGATAAGGCTTCAACAATTGAATAAAATCAGTAATGATCTCACCACCATATTTAATTGACTTTTCAAAATCATATTTGTTCTCCATGAACTTGTCCAATAATTGAGTGAAATAGTTTAGCTTTTGGAATTGAGTCTTGAAGTCTTGAGTGACAAGAGTGATTTTCAAATTCTCTACAAGGTACTTTAAATTATTAGTCAAATCATGATTAGAATAAATCCTATTAAAGTAAAAATACACTTTATTAGTAATTTATTCCCAAGCATAATTGGAAATATTTGAGTTAATCCATAGTAATTCAATTACTCCGTCACTATTATTGATGACAACAGATAAACTTTCCTAGTCAAAACCACTTAAAACTGACTAAAGCTTTTCATTAACAATAGTTTTTATCAGATCACTGTCTATAGGTTGAGATGATTTCCCAGAGGAATTTGAAGCTATAATGGATGAAGTGATATACTTAAGGTAATTCAGACCTTTCTTTAAACATCCCTTATACTCATCATTCATCTTGTTAAGCCCAACAACAAGCCCACTCATTTCATTTACTATCTTGATGTTTATCATAGCCACTTTTTCATATATTGAAGTAAAATTTGGTTGAATCAGAGATGTGAGTTTCTGTGGAATCTAATCACTAACATCGTAAATAGGATGAGCAGTAGGATCTTTTCAAGATTGAAACACTTTTTTCATATATCCAACCATATATTTGAGAGACTTCACATCATCACTCAACTGCTTGTTCTCAATCCTAACTTTATATATTTCGTAAATCATTTTTGGTTGAATTTACCTATGATCTTTTCTAACAGCAAGGAAACATCTCTTTCACTGAGGTTTTCCACAGGAATAGGTTATAATTTCGTGATATTTTTAAATCTTGATAATAATGTATCTCTAAAATTTTTTAGATCACAATGAATCACAAAAGAAATAGGTTCTTGTGTAGGTTCAGGAACGGAGCTAAGACAGGTTCATGCTTATTAGCAGAGAATACTTCTAGAGCAGAAATTTATTTCAATTGAAACATAGTGCAATGATTTATTCCTTTAACTGATTCCTCATGGGTATTTTCCACAACAAAGTATTTAATAAACTTATATCAGGAATCCACAGTTCTTTGATCCACATGATTATAAACATGAACACTTTCTAGACTGGGGTGCTTATCCCTATCAATAGGTGAATCTCTTATGGGACTAAGAGATTCAGTATCTTGAAATACTTAAATTTTTTTATCTCTAATAGACTCACCCATTTCCTTTCTAATCAGTTGAAAATCATGTTCCATTATTTCCTCAGTAGATAAGATAATTTCAGGATCAGCTTGTTCTTTTAATTGTTCCCCAACAGCAGCCTCTTCCTCAATAGAAGGTTATTCTTATAAATGCTCCTTAAGAATAACTTGTTCTTCTATAGTAGAAGCAGTTTCATTTCCTAAAACAAGTTCTTCAATTTAATCAATAATTATTTTAGTTACATGTATATCCTTTTCAGCTACATTTTGTGAAACAGGTAGACCGTTTTCTTCTTTTTCCAAGACAGTTCCTTCCTTATGTGCAACAACTAAATCTCATACTTCTTTATTTGAATAATCAACAACTCCATCTGGTTACAAACTAGGATCTGATATATTCTTAGGTCTTGAAGGATTATCAACTGGATTAAACTTTTCATATAGCCTTTCATTTTCCTCCAACTAAGACATTTTACAAGGATTCCAACTTATTTTCATATTTCTGATTGTATCCTTTGAGATAAATAATTCATAACGTTTAATTACCTCTTCATTCAAGACAAAGAATCCTTTAGGAGACAGCATTTCAAAGAATAATCTTGAATAGAACAAAGATGTAGACTTCGAATTTGTCTTGATCAGTTCACACATGTGAAGTATAATATACATACACATATTAATCTTGTGCCCCTTTTTCATCATATGTATCAAGAATTCATATTGATACTTAAGAGTATAAAAATCCCCTTTCCTTGGAAAAATAATATTGTTGATAAACATAAATAGCAACATTGTTTCACCATCCAACTGAGCATTAATTTCCTATATTTTCTTCTAATTTCCATTCAAACTTCCTAGGGACTCTTCTGAGATAAAAAACACTAGGAGGGGAGAACATCCTTGGTAATCCTCAAATACTCCTTTATGAGGTATCCCTTTGTAGCCATCCCACAACATCGAGGAAAAATTACACATTAGACCATTGATCTAGCTTCTTACAACAAATTCATCTTTAGTATTGAATATAAACTAGACATTATAATAAAACTGAGAGAATGTTTTTGATAAATCATCCTTTTCTCTTTTGTGAACCTGTTCAGTCATCCCTACTCTTCCAGTACATTCAAAACTAGTAACTTACTTGTCAGCAACCACTTCAGACAGACGTCCTTTTCTGGTACTATTGTTCTATGAGCAAGATTCTGATTCAAAAGTCCCTCATGCATTAGTTTTGGTGTAGTTTTTACTTTCTTCTAAGATCTATGCTTCTCAGGAGTTGATGAAGATGGGAACTTCATTATGGGCATTCTACGTGGGTTCGAGAGAGATGAAAGGATGAAAGAGGACTAATGGTTCAAAAGATAGGGGTTTTGGTTTCAAGGGAAGAGATATAAATTGAATAAATGAGTGAAAGATATTGGGTTTTTATCATTTAGGGATTTCAACCATCGAAAATTCAAAAACTTATTATAAAAAAAATAAAATAATCAAAACAATTATACGAGAAATAAAATAATAAAAAAAATTATTCTTTATAGTGGACACGAACGTATTTTCACGTTGTCATCATTATGTTGTGACTCCAAATAGTGTGATTGTATCATTGATATAGTAAGTGTAAGACAGTAACTGAGAGACAGTAACTCAGAGACAGTAACTGTGACACCATAAATGTGAGAAAGTATTTCCAAAAATAGTAACTTATGAAACTGTTAATTGTGAAACAGTAAACTATGAAACAGTATGTGTGACACAGTATGTGTGAGACAGTAACCAAGAGATAGTAAAAAATTTTACTTAAGACTTATCATTCCTAATTCATGTATGATTTAATTTATCCTTTGATAATTTAATGGTTTGGTGAATATATCAGCAAGCTGATGTTCAGTGCCAATGAATTATAAAGTGATATCACCTTTTTGATGACAATCTCTCAAAAATTTATTACTTACATCAATATAATTTGTCCTAGAGTGTGAAACATGATTCTTTGAAATGTTAATAGCACGTAGATTTTCACAATTAATAGGTACATGCCTTAATTGATATCTATAGTTTACTAATGTGTGTTTCATCCCCAAAAGTTATGCATAACAACTACCAGCAGTAATGTATTCAACTTTGGCAGTAGATAATTCAATAAAGTTTTGTTTATTACTATACCATGACACTAGAGACATTCCTTAAATGTGAAATGTTCCAGAGGTTCTTTTTCTATCAAACTTACAACCACCGAAATTAGTATCAGAATAGCTTACTAACTGAAATGATTGTCTTCTATGATAGAACAGTCCTAGATTGGGAGTATGTTTGTGGTGTTTGGAAATTATTTTAATATAATTTAAATGAGACTCATTGTGGTTTTATTGAAAGTGATCACACATACATACACTAAACATAATATTAAATCAGCTAGCATTTAATTTGAGTAAGCTTCCAATCATTCCTCTGTAAGTGGTTTGATCAATAGATTTTCCATATTCATCAAGATCCAACATAAAATTAGTACTCATTGGATAATAATACTTTTAGTTCCTTCCAAGACAAAATGTTTTAGAAGGTATTTAGTATATTTTCTTTGATTTAAAATGACACCCTCTTTATTTTGGATAATTTTAATTCTATGAAATAATTTTAGTTCACCCATTAAACTCATTTCAAATTCATTTTTCATTATTTTAGAAAAATCAAAACATAAATAATTTTTTGATGATCCAAAAAAATATCGTCTACATAAATTTGAACTACTAAAACATCATTGGAAATTTGTTTTATAAAAATAGTAGGATCATCTATACCTTTTGTAAAACCTTTGGAAATAAGAAAATTACTTAATCTATCCTACCAAGATTTTGGAGCTTGTTTGAAACCATAAATAGCTTTTGATAATTTAAAAACATGATTTGGAAAGTGAGGATTTATGAAACCAAGGGGTTTTTCGACAAAAACATCCTCAACTATATACCCATTTAGGAATTCACTTTTGACATCCATTTCATATAGTTTTAAATTAAAATGCACTTCATATGAATGAAATATTCTAATGGCTTCAAGCCTAGCTACTGGTGGAAATGTATCCTCATAATAAATTCCTTCTTCTTGAATATATCCTTGTGCAACCAATCTATCATTGTTTATAACAATGTTACTAGATTCATCTACTTTTTTTGTAAACAACCACTTAGTGCATATGGTAAAAATGACTTTGGGTCTATCAAAAAGTTTCTAAATGTTGTTTCTTTCAAACTGGTTTTGTTATTGTTGCATATCCATCACCTGGAATTCATCATTGACAGCATTATTGATGTCTTTAGGTTCAATTTGTGACAATAAATCTTGATGTTCAACCATATTTCTAATATAATCTCTAGTTTGTGTTCCTTTATCTAAATCCCCATCAAAAACATCTAAATGACGGTTCTTAAGAGTTCTAACAGCTCTAGAAAAAGAGGGGTAGTGATTTTAGGCTCTTCAATAGGTTTGGGTTCATTATGGAATGAATCTAGAGAAATTCTAGAAATAGAAGTTTTAACATATTCCTTCATAATATGGTTAGAAGATTTATCATTGACATCTAGATTTGACCTAGAATCCTCAATATTCTTTAGAGAGTGCTTAGTTTCATGTGGATATATCTCATCAAACATGACATGGACAGATTCTTCCATACATTAATTTTTTTGTTAAAAAAATTATAGGCTTTACTGGAGATTTAATATCCTAGAAATATTCCTTCATCACTCTTGGATACAAGTTTTTCAAGATTTTCCTTGGTATTAAGGATATAGACTTTGCAACCAAATACTTTGAAGTAGTTCACTTTGGGTTTTCTATTGTTCTACAAATCATATGGAGTTTTTTTAAGAATAGGTCTAATCAATACCCAATTAATAATATATCATGTTGTATTTACAGCTTCACCCCAAAAATAAATACGTTGGTCACATTAACAAAACATTGTTCTAGAAATTGTTTTCAAGGTCCAATTTCTTATTTCTACAACTCCATTTTATTGAGGTGTTCTTGGAGAAGAGAAATTATGACTATAGACATTTTGTGAGAAAAATGATTCAAACTCTTTATTTTCAAATTCACATCTATTTTCACTTCATAGAGATTTAATTCTAATTCCTCTATAATTTTCTACAGTTTTAGAATACTTGGTGAAATGAGAGAAGGCCTCACTTTTGTGAGCCAAGAATAAGGTCCAAGTATACATAGAAAAGTAAACTACAAGAACATAATCAAAGTGCTTCCCATTTAAAAAAGAAACTCTAGATGGTCCAAACATGTCTATTTGAATCAATTGAAGAGGTTGAGAAGTTCAGAATTATTTCTTTGTTTTGAAGGAAATTTTGTGTTGTTTACCCTTTTGACAAGGATTACACACTTTATCCTTTAGAAACTCAAGCCTAGGTAGATCTTTGACTCAAAAGTTTCTAGTTATCTTTCTAAGGGAGTGAATATTGCCATGTCCTAGTCTTCTATTCCAATGTCAAGAATCTTTGTAAAATACACTTAAACCTGGTTCATTTTGGGAAACTAAAGAATCTATATTAACAGAACATACATTTTCATTTATTAATGCAGAAATATTAACCAATCCATAGAATTAAGAAATATTGAAAGCATCATTTTTAAATTTAACATGAAATCCTTCATCACATAGTTGTTAAATACTAAGCATATTTTATTTTATTCCATCAATAAAAAGTAATTTAGAAATTAAAACCGAGTTAAAGATGTGGATTTCACCTAGGCCAATGTTTTTCCTTTGTCATTGTCAGAGAAATTGGCATGCCCACCATCAATATTTATTAGGTTTGTGATATATGAATAGTCTCATGCTATGTGTATTGAACACCCATTTTCCAAGTACCATAATCTTTTATAGGATCTCTTCAAACAATTTTCCTAAAAAATATTCTCATAAAAATAGACTTCGGTAGCCATATTTGTTAGGGTCCAGTAGTATTAGTAATTAGTTATTTAGGAACACAGATATGCCTCATAGGTTTCCAATAAGAATTATGTGATGTATTTGAGAAATAAACTTTATTTGGTCCAGAAAAACTTTAAACAATAGAGGATGTATCATAGTTTGACCTAGAAGAATGTTTTCCCGAACTATGAATAAAGTTGTATGTTCTAGATTTAGAATCAAAATTAGTTTTTCCAAAATTTATTTTACCAGGTTGATATCCAATACCAATAGTGTATTTAGGGAAATTAATTTCCTAGCATTTGTACCAAGATATACTTTCCATTAGTAAACTATTCAAGGTTCTCTTCCAATTTCTCATTAGAGAGATTTAATTCATTGTTTTCTTTGAGTAATTGAACATTTTCTATCTTTCTACAACAAGTTGAGATTTAACCGTTGAGGTAAGAAAATACTATCTATTTAAAACTTGTATTTATTTTTAGTTTATTACATGTCTCATTAATCATATTGAAATACTCAAACATTTATTTTTTAGACATATTTTCGGAATTACATTCATCTCTAGAATAATAGGAATTTTTTACATAAGATTCCAGGATTACCTCATATGTGTTTTCTATGAAACCCATATTGGATTTGTTAGCTTATTCATCATGTGAAGACTCTGACTCACTTGAACTATCCTTAGAATCACTCCATGTTGCTTTCATTTCCTTTTTATACTTTTTATCTTTGTCCTCATGTTTCTTTTTATACTTGAGCTTAGGACAGTCAGCCTTTACATGTATCTTTCACTTAAATTCATAACATATTATCTCATCAGACTTTTCATTCCTTTTATAATCCTTATTCTTTCTTCCCTTTGGATCATATCTTCCATTGAAGTTAGGATTTCGGAAAAATCTCTTCCTTTTGTAAAATCTCTTAAAACTTATGGTTAATTGAGCCATCTCCTCATCACCATTGGATGAAGATTTTTCACTACTGTAAATTTCTACAAAGGCATGTAGTTTCTCCTTTTCTTTGTGTTTAGAGTTAGTGGTCTTAAATGACACATATTTCCTTTTGGGTTCATCATCCTCTTACATGTTTACTTTAAGTTCTTCTTCGTACATCATTTGTTTCCAAATGAGTTCTTTGACAGGTAATTTTCTTATGTCACATGACTCTCTAATAGAGACTGAAGTTCCTCTCCATCTATCTGGTAGGAATCTGAGAATCCTCATAATTTTTTCATTGTATGTAACATCTCTTCCCAAGAGATCATAGTGTTTACTATTTCATTGAAACTGACATACATGTCAGAAATAGGTATATTTAATAATATATGTGTTAATTGTCATTTCTTTAACACTAGAAGTTCTTTCATGTGATACAGAAAAAGTATCCCAAATTTCTTGGGATGTTTTACATTCATAAATTTTGTTAAATTCATCCTCTCATAAAGATCATTATAATGCATTCATGGCTTTGCAATTATTGTTATAAGTAATCTTAGTTGGTTCATCCCATGTAGTTATAGTAGTATCATGAATCTTATACTCATCTACAATTGAAGACTAAATTTCAAATCCCATACTTTCTAAATGCATTTTTATTTTAATTTTCCATTGGGAATAATTGGTTCCATTGAAAAAATGGTTGCCTATTTGTAGCAGCTCCTTCTAGTCTATTATCTATAATAAAGAAATAATTTTAGAGGGGTAGAAATTTAGAACTAAAATAAATTTGATTATATTTAAAGTACAACTAAAACCACAGTTGAAAATATTTTAAAACAGAGCCTTAACAAGAATAAAATCATCTTATAACAAATTTTGGATAGAGTAGATCACTCAAGAGGGGGTGAATTGAGTATCTATAAAAAATTAAATAGTTCACTTAAAAAGATTCCCCAATAAGAATGAATAAAGACTCATTAATCAAGGTAATACAGTTATAATTGTTTGAATTTTTAAATAACTTCTCAGAATATTGATTAATTCTTAGTAATATCAATGTGAGTTATTGATACAAATTTTCAAGCTACTCTAATAGGGAAAAATAGTTATATCTTTTATCCAAGACTTACTATCAAACTAAAATCTAGTTCTCCAAATTATGAAGTAAATTAGAGAAAACCTAAATTAAAAGACACATCAGATAAAAGATGTTTTCCAGTCTGAAGATAATACCCAATCCACTCTACATGGTGATCACCTTCCACCAAGCAGTTTGCATTAACAAACATCATCCACACCCTGGATTGGGGTAAACAATAATATACAAAACATCCCATGTCACACTAACTCTTCCACTGTTCTTTGTGGGCATAAACTACTAGGTCACAAAGGGACCTCTTCCACAATTATCAGTTGGAGTGAAAAGATCTTAGAAGATATGATAGGAATGATATCTTGTATCCTTTAGTTAAATTCAGGAGATAGTGTGTGTATTAATATAGATAGAAACACATCTCGAAAGCTAAAAATAGTACACAACAGAGAAAATATGATGATAAAGGATTATAAATTCTCTGAGCGTTTCTCTATGAAACACTGGAATTTTAGGATAAAGCATATTAAAATATCAATTCCTCTTGTGCAAAACAATGTATCGCGAGTCTGGTGCTATGGTTTCTAGTTCGATGAAGTATGTTAGGTAGCTTGTGTTCTTGTTTTAGTTGGTATTGTGAAGATATTTGGGGCTCTGATCTATGGTAGTTCTGAATTTTAGGAATCAAGAGTTCTTTGTTTGTTCTTTAGTTTTATTGTTTCATGTATGAGTTATCTTTTTAAATGCTTTCTCGTCTCTTGCTCTGATTCATGACTTATTTTCTTTCTTTTGGGGTGCATGTGTTGGAGCCGACATGAAACATGATTTCTCTACCTTTTATATCATAATTTTATGTCAAATATCTACTAGTAAATATTAATTATGTTTATACCATTAAATTACTCAAATATGACTATTAGAAATTAAATTGGAAACAAAAAAAACAGATTAAATAATAGTGTCAGAGTTTGTCTTGAAATGGTATCATTTGGAAATGGTGTCAATGGGAAACAGTGTCTTCTCCTTTTCCTTTGAGTGGTGAGATAGTCACGGTGCCACAATTGTGTTGATATTTGGAACCGGTAGCATAGATGTGGTGTCATAATCATGGTTTCCTACGTAACATTGTCTAGTCCTTTGTAAAAACATTGAACGGTGTCTTGGTTATGATAGTAAGGAACCGGTGTCACAAACATTATGATATCTAAAACTGGTTTCGGTGTCTGGATTATAGTGTCTGGGTTACGGTGTCTGGTTTATAGTGTCAAATTCATGGTGTCTAGTTTATAGTGTCAGGGTCACTATGTCTGATTTATGGTGTTAGGGTCACAGTGTCTGGGACTTTGCCATAATCCAGAACCAGTGGAAGACTCACAGTTTCTCAGACTTATCCAAATATCTGTAAACTATATTAGTAAATAATATTCACATAATTAATTATACTTAATCATTAATATAATAAAACATTCTATAATGAGATCACACATACTTTACAAGATTCAAACAATATTTATAAGATTCCAATAGGATTTAAAAGATTTTAAATCAAGATCTTATGAATGTTTATACCATGATTTATAAGTATTAAAGCATAGGGAAACCAACATTTTCCATACATGATTTGTGATAGAATGAAAAAGGTTAAAAATATTTGTAATATATTAAACAAGGTGAACATGATTTGTGATAGATTAAACAAGGTTAACATGATTTTTGATCATTAAAACATGATTACAACATGAGTATTCCAACATAGATTTTGTGATATTCTACTCCAAATCTATAATTGATCAAATTTTCAAAGTGAGAGTTGAATTAGTTCCTTCCAAAAATTCTTCATATCATTTATAACTCAACAAGATTATGAATAATAACATACTAAAACTACATTCATTTTAAAATTCATTCATCACTCCCATATGGTTAAATCAGTGATACTTAATCAATATGGGTATATAATCAATCAAACTAGGTGTTTATATTAATTCACTATAAAAAAACATACTTCTTACTCTCTGAAAACCTAGTATAATAATTACAATTTTACTTTTCTCAAGAGATTCTATATTAGTTTTTATATTCATTCTAATAATTAATACATTAATTAAATTTCTATAATCAATTATAATTCCTCTAAAAATTTGGGATCATTCAATTTTCACTAGATTCTTTACTTTAGTTGATCTCCCCCATTTTAGTTGATTATTTCTCCTAAATTTCAAGCTATATCTCATTATTTTTAATTAAATAAAAATATTTAAAAAAATATATATTTCATTAAATCATGGTGTAATTTCCATCATTTTAGAATGAAATTACCTTCCCTTATGGTCATTTGAATATCATGGGGTGATTCAAAATTTAATTCCATAAAATAATTGGATTGACCTCTTCAAGATATTTTCAGCCAACACTTATTATGGTATGACCATAGGTTTTATAGAATAATTATAAAATATAGTGTAACATATAAATATCATATACATTCAATATTTTATGGTCCTGACTTTCTTAAAATCTAATTGGTATTATATATAATGTTATAGTTTTGAATGTAATTCTCTTGTGTCTTCCTAGAACAATTTTTTTAATGGGTCCAACTTATGGTGTAACCACCACTTTGGGAGCGAAATTCAAGTAATTATTGAGTAATCCCCCAATAAAAATTGATTCTTAGATTATTTAAAACCTATATAATGCTCATGGTGTGACCTAATTTGTTTCATCTTAGTTTTGTGTCCTATACCAAATTCATCCTCTATCATTCTTCAAAAGATTCCATATATTATCATACTTCTCTAAATTCCATGTAATTCTAGTATCAAAGAAAATTCCTCACAAACCATCCATAAATATGGGAAATTAAATCTTCCCCCTTTAATAAAACATTATTTGTCTCTCTTTCATTTTATGTATATACTAAGGCACCTTCATTTTTTATTTGAAGGTTCTTGGTTCAAAGGAATTCATTTAAGTCAACGATAAATGATGGTTTTTCATTGAATCCAATGAATAAATCATATTAACATGATGAAGAAAAATATGAATACTAATTATATCTGAAGAGCCAAGTGAAATGACCCTATGAAAATTAGATTGGACCTTCCATGTAAAATTTAAAATTTATTTAAAACAAGAAATCACATTCGTTTTGGGTACTTTTGGTGATATAGTTTTTGATTTAATTAATTTCATTTGGGTTGTAAAATCATTTAATTATGAGGATTCAAGGATAAAATTTATATGGTGATGATCCCCATGTGCTTCATGATCTCAAAACATCACAGATAGTACTTTGGGTGATAACATGATGGCACTAATCATCTTATATCAATCATATTTGATTGCAACAAAATACTTCAGGTTATTTATATCACTCCGATTTGATTGTAAAAAAATACATGTGTTTTCAAGGATTAATTTTTGTTCTCCTGTTCTTGAGTGGATGAAAGAATGTGGAGGAATCTATTAGGATTTAGATAATACCTAGATATATTCATAGTAAATATAATTCTATAGTTAGGTTATTCTTTTTTTATAACTAAATGTTTATCACATTTTTTTAGGGTTGTGTAATAAATGACATAACTAGGTATATAGCACACTGGACCCCTCTCAAAATCTAGTGTGAATAAACACCTTCTTTACATACCTACCTTGAAATAAACTAGACTGAACAAATCTTAACCATTAATAATTACAGTATCACTCATAAATTTTGATTCACTTACATTCATTGTGTAACACCCTATGAATTTTTGAAATAATTTTTTTGAATTAATTTAAACTTTTTGATATTTTTCATTTCACACAACACTGAATATAGATTGTGTTATATGAAATAACTATGTTTGGTTTTCATTTCATGAAACCACATGTTAATATTATTCTATAATAATCACTTGGATTATCTTTGGGTAAACACAAAACTATGTTTGTCTTGTGTTACAAACAATGCCGAGTTCCTTCGATAGCTTGTGTTACATGCCAGACCTAGTTTTACCAAACTAAAATGTACTATTAATAGTAATATTAAAATATTATTATTTTTTTCACATACAAATTTTAGTAGGGGTTATGAATAATATTAATTATGAAGACATGGTTTAAAAAATATGAGAATAATTATTTTTGGGACCAATTAACTAGAAATGAAAATAAAACCCTTTCGAAAATATTGGATATCATTTCATTGAAAACTATATTAACATGTTTTACCTCATTAAATTAATTAAACCACATTTGATAAATTATTTTAATGAAATATATATATTATATTAATTCATATATTTTGTATTAATCTTATTGTTTTCTATACAATAGATAATAATCAATCCAATGTCACACATAATGATATATATTTTTCAAAAGGGTAATTTTACCTCTTTTTAATGGTGTGTCAATTTTATATATAATTTTTTAAAATATTATAAATTATATTTGATAAAATAAAAAAATTAATCTAAATTTAAAGATAATATTAGATTTAATTTTTTGTATTTTTATGAGAGGTTTTCTTTTCTAATGAATAGTGAAAAATACTGAATTTTAATTGGAAATTTCTATTTCTTCTAATTTATTTATATCATTAAATTATATTATTATTTTCTTTTAACATATTTTTAGTTAAATTATACATATATTATTATAATTTATTTAATTATAATAAATTTCACATTGAAATTGAATATAAAAATATTTCAAACGTTTAAAAAAATTTACTTTAAAAACTTTTATCTCATCGTGTCAGCAGGATTAATATTAAATTAATTTCTGCCACTTCTGTGTATATAATTTAAAAAAATGGATTCCATATTTTGAATCAAAATAATTTATAATTTATATTAAGGTAAAAATATTTTTTTGATAAACATTTTTTTGAATGTAATTAAGATTAAATATAAGAATTTAAGCTAAAATGTGTTTATTCAGTGGTTGAACTTTAACTTAAGGGGAAAAATTACCAAGGAACATGTCCAAAATCCATTTTATGTCCATATTTATAACACATACTCTATTTTATAGAAATTGTATAGTTATTAGAGTCAAATTATGTATTTTAGAGCTCCCAATAGTGTTTTTCTTTTTATATTTACAAGAATGTCAGTCCTCCTCCACTATAAAAGGGTACTCACCCCCCCCCCCCTCATTTATTAACACTTCTAAGGAACCTTTTTATCATCCAAAACCTTACAAAATATCCTAAAAAATTCCCTATATTCATCATATAGGCATATCTTTGGGCATAAATCCATCCAAGGAATCCCTTTGGTGAAAACCCAAATGAGTCACCCAAAGAAGAGGAAACATCCTTTAACAAACACTTTTATTTTATTTCTTTCTCCACCCCTTAAATTATTATTATTATATGATTATATAAAAACCAAATTATCATGAATATTATAAGGTGTTTTTATTTTAATTTTATGACCAACATTAAAACACTTCCATCAAATGGGAGACGTAGCCACCGTTCGTGTGTACGGCAGACTACCGCCTCATGAACTGATGTTGTGCGTTCTTCCATTACCACATTTTAAGGATTGTAATCATGATGGGATTACTATTTTTATATGATATATATATATGATATCTATTATTTATTTATGATTCTGTAATTATTATATAAAACATACATTCATGCTTTCTATTTTATGGAAACATAACAACATCATTTGTGGACGTGTGTACTACCGCCTCCTCAAAGTGATGTGATTCAAAAACAAATTAAATGGAATTTATTGGATTGTATTTAGTAAATTTATATGATATATATGAAAAAATAATTCTACTATAATAAATATGTATATATATATGTATATGTATATGTCATTTAAATACTTTCTTTCAAAATGATAAGAAAACATAAACAATTATCATGTGTACGTACGGTTTACTGTCTCTAGGAATGGTATACTCCATTTAATATTTATATATAATGATATAAATACTTTTATAATAAATATATATTATATTTACATCATTTTTACATTTTTTAAATAAATAAATCAGGAACTAATAATGTGGATCAATAATAACAAGTAAAAACATATACAAAAAAACAAAGCGGTTATTACCCAAAACATAACATTAATATGGAATTGTTAATAAATGGGTAATATAAAGTCACAATTAAATAATATATGGTATGATATATATGATTATTTATATTATAAATATTTTTAATAAACTTATATTTATTATACAGGAGGTTTGAACGTGTACAAATAAAGTCAATACTTATAGGGTTTTCTCATCTCACTTTTATTTCTATGAGATATATGCTATATTTTCCACTTTTGTGGTGTAAATAATTACCTATTACATGTTATAGAATTATTTTAATTTATTTAATGATATTATATGTTTAAATTTATGTTATTATTTCCTGTATCGCATGATTCAGAAGTTAATCAAGTAGTAAGGGGATTTCTATTCTCACGTTTATTTATGTGAGTATTATGCCTTATTCACCACTTGATTCATTTTTGCGGTGTATATAATTAAAATGAATTTATTCTATGATTATTATACTTAAATTTATGGGTATTTACATAACCATTTTATTAACTCTATTTTATGGGGTTTTACAGTGAAAAAGTTACCAAATCAGAAAAGTAATATTGTCTCTATTTTCCTTCTTTAAGATACATGCTTTATTATGCACCTATATCCATTTACAAGGTATATATAATTACATTTGAAATTTTAAATCATGAATATAATTCATTGAATTATCTTTATACTTAATGTAATGTAATTATTTCATTTTTTATTTTGATTGAAAGTTTTCAAAGTAGTAAGAGTTTATTGCTACAATCTCATAATTATCAGGATTGTATATGATTATGATTCCATTGGTGAAATATTATTTTCCATATCTCAAGAAATCCCTTGAACATTATTATTATCTCATTATTCATTATATATTCGTGTATTAGTTCCATTTTTTCACTATTTTGTACTCAACTTAATTAATAATTTTTTTAATAAAATCTAATCATATTTCTATCTTTGATCAAGAAATTGTGTTATTTCAAAATATTGTTTTCCAAAAATGTTTTCAAAACGTTTTTAAATGGAATTTTAAGATAATTTTCAAGTAAAAGGCAAATATGTTTGATTTTCAAATCCACTTTTATAATTTTTCAAGGTTATTTTCAATGAAAAATATTTTCAAAGTGAGTTCAAAGCTTCTTTTATAAGTTTTCAAGCTTATTTTCAATGAAAAAGGTTTTAAAATTTTTTCAATATTCCTTTATAAGTTATAAAGTTTATTTTCAAAGAAAATGGTTTTTAAAAGTGTTTTTGTTTTGAAAATAATTTTTCATAAAAGAAGGAATATTTTCCTCAATAAATATTTTTTAAACCTATTTCAAATGTATTTTACATTTAAGAAGAAATATATTGGTGTTACTCATGACTTAATTAGAATATTATCTAAGGGTTCCAGTCATTTTATTTCCCTAAATGGTTTAGGTTTTGATGTCATGATGCTTATGAAATATTATTCTCTTTGATGGGTTATATGATTATGGAACTCGTTTATATTTAATGAGTTATATGTTTATGAAACTATTTTTTCTTTCATGGGTTACATGCTTATGAAACCCACTTCTTATCATAGGTTATGCTATGATGAAATGATTATGAAACCTATCACTTTTCCATAGGTTATGATATGATGACATGCTTATGATACCTATTTCATTTCATGGTTCATGATATGATTGTTTATAATCATGTGGAACATGAATGTATGATTTTATTATGATATGGGTGGGACCTATATTTTCCTAAAATGCATGGTTAAATATTTATATCTCTTTATAAAGACATTGATAGAACTTTTTGTGAACTTGGTTCAGTAAAGGACTTTGTCTGCAAGTATAGTCTTGTGAGTGAACCTTTACTACTATGATGGTCTTGGGAGTGATCCTTGACAACTAATATAGTCTTGTAGTGAACCGTTACTACTAATATTTTTTTGAGAGTGAATAAATTACACTATAAGTAAAGGGTTGTGACTGGGGATGGTGGTGTGCCCCTCCCACTAGGTGAAGCCCCCATAAAGTGCCCTGATATATTTTGGAAATGAGCTTTTCTTATAAACAATTATTTTATATGCATATGTGTATACCAAAAATTATATGTATTATTCTTATGTTATGATCTCAGGGATTATGCACTTTATTCCCTTATGATTCATGTCTTATGAACTACCAACCATTATGCCATTAATCATGTATATGATCTTTGATATGGATGGTATGATCTTCAAATGCTATTCTTACATTCACTTACCATTATTCTCATGTTATAATTACACATGTAATTTATTTACCCATAATAATCCTATGATATCTCCCTTTATTATGTATACTTTCCACAGGTTATGAAGAATGGTTTTATGTATAAGTATTAAAGGGGATATCTTTATGGGAAACATTGAAGACCTTTCAATATGTTAGAATATTGTGTTCTATGTTTCCAAATACAATAAACTATTATGTTACTTAGTCATATAATATTGTAATATGATTAATATTCATCTAAAATGATATAATATCAATTTATGTTAATCCCGGGTCACTTTAGTTGGTATCCAAGGAGATGTTTAGTCAAATTTGGAAACTATGATTATAAAACTTTAGTGAGATCCCAATGGTTATTTATTTGGATATTTCTAGTTATTTCTCTAATTATTAGCCTAGGGTGCAAAATATTTAAAAATAGGTGTCATTATTTAGGGATCCTATATGTAATATTTCATGATCATGTTGTTTTATGCTTTGGTAACTGGTGCTCACACTAGGATTTATGGTCTTAATCAAGAGAAGGAACCAAGTTAACATATTTTAGATTTCATAAGTATAAGAATTGTACAAATAAATTTCCAATGTGGAAATCTCATGAATGGATTTAGTAAGGTGGAAAAGTATTGTTATACTTGAAAAGATAAATAGTCAAAAAAATGACAAGTGAAAGGTATGTCATATTCTAATATTTTTGGTTTCCATAAAACTGTATAAGAATGATTAAATTGAGGTTGAGGAACCTTAATACGTGATTAATATTTCATATTCTAGGAAAGGGGTATTAAGGAATATGACGATGAATCTTGAGTGATGGTTTAAGAATAATTTTAGATGATTGAATTGTATAACTTTTGGAATTAAAATATTATGTTATACAAATCCTGAAATATATAAGTATTTTTAGTGTAATTTTTTCATTAATGATTTAAAAGGATATGTTGAATGGTACTGATTGATTAAAAATGTTATTTAACAGAAATGATGTATCTTGATTGAGGTAAGGTAAAACTTAATATGTTTTTAATGTTAGTAAATTTTTGTTTATCTTGGATAAAGAGATAATCGATTTATGGAAAGAAAATTTCATCATATCAATGACCTTTGAGATGATAAAGTATTTGTGAAAAAAAGTAGTTTATGCTATCATGGATCAATTTTTATATAATTATGGGAATATATCCAATAATAATTGGAATAATTATTAATTACTATCATCAATAATGATTTATGGTCATTAAGGTTATTACCATGTTTCAAAAGAGTATATGTTATAGGTATTCACATGTTTGGTATGTGAAAACCAAGAGCTAATTCATGATATATGGGGATAAATGTTAAGCTGATTTTGAGAAATTTGGTTACCTTTTTTTATGTTTTATATTTTCTCCATTTTTAAGGGTTGTAAGGTTATTCATTTATGGAATAATTTATGTTAAACTTTGTAAGATGTTTTAGATATTAGTATAATCTTGACATATGAAAATTTATGCATATTGGATAAACTGTACTAACCATTTTTTTGTGATTATAATTAAATACATATGGAATGAAATTTCATTATTACTCATGATTTTATTAGTAATTTAGGAATGAAAAATTTACATTAATTTCATGGAGTAAGAGAATAAGTGGAAATTAAGCAAGGGACAACCAAAGGATAGGATTGTACATTTGAAAAGGAATGAACTCGAGTAAGTATATTTCCTTACATTATTATATTTTAAAATAATTCCTAGACTCTATTAAAGTATATATTTAATAATATTTATCATATTTCCTTCTTTTTATTTTCAAAATATGGTTCTATAAATTATCAAAAATTTATATTTTTGAGGCCGTTAAGTTTTTGTTGATCATTCACTAGCTTATGAACAATAACCTAAATCATGACCTATAATTATTTATTTTTTTCTTCCATGTCCAATATTCCATTCCAACCTAGTATATCCTATGTATAAACCTATTTATGAGTCTCTTTGGGTAACTGTTATATTTCAGACATTTTTTAAAAGATGTTTTAGTATTTATTTTTTTATGTAGGTTTCTATGAAATAAAAATTCAAGTATTAAACCTTTGATAACCCTAATGAATTTTGAGTGTGAAATTAATTTTAAGGGGGGTATAATGTAACACCATGAAATTTTGGGAAATATGTTTTTCAAACTAATTTAAATTTTTCGTTGTTTTTCATTTCTCGCTGCACTGAATATAGCTTGTGTTATATGAAAGAACTAAGTTTAGTTTGAATTGAACATAACACCAAGTTAATATTTCACTAAAAATAACACATATATTAAATTTAGGTACATTTAACACTATGTTTTTCTTGTGTTACACAAAATTTCACGTTCCTTTGATAGCTTTTATTACAGGTAAGACCATGTTTTACCAAACTACAATGTATAATTAATATTACTATTAAAATATAATTATATTTTTCTCATAGGAGCTGGAATTTTGGTTATGAATAAAATTAATTAAATTATAAAAATATAATTTACACATTTATATATGATTAATTATTTTTTGACTAATTACCTATAAATTAAACTAAAAAACTTTTGAAAATATAGGAAATCTTTTACTGGAAAACTAAATTTACACATTTTACATCGATAAATTAATTAAACCACTATTGATAAATGATTTTAATGAAATATATATATATATATATTAATTCACATATTTAACATTCGTATTATGTGTTTTCTAGACAAGATATAAGAATAAATCCAATTTTATGCATAAAGATATATATTTTTCTAAAGGGTGATTTTAATATATTTTATTGGTACACATATTTCATATCAAATTTTTTACATATTAATAATTTATATTTTATAAAATAAACATATTTTTAAAATCATTAATCTAAAATTATCTTTTTATGTATTATTTTATTTTCATTAAAGATTAATTTTTTTGATGAACAGTAAAAAATAATGAATTTTATTTGAAAAATGGCTTCTATTCTAATTTATTTACATTGTTAAATTATATTTTTATTTGTTTTTAAAAGAATATTTAATTCATTTATACATATATTAAAAATATTTAGTTAGTTTTAATCAATTTAACATTCAAATTTGATATAAAAATATTTGAAACTTTAGAAAATATTTACATTAAAAACTTGTTATCTCATCTTCTCTATGGGATTAATATCAAATTAATTTCTACCACTTATGCATTTATAGTTTTTAAAAATGGATTCAAAATTATTAATCAGAAAAATTTATAATTTATAGTAATTTCAACTTATTTTTTGACCAAAATGATTAGTTAAAGTGATTAAAATTAATTACATCGATTAAGGTAAAAATGAATTTATTTAGGGGTTAAAAATTAACTTAAGGGAACAAAGAACCTAGAAACATGTCCAAAATCTATTTTATGTCCATATTTTAAAACTATACTCTATTTTATATAAAATATATCATTATTGGATTTACAAGATGTAAGGGAGACCACTCAATAGTGTTTTCCTTTTTATACTTTCAAGAATGTCGTTCCTCTTTAAATATAAAAGGGCACTCACCACCCTCACTTCCTCACACATCTCAAGCATGTTTTTCTCAGAAAAACCCTACCCAAATCTCCTATAAATATCCACACATTCATCCTATTGTATTCTAATTGGGTATAATTGCAACTAAGGAATCCCTTTTGTGCAAACAAAAAGGAGTTACGCAAAGAAGAGGTAATATTCTTCAATGAGAACTTTTATTTTGTTTCTTTATCCATTAATTTTATTATTATTATTCCATGATTATATATTGAACTCATTATCCTAAATATACTAATATTTTTTTAGGTTACTTCCTACACTCACAAACACTTCCATCAAATGGGATACACAATCATCATTCATGTTTACGGGTAACTAATGTCTCATGAATCGATGTCATTTGTTCTTCCATTACCACATTTCATTATTGAGAATAATGATGGAATCACTATTTTATATTATATTTATATTTTTTATAATATATTTATTCTTATAGAATTATTATATAACACATACCTTCATGCTTTTTATTTTTTGGGAATAGGATAACTTTGTTTGTGGACGTGTAGACTACTGCCTCCTCAAAGCGATGTGATTCATTCACACTTTACATAGAATGTATTAAGAAAGGGTTTATTAATTGTATATTATATATATTAAATAATAATTCTAATATAATTATAATATATATACATATATTTCATTTACCTTTTTCTATAAATGTGATAATAAAATGGAGCAATGTTCATGTGTGTATATGGCCTACCGTCTCTGTGAACAGTGTAATCCATTTAATAATTATATATATTATTATAAATACATATATAATGAATATATATGATATTTAAATGTTTTTATTCTATAAATAATTAAATAATGATATAATTATGTGTATAAATAAAAAAAAGTTTTAAGATATTCAAAAAAACAAAGTGTTTATTACCCCAAACATAACTTTAATTAGAAATTTTTAATAAAAATGTGATATAAAGTCATAATTAAATAATATATGGTATTATATATAAGAATATTTATCTTTGGTATATTTATAATAAACTTATATTTATTATACATGATGTTTGAACATGTAAAAACAACATCAAGACTTAAGGTAAGGGATTTCTCGTCTCACATTCATTTCGGTGATACGTATACTATATTCACCACTTATTCTTGTTTTATGATGTATATACTACCCTATTAAATACTGTTTCCTTAATTTAATTAATTTCATGATATTAAAAGTTTCAATTGATTTTATTGTTTCTTGTATCTCATTATTCAAAAATTACTCATGTAGTAAGGGGATTTCTAGTCTACCATTTATTTCTATTAGGCTTAGACATTATTCACCACTGATTTATTTTGTGTGGTGGATATACTTTCACATGAATTTATTACAATTTTATTATCATTAAATTTGTGTAAATTTACATACTCAATTTATGATCTCTATTTCATGGGGTTTTATTCTTTAATATATAACAAATCGGTAACGTACTTTTGTCTCGATTTTCCTTCTTTGAGACACATGTTTTGTTATGCACCTATATAATTTTATGAGTTTTATATACATCCATTTGAAATTTAATATATTTAATATCCTTATTTTCTTGATATTTTAAGTTTCACATAATGTTATTATTTCATTGGTATTTTGATTCAAAGTTACCAAATTGGAAAGAGTTTATTATTATTATCTCATCAGTATTGGGATTGTGTATGATTATGCTTCCATTGATGAAATTTTATGATAAATATCTCAATAACTCTAATTAATTTTCTTCTACTATGTTTAATAGTGATATATTCATGTTTTGGTACCATTTCTACACTCTTTTTTACTTAAGATAATTAAGAAAAAATTAATAAAATCTGACCTTATTTCTCTCATCGGTCGGAAATCTATGTTCATTCAAAAAAATGATTTCTAAAAATGATTTCAAAAATTATTTAAATTATATTTTAAGATTATTTTCAAGGAAATGGATTTTAAATTTTTTTAATTATTTTTCATTATTTTTTTATAATTTTTCAAGGTTATTTTCAATGAAAAAGATATTATAAATGTTTTCAAAATATAATTTAAAGTTCTTGTGGTTATTTTAAAGAAATAGTTTTAAAAATGTTTTCAGGATTGCATTATAATTTTTAAATTTTATGTTCGTAAAAAAAATCAAAAGGTTTTATGTTTCAAAAATCATTTTTCAAAGAATAAATGATATTTTCCACACACAAAAATAGTTGATATTTCAAAATTATTTTCCATATAATATGACATCTATTAGTGATACACACAACATAATGAGAATATTATACAAGGTTTATATTCATATTATTTCTCTGAATGGTTTATGTTTCTATGGAATGATGTTTATTAGACCCATTTTTCTTTCATGGGTTATATTTTTATGAAACGTTTTTCCCTTTCATGGGTTATATGTTTATAAAATCCATTTTTATTTACATGGGTTATATGATTATGAAAATCATTTATTTTTATGGGTTATGATTTGATGAAATGATAATGAAACCTGTTACTTTTCCATAATTTATGATATGATGACAAGTTTATGATATCCATTTCATTTCATAGGTTATAATATGATTCTTCATGATCTTATGCAAAACATATTTCTGATTTCATTAGGATAAATGTGGGACCTATATCTCCCTCTAATTAATTGGGTAATGATTTATATCTAATGAGGTAAATATGGGTGGAATGAAGAGTGAAATCGGTTTAGTAAAGGACTTTGTTTGCTAAGATAGTCTTGGGAGTGAACCTTGACTACTAATATGGAATTGGGATTCATCCTTGACTACTAATATGGTCTTGGGAGTGAACCTTTACTTCTAATAAAGTTTAGGGAGTGAACCCATTACACTATAAGGAAAGGTTCATGACTTTGGATGGTGGTGTGTCCCTTCCAGTAGGTGTAGCCCCCATGTAGTTCCCTCATAAGTTTTGGAAATGATCCTTAACTTATTGGGAATGATTTTATATGCTTATGTGTATGCCAAAAAATTATGTGCCATATTCCTACATTATACTCTCATGGATTATGATATTGATTACCTATTGATTTATGTCTTATAAACTAATTACATTTATGCCATAACTTGTGTATATTATCTCTTATATGCATGGTATGATATTAAAATGTTATTCTCATGTTCTCATACACTTATGCTCACTTTATACTTACATATCTTCTTTTTTATGCTTACTCGGCCTCTGAGATAACCCTTTATTATGTTTCCTTTCCATATGTTATAAATAAAGGTTTTATGTAGAAGTAATGAAGTGGAAGGTCTTTGGGGGAAATAGTGAATATCTTTAACCAATTTATAATATTTTGTTCTAAGTTTCCAAATACACTAAAATATTATTTTCACAAGGTATGTAGTTTTGTAATTTGATGGATATTCAATAAAACTAATGTAATATATATGTAAGTTAAGCATGGTTCACGATAAAAAGGTTCATTTAGGTTTAATGTTTTAGAGAGTTCAAAAAAATTAACTAAAAAAGCCTAGGTATATCTCATCAAATGGTCATTTTCCCCCACTATGAATGAAACAATTAATCCCAAATAAGTTTTCAACATCTCCAATAAAATTCTGCCAACATTCTATTTTATTATGAAAATCATATGTAATACATTTCTTCATAACATTTGGAAATAGAAATATATTGAGTGATTTCAAACTCTCAGTAAGGGTAAACATAGGTGATAAGAATCAAAGATCATAAGTGATCATAATATGAGAACAAGTAATATGGTCGGAATAAGTAATAAAAATAATTTCATAATAAAAAAAAAAACCTTGATCAAAAAATATCCATGGTTGACATATCAAAAAATAAATATGTAATTAACAATATTTGGTTAATTTTAAATGAAATAAATAATTTAGAACAGCTAATTCCATGACTTAAGCCATGAAAATATGATATTACCATCTAGTCTGTGTGTTAATGTAATATTTTGGTATAGTATAAATCCATCAAAATACCCAAGATAGTTTGTCTCATGAGCCATATAGATTCATCGAGAGGTTATATATACTGGGAACCACACATCACTAATTAATTCTAATTAAATAATCATATAAAGAGATGAATAAACAATAATAAATGTAAAAAACATTAAATATTAATCAATAAACATTTATATTGAAATAAAAAGTATTCAGATTATCAATAATACCCTAATAAATAAATGTAATTGCTTTCTATGTAAGTATCACTCAAACTAACATTTTATAGATAAAGGGTAATATGTTTTTGTCAATAATTTACCCAATTATTTGATGTGTGGCATCTCGGTGAACACTATTTAATCAATGGAATAGAAAATAGGGTATTAATTTAGGAAATTAATAAGAAGAATAATTATATTTATACACCAAATATAATAAAAAAATAAAAATGAAGTGATGAAAACTTTCTTTTATATTATCATTTGTAAAAACATATTTAAAGATTAGATTGGTAGATAAAAATACATTTAGAAGAATAATTGAAATTTTACTTTGAAAATCATGTTTCAAAGGAATAATTTTCATGAAAACCCTTGTTAAATAAAATTCAAAGAGTAATGGTTGAATAATTTACTATTTAAAACCATGATACCTAGGAAAAAATATTTAAAATTATGGGAAATTAGTTATTATGAAAGAAAATTAAAAGTTATATGTTTTCTTATTTTATAAATAAAGACTAAGTGAACTAGTTTTCAGTTTCTTTTAAAAAATCACTTTTAAAAACTTTTGCGAAGAAAAATTTAAGATATATTAAAACATGTTTTTCTAATTAATATATAATAATTAATTATTAAAAAATACACAATGTTTTATACAGAAATGTGTAGTGGAATATGAGAAACATTTCCATGGTATGTAAAACAATTAATTACATTGAAACACATTTATTGATAATATACATCATAAATAGGGTATTAAAATTTTATTTTGAAAAATGGTGTTGATATGTATGATTATAATTATTCTATATTTGAGTTACCAAAAATATAGTAAAACATTGGGAGGAAGAAAAATGCGCACAAGGAAGACAATATTTATTGAAAGGAGTGGGAGTTACTCTTACCTACATTATACTTTTATTTTATATAAAATTCATAAAATCAGTGGTAATTTATGATGAGAAGTAATTTCCGTAAAAAAGATGAAATTCTTTTTAAAATATATGAAATTCATGATCAAAAAAAGTTAGAAAAGTATATTCAAGTAAGAAAGACTATGACCCAATATATCAAAACAATTTTAATGAAAACCACTTAAAGGATATGATTTCAAATGAAACATTAAATAATGACTATATAATGACAAAATATATTAAATGGTAACAATATAGACAATATTAAATAAAACACAGTGTATACTAAAAACTTGGTATCATGAAATAAAACTTTAGATACGAAACCCTTACCCCCTTCCTGATTTTTTATGTACATGTGTTTAACTTTATAAATAATTAAATTAAGTTTATTAGATACTTTATTATGAACCTTATTCATATATTTTTTATTTAATAATTACCCTTTATTATTATATGATATTTTTTATTATATTTTTATTCTTGTGTTTTTTTTTGTGAAAATATAATTAGTATTGGCATGTTTTAGTAATTTTAAGGATCGATGATGGTATTTAAATACTTGATATAACCGTTAAAATACCCTAAAATAATCACTATTTTCTTATTAACATGAATTAACATTAATATTTTTGTTTTCATAGTCATCCATGATAGTGTTTTATATCATTGTTCAACTAGGTGGTTAAACAAACCCTAAACATTAACACATTATATCTTGATAGGCAAGTATGGTAAAGGAAGCCTCTAATATCATTATAAAAAATAATAAGGATACTATTTAGATGTTTTTATTTTTTTTAAATTATATTTTAATTGTTTTTAATAAATAATAAAAATCAATATGATAAATGAAAAAATGTTACTTAATAGAGGCGTTAGTCTGCACAACACAGAGTGGACATTATTTTGTTTTTCCAAGTGATTGGGAAGTAATAAATAATGTTTGTTCCATTAATATAATTACGCTTAAGTATAATAATGATACTAAGTTCATTATATTTCTATGGTTATGATGGGTTTTGAAAGAAAACAATATGAACAAAATAGTAATGATTGAGTAACACTCACTTTGATACCTTAAACATTCTACTGGATGTCTCCTTAAAAATAAATGGATTAAGATAACTAATTGAAACCATAGGATTGTTAATTGAGAGTGTTTTCTAAGAGGATAAAAATATAATATTTTTATGAAGAAATTTCAAAGAATGGTTTTGATGTCAAGGGGTTTAATTCCACCCTTTTATATGTGAATAAAAGGGAACTCTTGTGGGCACCCATTATTTTTCAAAAATTGGATGACACTATTCAAGGGTAAATAGTTCAAAAAGTCATAAATAATGAATTAAAGGGTTACATTGGGTCAAAAAATCCTAAATAATGTATTTATAAATGTTTTTTAAACATGTTATATGCCATTTACTCTTAGATTTCTACTTTTTCCATTTTCATGAGGGTAACTAGTTTTTACCCAAGTAATTTACATTTTATTAAACATATAAAATATCCCATCATACTAGAAATTGGGGAAAATAAACAAAAAACTAAAATAAATTTAATCTAATTCAATTTCTAAATAATATAAAATTATTTTTTATATTAAATCATTTTATATATATAATAAACTGTATTTCGTAGAAAAATGATGTTTCAACCATTGCACGTTTTTAATCTTTTTTGACATTGATTACCAATTAATTGTATTTAATATAATTATATATTTTTAGTAGTAATATTATATTACTTATTTAAAATATATTAATTTAATTTATTAAATAAAAAGTACACAATAATAAAAAACAATTCTTAGAAAATAAAAATATTATCATTATCAAGTTTATTAACTTTATTCATTAAATTAATACTTTTCCCCCAATATTAAAGTGAACAAGTTAAATAGTATGATAAAATTTAAATAAAATATTAAATCCATTATGATAGATTAAATATCTATATGTGATGTGAGTTTATTTTTTATAAAGTGAACAAAATTAGTTTTTGCAGAAAAATTTTACTTGAGTACCTAAAATGTTAAAAATAGATTTTATAAATTCAAAACGGTAACTAAAAATGTATATGATTACTAATTAAAATTTTATTTTTCAATTAAAATGGTTTTATAAACATATAATCCTTTTTTATATAATTATAATGTCTTTGAAGTCACACTTTTGGTAAAAATAGTATTTTTTCTTATTCACCTAAAATATAAAATTTCAGAAAAACACTAAAAATCCATCTTAAGGTAATATTGATATTATGAATATAAAAATTTATTTAATTTTTTAAAATTAAAATAATGTAATTTATAAAATTTATTCTTTTATAAAAATAAAATATTCAAAGGAGTACTTATTTTATTGAAAAATTCCCTTTTAAAACATTAAGTGTTCTTAATCCTACTTTATATGCATTTCTAATTTATTACTATATTTTCATCAACCATGGATTTTATTATTGTTAAAAAAATTATTTATTATTTTTCAGATCAATTTTTTGTTTTTATGTAGCTTAATCTATTTTAATAATATTTATTTAAAGAAAATACATAGTGAAATTTCATGTTATTACATTCTCTACACCGAAATGAATTCCTTCATTGCAATTTTAATTATTAATAACTAACAAAAAATTAAAGGGTGTCCATAAGATATAAATTAATCTAGATTTAACTTATAAATATAATATAAATATAACTAATTTTGAGTTAAATACCTAAATACAATGGTATTAGTTTTTATTTTGAGTTTATAGTCATCCTTGTATTAATAGGTGGTCAAGGGTTGATTTGTAGATGTGATTTTACTTTCTTGTAATTTATCATGGCCTATATTTCAAGAGAATATATCCATGCCAAATATAATATCAAATTTGACTAAATCATGGATAATAGGATTTTATTAGAAGTACATTCTTGTAAACAACTACTAGAGAAGTGTTATATACCTGGGGTACATTAATCAGAAAACTAAAACTTTTTATTAATAAATCAACCCATTATCATTAGGGTGGTGATTTTATGTTCTTATAAAACATACTAGGTATTGAGGAGTATATCAAACAAGATATGAATATAATAATCATAGTACTTGAGTAGGTTATCGGTGTTCCTCACCCCACATTATATTTGGAACTCACTTCCATATTTTTTCTTTCAAGGGATTTCTATTGCCTTGAATGTTTTAAGTGTCTATCATCCCAGATAGCCCTTATATTAAGGTTTTGAATTTGATAATTTCCAAGTCCCTCACATTTAATATGGTGAATTAGCAATGGTACATCAAGATTAAATCTTTTCCTTTTCATTGTGACCAATAATATCTTCAAAATTCCTTATCAATTGGTTTATTTATTACCTAATTTACCTTATATAAATCATCTCCTAGTTCATTTAAGACTTTTTCCTAGTGATTCTTTCTACATTTTTAACATGATTGAAATTTAATCTTATTTACTCCACCATCTTTATCACCTGAAATTTTATGAAACTCCATCCTTATATTCATTAGTGTGTTTTTAAACTCAAATTAGTTTATTTCATTAATCATAATTATTGATAACTATTTTGGAAAAATCACAAGGCTTATAACACCATCTTATATCCCATTAGGTTTCTTGTTTGGGAAATATGTATAGTTTCCATAGCATCTATTATTAACTTGGTTCTTTTAATCTCAATCCATTACTAAAACAAAAAGGTGTTAATCATTAATGATTAATTATGGACAACATAATTGAATTATTATAATATATTTAAATGAAAAATGTGACCTCAAAATGTATAAATTTTCAAAATTATTGAGTTTGAATTTCTTTCATCCTAAATTACTCTAGGTTTAATAATAGTTTATTTATTTTGGGATCTCTTTTACTTATTATCCTAATTCTTTAACGTAATAAATCATATCAAATGATGTGTAAAGTTAATCTGATTAACCAATGCATGTCCTCTTGGATTTTCAATCTAGTTGTGTCATTAATCCTTTTTTTCATACACCAGGTGACAATTGAGTTAATACCCAGCATTCCCTTTTAGGTTTATGACCCCAATGTACATTTCTGATAAAGTGTGCATCCCCCTATTGTATTCAGATAGAGATGTTACTACCATTAAAACAACAAAATATCTAATTAAAAAATAAGATGTTATTTTATACATAGACCTATCAGTATGATTAATCCCTAAGGTTTTCACTAATGTTATCATATACTAATCCATAAAATATTCAATATTACCTCAACTAATATAAAGGGTTATATATACCATTTAAATCCATATAAACCTTATCTTATCAACCCTAAATTAAATGTGTAACTCTTAAATTATCTTTAACCAATGACATCATAATCTCTAAAGTTATCTAAACCCTCCTTTGATACAAACTATACTTCTCTAGACCAAAACAATAAAAATTAAATGTTAATAAACACCTTCTTTACATACCAGATTTGATATCAACTACAGTGATTCAAATTCAACCACCAACAATGAAAATCCCACTAAAAAATATTGAGTCACTTATATTTGAATGTTCTTTTGGGTTTATAGTTTTATAGAATTAATAACAACTATTAACTAAAAATCTCATGAATATCTCATAAATTGGAAATTTTCTTCCAGAATATATGAACCAACTTCATTCATAATAAATATTTAATATCTCCCAAAAAATTCTCCACAAAATATATTCTATTGGTCATATAATATGTAATAAATTTATCTATAACCTGTGGACAATGGAAACATAAAAATGGGTGAGTTAAAATTCTCAATATTGATAAACTTAAATTATAATAATTAGTTATTGTAAATGAGAATAAGACGAGAATAAATAATATATAAGGAATAAATAATAAAAATGAATCCACAATCAAAAGGAACTATTAGCAAAATATGTCCATGGTTGAAATATCAATAAATAAATACATGTATAACAATAATTGGTTCCTTAGTGATTAAATTCACAATACTAAAAACCAAATTCCATTCCATAGGCTAAACATCATGATCTTAGACATCATGATCTTACCAATATGGTCATGTGTATAGGAAATATTTTTATTCTTGGAATGAATATAAAATAATTACCAAGATAATTTGTCTTCTAATTCTTATCATTTCATCAAGGTTCTATTGATATCTAGTCTCATCCATCACTAATTAATTCTAATGAATTCATCATATAGAGGAGTTACTAAACTATAAAATATATAAACTACAGTCAATAGTAATCAATAAACATTTTTATTGAAATAACAAGTATATAATTTGTCAATATTTCCATAGTTAATAATGGTAATATATTTATATGTAATAATCACTCAAACTAACAACTTATAGAGAATAGTGAATATATTTAAGTCAAAAATTTACACTATTAATTAATTTAAAACATCTAGGTGAACACCCTTCAATAAAATGAATCAAAAATATGTTTTTTATAGAAGAAATAAATTTAAATTTTAATTATTATACATTGAACATGATTAGGTAATAAAAATTTATTGATGGACTATTTATCTTATATAGATTTAGTTTTTCTCATTTATGAAAACATAGTTAAATAATAATCAAGTGTATTATGAATACTTTTAGAAGAATTATATAATTTTTAATTGAAAATCATGATTAAAATGATCATTTTTTCATGAAAACAATTTTTATATATAATTCAAGGAATAATGGTAAAATGATATACTTTTTAACAACATGAAACATGGGAAATTATATAAAAATTTATGGGAAATATTTTCTTGTAATAAAAATTTAAAACTAATTTTCTTTTCATATTTTTATAAATAAATTTTAAGTAATAAAATAACCTATTTCTTTTAAAATTTAATTTTCAAACATTAATTTTTTAATAAATATCCAATAATAAATTCTTAATAAAGGAAAAAATATTTTATTGGTAAAAATTGGAGTTTAATATAAGAAATACATCCATAATAATTAAAACCATTCAATATTATGAAACACCTTTATTGAAAACCCACATTTTATATAAGAAAATAAAATTTTAATTTAAAACATGGGGATGATAAGTAAGAGGATCACACGAATTAGTTAATATTTTATTTACCAAAAATATATTAAAACTTTAGTGGTACAAAAAATATGGACAAGTAAGAAAATACTCATTTTTAGTAATGGGAGTTATTCTTAACAACATTATACATTTTTTTCCAAAAACTATCAAAGAGATGGTTATTAATGATTAAAAATATTTTATGCACAGAAAAAGAGGATTTAAAATTTAAAATATAGTAATTAAAGAAACAAATAATTCTTGAAAATTATATTCCAGTAAGAAAGATTATGACCCAATTTATCGAATATTGACTTAATAAAACCCTTAAGACATCAGAAACATTCAAATAAAAAACACATAGAGGATATGATTTAAAATGAAACATTAAATACCAATTATAATTATATTATCATGATATAAAATATTAATGGGGAAGTAGATGCACCATTATAAATAAAACATGGTGTATAGTAATAAATATGTCTCATGAAATTAAATTTGAGACAAGAAACTCTTACTTTGTTCCCTATTTCTTCTATGCATGCACCGAAATTCATAAATAATAAAAGTAAGTTTATTATATACCTTTTCAAGAAAATAATTCCACTATAATTCATTTACTGGGGTCCATTTATTATCATGTGATATTTTTTGACTAAATATTTTTTTCTTAAGTTTGTTATTTTGTGTGAAAATTGATTCATTGTTGGCTCATTTTTGTAATTTTTTAGATCAATGATAATAGTTAAATACTTACTATAACCATTATATAACCATAAAAATCATTATTTTATTATTAAATTATAATGACATTAAGATTTATGTTTACGTAGTCATCCATGATAGAGTTTTATAGCATTGTTAGTGTGGGTGGTTAAACTAACTCCAAACATGAACACATTATATATCAATTGGTGATTATGGTAAAGGAAGTGTATAATATAACTATATAGTAATAATAGTGGAATTATTTAATTTTTTATGTTGTTTAATCATATTTTAAGTGGTTTTTTAATTTATTAAATTCAATATGAAAAACTGAAAAACATTATTTCATGGGGGAGGTAATCTGCACAATGCACGGTCTATGTTCATTTGTTTTTCTAATCGATTGGGAAGGAATAAATAATGGATTGTATGTCAATATAATTAAACTTTAGTATACTAATAATATTTAGGAAAATATATTAATATATTAATGGAATGTTTGGAATGGGATGGATAAGAATAAAAAATAAGTATTAAGTAATACTAACTTTGGTACCTTAAACATTCTCTTGTAATTCTCCTTGTAAATTAAGGGATTAGTATAAATAATTGTGAGAAAAGGATTATTAATTTAATGGAGGTTTATAGTATTAAAAAAGGCTCATTATTTTTTACCCATGTAACTTGTGTTTTAATAAACATATAAAATAACCCCTCTTAAAAAATTTGGGTTTGGTGAAAATAAATTTAATCTCTATTTAATCTAATTAAATTTCTAAATAATAAAAAATTAACTTTTAAATTAAAACATTTAATAAATATATAAACTATTTTTTGGAGAAGGTTTTAAACATTATGTGTTCTTAATATTATTTATCATTGATTACCAATTAAATGTGTCTTAATATAGTTATATATGTGTTAAAAACTCATATTACAGTCATTATTTAAAATAGGTAAATTTAATTTATTAGATAAAAATTGCACAATATTAACTAAATAGTTCCTTAAAAATAACATTATTGCCATTATCATAGTTATTAAATTTAAGCTTAGTAAACCTAATTTTATGCCCAAAGATGAAATTTAAATTATTAAATTATAAGATCATGTAGATCTATAATGATAATTCCATTTTTATATATTTAATTTATAAAAGCTATGAAAACTTATTTCTAAAATAAGCACACAAAAATGGTTTTAAAAGATAAATATTACTTAAGTTGATAAATTATTACACATCGATTTTAGAAATTAAAAATGTTATATAAAAATATAATTTATTGCACATTAAATAAATATTTTAACAATTAAAAGGTTTTATAAAATTTTAGTTCTTTATTATATAATAATAAATTCATAAAATATATAGTTTTGGAAAACCACTATTTTCACTATTCACCTAAAAATCAACTATTTTATAAAACTCACAAAAAGTAATCTTAAGATATTTTTGACATGATGAATATGAATATTAAGATATTTTTTTCAGATTATTGTTAAAAAATTAAAATAAAATTTCTATTAAATAAAAAGATAATATTCAACGAAAAACTTATTTTATTGAAAATTTTTGTTTTAAAACTTTTTTGATATTAGTCTTATTTTGTATGAATTTATCATTGATTAATGTATTTTTATATATAATAGTTTTTATTCTTATTATAATTTTATTATCTAATATGATGTGGATCCTTTTAGTTCATGGTATCATGTAAAATATGCTATTAAAATAATATTTATTTAATGAAAATATATTGTTAAATTTCAAGTTGATGCATGGTATAATTAGAACTAGGTATAGGGAATTTTTAATTTCATAAAGGCCATTAACTTTTTTCATAATCCCAAATAATATATATATCTAATATTTTTATTATTATATGTTTAAGACCCCCATGTTTCTCGTATAGTTTAAATATTAATAAATCAATTAATATTTTTTAAAATGATATTTAGTATATCATTTCCATTATATAGTTTTAAACACCACCTAACTACCTTTATCAAAATTTAAAGAATATCAAATAAAAAATATATTATTCATTAGACAAATATATATATATATATATATTATCAATTTCTTATGAATAAATATTTTTTTAAACATTTTACTCATATATAAATAAAAAATCAAAAAATATGATTTGTATTACAATTATATAATACAATCTTAATTGAGATAAAAGGATACAAAATTATTGTGATCTTATAGTTTTCTTCCTCAATGGAATTAGGTTCACTTCCCTATATTCCAATTTCAGCATCTAGAAACATGAAAAGGTTCCCATAGAAAAATAAGTTAAATATTTTAATGTTGAAAACAAAATACAAATACTCACTATGTATTATAATCCCTTTTTCAGGATATCTCATCGAGTATGTAGAACACTAGTTTCATCAACCTATATGTTTAATAAGTTTTTATTTCAATAAATGAAATGAAATTATTAGTACAATATGAACATGGAATATAGTTCTAAAATTTCATTCAAATCAAAGGATCAAGATATTACACATAATCTGGAATAGAGATATCGATGGTCACCCTTGGGATATAAGATAATAGATTCTTATGTGGTAAAAGTTAATGAGTGGTTGTGCAGGTTCATTTTGTTATTATTCTACATTTGTCTCTAGTTCTTTTTTCATTTTATGGATTGTTTTGGTTGGTTTCCACTTTGCTTGATCATTTTCTTATATGGTTCCCACTCTACCTAAAAGTGGTTTCTTTTTTAAAATTCAAAAAAATGTATTTTGGTATAATTATAGGTACATCCTTGTTATCTCTCATCTTAGAGACAACCAAAGATAATTTCATGAGACGAAGTCTTGTATAATGATGAGTGTCAAGAACCTGATAGTATGCATCATTTTCATCACATAGTAACAGATCATATAAACATAGGAATTATGTTTAACAATATCATCATAACAATTATAGGTTCTAATTATAGTATGAAACGACTATGAACTTTAAATGTGATAAATACTCAAATAATTTATCTGATTAACATTATTTGTAAAAATAATCGACATTTGATAATATATTTTTTAAAATTAATCTCTATTAATACATAAGAAATATATTGTTTAAAGTAGTTTTTTCAAGGGAAATAACTCCAACAGAATTCCACTTAGACTAGAGATAATTGAAAATGACTTCTTCTTATCTATATCTCACATGATATTCATTCATTTTGTGAGAAATTTATTCAGTCAACAGTTCTTCCAGGTGGCCCTCTATGGAAACTCTTCTCACTTTGACAACACTACTTTGAAAAAAAATCACTCAAGATATAATCCTTCAAAGGTTTTCTATTTTTTCATTGATGAGACCTTTTCTTCTTGGAAATATCCACCAATATAAAATTATTATAGTACAATGTGATTCTATATTTACTTATAGGAACCACATTAAGCTACTAGAAAAAGTTCTGTATCAAAAAATTTCTCTTGTCTGCATCAGAAGATGCAATATACTCAGACTCTGATGTATAATCAAAAACCAATTTTTGCTTTATGATTTACCCTCTCACAACACCTCCATTGAGAGTGTATATATATCATGATTGAAATTTCAAATCATATTGATCTATTTGGAATCTAAAATCTATATATATACTTAGGAAAATAATCCCATATCCTCCATAACCCAAGAATATATCCCTGTTATGCCTTACATACTTCATGATAGTTATGACTTTCATGTAATGGTTGAGTCCTTGGTCATCTCGATATCTGACAACTATGCTCAAGGAATAGGAAACATCTATCCTAAAACATATCATGTAATACATGGATCACCTTATCACTGATTCATATGATATTATTATCTTCCTTTTTCACACCTCATCAGTCTGAGGAAACATTTTCAAGGAGAGATGTATACCATATGACGTTACCGACAATCCCCTATTGGATTGTTTCATACTAAATCTATTTTATATCTTTAAAATGTATCAATCTCGATATAGTCGAAGTATCTACTTGAATCTTTCATAATGGATCTTTATCCCAAGAATATATTATTTTTTAATTATGTCCTTCATGGATAATCATGTGTTCAACCATGTCTTCGTGGATTAAAATACCGGAATCTAATTTTTAATAAGATGTATATCATCAATAAAAAATATCAAGAAAATAATTGCACTCTAACAAAACTTATTGTAGACAAAATTATCACATTCATTATTTATGAAAAAATCATTATAGATTCCTTAAAGTGAATTTTCAATGACCTTGATTCTTATGTTAATCTATAAATAGATCATAATAACTTTTATATCGTTTTGGAATTATTTAGAGTCATAGACCCTTCTGGTTATGTCATATGCACATCATCCTGGAGGATTCTATTAAGTAAGGTTGTTTTCAAATCCATCTCCAAAACATCATATTCATGGTAAGATACTATGGAAATTATAATTTTGTGGAATTTTAGTATGGAAACTCGTGAAAAGTTTTTAGCATAGTCCATGTCTTGACATTATTTAAACCCTTTTTCAAATAGTCATGACTTATATGTACTGAATTTTCCATCCATGTTTAGTTTCTTCTGGAATAGCCATTTTCAGGAAAAAAATATTTAAATACATTGAATGATATACCAAAATATATAAATTATTTCCATACATGGAATACATTTCATAATTCATAGCTTAATTCCATTAAGAAGTTTCTATGACACTTACTAGTTCCTTATAGGGGATAATTATTATATATTAATAATGATTCACCATATTAAGTGACTATAAATCCATACCTCTCTATTTTTATAATATATATTCTACTCATACAGAGCACTTGTGTCTCTATAATTTCTTCTCCCAAAGGTATTCATGGAATTTGTTCTTGAACTAAATCTCGTGTATCATGAGTCATTATTTCATCAAAATATATCTCAACCACACTATCTCATTTAGTGATATGATCCCTTTAAATAAATTTGTATTTTATATTAACCAAAACATTATTATGTGATGGTTTTTATAGTTGATATATTTTAGTTTACTTAGGATACCTTCTAAAGATACACTTAGTTTCATAGGGTGCATGTTCGTTACCTGAAGAGGCCTTAACAAAATCTTTTAAACCACATAATCATATATTTGAAAATTATTGATCATTTATATAAAAACATCATATGTAATGATATTTTCTTCTTTATTTGGAACTCAGTTTTGTATGTGCTCCATTTTTTATAATGCACATCCCCCAAGGATAATTGAATACTTTCAGGATTCATTGTTCATCTAACCATGTATAATAATTTTTGGTTCATACTTTCACTTACACCTTTCAATTGTGGTGTATAAAAAGGACTAATATGATATAGAATTACAAAATACCATAGATATTCAGTGATATTTTGGTTTAGATATTCTTCCCATGGTTTGAGTGATGTTTCTTTATTTTTTTTACCTAGTTGATTATCAACTTCGTTCTTGGATTCCATGAATTTATCAAAAGAATTTCACATATACATAAATGATTAAACATATTCATATCTACTAAGGTCATTAGTAAAAGTAATCAAGTATGAGTATCCACCCCTTGATTAAATAGTAAATTTTCCACACCCACCTATATAAACTAAATCCAATAGCTATATGGACCTTTCACCTTTTCTACTAAATGAATATTTGTCCATTTTCCCTTGTAAACAAGTGTGACCTGTGTCATTTGGTTTTACTTATTATGAATCAAAATATCCATCTTGTTATATTTTAGTCAAGAAATTTTCATTTTCATAACCAAGATAGTGATTCCACGGTTGGGTATGATATGATTCGTGTAAACTAGATTCTTTATTGATTTCCATTACATGGTTCATGTAATCGAACACATGGGGTCACTATTTTAAAAATAATTTATTTGTAAAAGGTGAAATTTTAATTTCCTAATTTGAAAATAAAATTTTTCATATTGAGACAAAATACATAAATAATATTTTGTGTATCATACAACACATAATAATACTTCTTCAAAACAAAGATCAATCCCATTTTAAATATGAGGTTACAATATCTAATACCCACCACAGCGAGTCTAGATCTATTGGTAGAATATATATCCACCTAACCCAATAAAAATTATGCAAATAAATATATTTTATATAATTGTATGATAATGTGAGCACCAAAATTAAAACATCCTAGTCTAGATTCCACTAAATTGGTGCCTCAGGCCTGTTCTCCACAATACCTTAATCGCACCTCCTTATATTCCGTAGGCTACCAAATAGTAGTATGGGTCTAAGTTGAACTATGAGGAGACTATAACCTCATATTAGAGTGTAAAAATAGAACTAAATACCAAAAAACATACACATTAGAGTATTTGAAATGAATAAATAAACTCTAACAAAATCATGTTGTAATAAAATGAAATATAGTAGAGGAAAAAATAGTCATACCATACATACATCACTAATTTCCAACTGGGCCAATCACAAATACAAAAATAAACAACTGAAAATTAAATACCTTAGGATATACTTCCAAATCCAAGACCTTTCACATGCTTGGTCTCTAGTACTATGTGGAGATACTCCAGCATAAACATTAGACTACACACGATCATCTCACTAATTTACGAAGTCACGGGCCTCCATATTATCCATCAGGAATCTATTCTAAATATAAATTCATACAAGATGTTTGAACATACATCAAGGAGGACATATAGGGGTGAGAAATAAATCATAGTAGGTCACCCCCAACAACGAACCTATAACTTATAGACATAAGTTCATGCTCATGCAATATGCTCAACCTAGCTGAAACATGACTAAAATAAATACAAATGAAACCATTTTTGATACTTATGTTTGAGAACTTGATCAACCATACCTACTTCGGCCAATACTATGGTGTATCTTAACACCTCTCTAAGACCGTTCATCCCAAAAAACATTTGGTTAACACATACAAGGCCACCCTAATAATTTCTCTTGACATTAGATCTCATTCCATGGGAATCCTCTCACTCAAGATCCTAATATAATGTATCCTCTATCATATCCTCAGAGATATGAGGATTAAAAAATTAGTTGTCCTATCATCTCAACCATATAAAAATGAATTGTCCCTAGAGAATTAGTATAGAACTCAAACCACAGATGCAAACCATCAATCCACTATTTCATTCTACCTTGAATGTCATCATTTCCTAGAGAATCAGTCTAGAACTTAAACCAGAATGTATATTATCATTGTCCACAGACTCAATAAGACACCTAATCCATATAGTATACTACCTATTTCTAGATCATCAATCGAAAATATAACTACATATCAAAATTAATCATGTATAGAGCCTCTAAACAACACCCAAACCATGAACAAACAATTAGTACCAATACAGAGCGTCATGTCCGGCCTCCTAAATCATGGGTGAGGAATACCATGACCAGTACTCTAAACTATATGTAATTTATTCGATAACCAGAACCTTAAATCATGGGTGAGGACCGCCATGACCAACACCCTAAACCATGGGTAAGGACCTCCATGAGAAATACCCTAAACCATATCAGAGGACCACCATGACTATCACTATAAATCATGGATGAGGATCTCCATGCCCAATACCCTAAATCATGCATTAGGACTGCCATGACCAACACCATAAACCGTAGGTTATGACCTGTATTAATTGTACCTTAATCCAAGGGTGAGGAAAACCATAACCTACACCCTAAACCATATGTTAGGACTTCTATGGAAAACTCCTTAAAACATGGGTGATGACCACTATGACCAACAACCTAAAACATAGGTGAGGACCGCCATGACCAACACCCTAAACCATGGTTGAGGACCTCCAGGACCAAAAACCTAAAATATTGGTGAGGACCTCCATGACCAACACCCAAAACCATGGGTGAGGACTGCCATAATCAGCTTCCTAAAACATGGGTGAGGACCGCCATGACCAACACCCTAAAACACAGGTTAGGACCTCCATGACAAACACCCTAAACAATGGGTTGGGACCACCATGACCAAAAACCTAAGCTGTATCTATGAAAAAACATGTCTACCATACTCATCCATATCATAATAGTTTTATTGGTGCAAATAAGTCTCAACATAGAAAACCAGTGAAAGCATATCAAGGGATCACCAAAATCCCAGGCTTGTTTTCAATTCTCAGTCACACTAGCTCACATGCTGATTCGGGTCCCGAAGGAACACCTGAAAAAATTAATATCCAACACATGCACCCTATCAGGGTTGGTCTATTAATCAGTTTCCCACTTGAACCTCCAAGTCAACAATTAAAAGTGGCATCCCATTTGGGATCCACTAGACCAGACAATACAAGAAAAAATAGATTTTATTGAATTTTTTAGCAGTAGTTTTAGTTAGAGATTTAAAGAAACTACCATTAAATGTGGTTTTAATTTTATTTTATAATTTTAATTTAATAAAATAGTGGTGGATTTCTAGAAACCACCATGAAATAGTTAAATTTCTCAAAAAAACGCCGCTAAATTAATTGAAAAATATATATAATATAAAATATTTAATTGTAATTTATAATTTATTATTTACTATTTACTATCATATATTGTTTATAATTTATAATTTTAATTAATAATGATATTTTAATTAATAAATATTTATAATTATTAGGTAATGGTAATTTGAAAGTTAAAATAATTCTTCAAGAAGTTGAAAATCAAACTTCTGCATCAAATGGTCTTAAATTTTGATCCAGGAGTCCATTTTAGCTCCACAACCAGTCAAATTGAAGAACATGGATTGAATAAAAAATAAATCAGATAATATTTTCCAGTAATTAATATATTATCATTTATTATATTTTTATGAAAATATGTAAATCGAACTTCAACTTCAAATGACCATAACTTTAAATTTGGGTGACTTTTTGAGCTCTATCGCCTATGAAATCAAATATTACTCATATATCTACGCCATGGTGATCAATAACAACACTGGTCACATTTTTTTATGCTAAAAAAGGTCCAAAGGCCTCCAAAAATGAGTTTTTAGTCGAGGTATCTCAATTTTTTAACATTTGGTGATATTTTAGCCTTATTTAAGGGGATCTTATTGTCTTGTTTGGTAAAAATTAAATTTATTTATAGGGAATACATTCAAATAGATACTTTAGTTTTGGAATTTTATAATTTTTCACAATTTAGCTTCATTTATAATTATACATATGAATATTTTCATAAATTTACTTATAATTAATCAATTGTATAAATACGTATTTATATAGAAACATATTTTTAAAAATATAAACCATATGGAAATAAGTATTTATTATTCATTTCATTTAAAAAAATAAATAGTTCTTTATTATTTATTATTTATTTATTATTTATTATTTATTTATTTTTCATTATTATTTTATTATTTATTTAATATTTAATAATTATTTTTTATTATTTATTATTTATTTTGTTACTATTTATACAATAATTATTAAATTAGTTTTAATATATTATTACTTTATTGTTATTATTTATTATTTTATTAAAATCTTAATATTTTTATATTAATATTATTTTATTATTTTACTATTATTAATTATTATTTTATTATTATTTTATTTTTAATTTATTATTATTTTATTATAATTTTAATAATTATTTATTATTAACATCTTATTTATTATTTATTTATTTTTCATTAATTTTTTATTGTATATTTCATATTTATATGTTTACTATTTATTTTTTATTTTTTATGGTTTATACATTAAGTATAAATTTTTGTTATTATTTGTTATTTTATACATAATTTATTATTAACATGTTATTAATTACTTATTTGTTATAAATTATATATTTATTATTTATTTATTTATTATTTATTTATTGATAATTTATTATCTATTATCTATTATTTATTAATTTATTATGTATTTATCATATATTAATTTATTTTTAAAAAATTATTATTTATTCATTACATATATATTATATATTATATAACATATATTTATTATTTATTATTTATTATTTATCTTTTATTTTTTATCATTTATTATTTATTATTTATTATTGGCTGCCATATCAAATATTTATTTATTTATTATTAATTTATATTTAATTTATTAATGATTAATTAGTAATTATTGAATGATAATTCTTAATTGTTAATTACTAAATATTAATTATTAATTATTAATTATTATTATTATTATTTATTTATTATTTATTATCTATTTCGTTTCTATGTAGTTATTATGTATTATTTGTGTTTCTATTGGTTTATATATATGTATGTATGTATATTAAATTTTATTTTCTCACTGTATGCAGACCCTACTAGAGTGATGAAGTCTTTAGAGAATAACCAAGAGATAATGGGTTCAAATCTCATCCAACGTAGAAATTCTACATGTTATATATGGAATATACTTGCATGGAATGTTCATGTTCATGTTCATGATAATAAATAATAACTAAATAATAATAATATAACAATATAATAAAATACTAAAATATTAAAAAATTGAACCATAGTCAAACGATTTAACTGCGGTTTAAACTACCACTAAATGATTCTTCAGATTTTAGAAAACTGAAACTAAATCATTTTTTATCTGTTTTTAAAAACCATCACGAAATGATTTCAAAAACATGATTTAGCAGTGGTTTAAACCGCTACTAAACTCCAACTTCGGTTTAGTGAGAACATAAGAAAAAACATACCCCTTACAAACCTTGGTAACAACCAATCTATCAAGAAAGTTCCCATCTCTCAGGCATCACATATCTTATCCCACCCCCAATCTCTTGCATCTCATGTCCTCAAAGACATCCATAATTGTAAAAACTCATAAGGCGTATGTCCTCAAGTACAACCCCTTTCCAATTCACACTAGTTTGGGTCACACACCCAACATATATACCACATTGATTCATAACATAGTCCTACTAACAATGGACAATACCATTCCAATGCCATATCGAGGTCTCTAATAAGTTCATGTTACACCATATAATCATCCTCAAGACCCTCATCTGGGTCTTATCCAATGTCTCATCCTCAATAGATAGTTGAACTACCATTCTAGAGGAAAAAATCTCTATCCTAACATACTCATCCCAGAACCACCTCTTATAAATCCTCAAAACACCCCAAGGGTTCCACCATCATGATCTAAATGGGAAAACATTCAAAATGGACTCATCCCATGTTCAATTCTGACTCTACAGTGAAAACCCACTCAAAACCCTCCAAAGGGTATCAGAGGGGAAATACATGACGTGTAATCCAAGTACATGGTATGTACTCCAAAACCTCTAGCCACTCCATGTACTGAAACACATATTCGGTCACTAGGGGTCTGGTTGTGTAATACTACATGGCCATGACATACATGGGGTCTGGTCGTGTACTTCTACATGGTCATGTCCTCTTTACATGGGTTGTCTTCCCATGTACCCAGCCACCCGACCATGTCCTACTACATTTCATATACCTTGACTACATGGCATGTTTTCCAAAAATTTAACCACCCTAAGTACTCATCCATATGTCCATGCACTGCTGCGTGTACCCCCATTACACACCGTGTAGTTCAAAAAGATACTTTTTCTTTGAATGTGAAGAACACACAACATGTATTCATGAAAAACATGTCGTGTGATCAGAATTTCTAAATGGGAAACCCCTTAGAACCTCTTGAACCCCATGTTTTTTCATTATTGGCCATAGATTGACCCCCATGAGGTCCTTTTTAGTCAAAATAGGGCTCTAAAATTTGTAAACAAAACATATATGGGGATCGCTGAATAAAAATAAAAAACTGGCCTAACTCATGGAATAAACATCGATGAGTTGGTCCAAATAAAATCTAACAAACTGTTGCACCTAGATCGGGTCTCGACCTCCTCCATGAATGAAATTTGAGGACATCTCCTCCTCATCCCCTCTTATACCATCTACTATAAGAAATGGATATACCCTCCACCTTTCCTTCCATGTGTGGGAATCCCAAAACGTAGGGTGTTTAAATTAATTAATTATATAATTAATTAATTAAACCCCATTTAAAATACATGTCTCAAATCCTGAAAGCTGAGTGATTTTATACCTCACCTAAAAAACCCTCCATTCTAGACTCTACCATAAATTAGGAATTTCAATCTTACTCTCCATTCAAAATATATCTCCACCTGAAACCACATGAATAATTTAATATTTAATTTAATAAATATGAAATATTCTACCAAAAATTGAAAAGCATAGAATTCAACCAAACTATTTTTTAAGGTGAAAACCCTATTGCAGGTCCAATGGTGTATTCAAAAAAATATATATTAAATGTCATCTTCTTAGGTAAAATTATCAATTTACCCCTGAATAGAACGAGAAAGTAAAACATCAAATTTCTTCTCAAATTTTAAAATCTATAGATACGCAGGTCTTTAAAACAAGTTGTATCTAATAAGAAATTTATAGACATAGATAGAATGCACTCAATATGATAACTACTTAAATCATCTCATTTCTTCTTTGTTCTGGTGTATTTCTTCTTCTTATGGCCCTTCATACCATGTTTAAATTAGAAAACCTCCCATTCCCTTACTTTCCCCTTCATCTTTCTTTTCATGGAAGAAAATTGTGAACAGGCGTTGGAGTTGGTGTTAGTATTTGGGTCTTTCACCTATTCCTTCCTCTTACTTTCCATAAGAACATATTTCTTTTGGAGCTTCATGTCCTTATCAACCTGGTGAAGTAGAGTGAGGAGATCTGGGAAAGGATTCTCAATGTTGTCCATGATAAAATTCATAGTAATTATAGAGAATATCTAAGGGAGTGAATCAAGAATGAGATTCATAAAAAATTCATTATGTAAATTAAAACCTATAATCTTAATATGCACAATATAGCTAATAGGATTGAAAACATGAGGTTTACCCAGTGCACCCACTCCTAATTATCTCATAATGATTTCCTTGGATATCTGAAATCACTCTTAACAAACAATCTTATTATAAAGTTCCCAATGATTCTTGACCATGTTGTGAGTATCCATTTTCTCATGTAACATTAGGAGTGCACTATACATGGATGATAACATCAAACATATGACATGTATATCATAATGTAAGAGTTTATATAGATATAAAACTCTAGTACACTCAAAAAAGTAGTAGATGGATCAGACAAGGGGGACTCTAGCACATAAATCTCCCATTCATAATGTAATATAATTTTAAATCAATTATATCATTACTAGTAGTTAATTCTAGTAAGGATATTGTAATATGTTTCCAAATATCCCTTTGGAGGTATTTTTGTTTTGTGTTTTTTTTTTTGAAAAATATATAATAAAAGTGGACTAGAGGTATTGTGGTTGAAGGGAAATGATATAGTCCATGGGTTACAATGCAATTATGTTTGTTGTTCTATAATAATAAGTCCAACTAGGGACCGGCAAGCCAAGATATCTTGACCCCCACATGTGGGAGCATGCTTAACCATGCTAGGGAACTAGCTAGGCCAGTTATCCACTAGTGTCATGAAGGACGTAGGAGAGAGTGTGAATGGGTCATTGTGCACATGTAATAGTGGTATACCGCATAGGGGAGGATTCATAGAGGGTGCGGTCCATCATATAGGCTAGAACCATGGAGGAGGCTGAGATTGGAGCATATGATTCACTTTTGTTAATTCAAAGGTATTTGTTGACCTCACCTATTTTGATAATCCCAATTATGCCTCAATATGTTTTGATAATCTCAATTATGTTTCAATATTCTTTAATAATCCCAAATAATGTTCATTCATAAATTAATTACATTTTCATCCTACTTTTAAGTTGATAATAATATCAAAATGTTCTTTGGGATATGTTATTCAATTATTATCTATGTTTATTCTTGTTTAGAAATGATTCTGACTCACTCTGAATATTATTTGCATAGAAAAGATTAGTATGAAGTATTGAGTCACTAATATAGACCTACCGGTACTTATTCTACCGATAGACAAAGGTCACTGATAGACAATGGTCACCGATAGACAATGGTCACCAGTAAGCAAAGGTCACCGATAAGAAAATTTCACAGATAGATCAAGACTACCGATATGAAGTCCACCAATACAGAGATGCTGATACAAAGACCTACCGATACAAACAGACAGATAGAAATCTACTGATATAAAGTCCACCGATACAGAGCTGCTGATACAAATTCCACAGATACAAACAGAGCCACCGATATAAGCATCTATCGGTACAAGAAATTTATCGATAGACCAACGCTACTGATAGAAGTAGTTACCGATACATAGAGCTACTGTTACACAAAGTAACAACTACTGATACAAGGCATCCACTGACACAACTCCACCGTTACAAGTCTACCGACGGAGAGTCACTGTTACTCAAACTCTATTAATTAATGATATTGGTTGGAATTTCAGGAACTGTGTCTTGTACCAGTAAAAAGGTAATCATTCCAGTTGCCAGAGCAAAATCTATATAAGGGAACCTCGAACATTTGAATAATGAGAGTGATGATCAGTCAGTCTTTCCATGCACATGAGAGACAATCTTCTAGAAATACTCAAAGTAATTACATGCATAGAAGAAGAAGGAAGAATACATACTGAATCCTTACAAACTTAACATTCAAGGAGAAAAGATATTCGACAAGTTCACTTGCACTCAAGATGATCATACAGATCAACCTGGACCTGTAAGTCAAATACAAAAAATGATACGCTATTTTTCTTGAAAAAAACCAGAGAATGACTCAAAGCTGCATCTGCATCAATCCAAGGAGTCCAAATCTTCACTCAAAACACATAAATCATTTTAAACTCTTCACAACCTGTTTATCTCTATTGTGTTTTGTATATTTACATTTTGAGTAGTGTGTGTGCTCTGTATTTTAAGGCACACATTGTCTCCTATACTTAACTGGAGGATATCTAAAATCCTCACTCAAACCTTCTGAATATTTTTAGTTTCCACTGTAAATTGTGGTAGTGGTCATGTGTGACCTAGATAGCCTACGTTCTATTGTTTCTGTTTTCCCACATAGAACTGTGGTAGAGGTGTTATTACCTGGACAGTCTTTGTACTATTTTTTTCCCTGATCCAAGGTGTGGATAAAAGTTTTATATAAACTATTTGAGAGGACTAAGTCTCATCTTGAGACTGAACCTCTTGGTTATATCTGTTTTGCCTCTTATATTTAGTTTAAGTTATTTTATATTCCGTTCCTAAGTAATTTTAAATACAAATCTATTTTAAAGTTACTCTGATAGTTAAACTAGCAAGTGTTTATAACTTTTGTTATCCAGTAATTTAGTTTCAAAAGATAATTAATCTTTAGATTGAGTTAACTGAGAAATAATCAATCACTTGAGAAACTAATTGAAAACTTACAATCCTTATAAATTCACTATAGTTTAATTATTATTTAATTAGAGGGATTTTTAATCATAAATTATTTAACATAAATTTTAATAGGAACTCAATTTACCCCCAACTTGAGTGTCCACTCCGACAAACAGTATGAGTTAAATTATATTCTATGAAAAACCCATAAATATTTATGATGTGTGACAAGAAGTTTTCAATTTATACCACTAACATGATCATTATGGTGTAGTGAGTGATTTATTGGATTTTAGTTCTTCTATATTTTTGAGTTTTCTATTCTGTATCATCATGGTTATGTCATAACCCTATTTGGACAAGAAGGATTCCAAGCCACACCTAGGCATTATGACATAGAGGGTCTGAAATTATAAGAGGAAAATATTTTGGGAGTTCTTATCTTAAATAAGGCTATACAAAAAGTGATGAGTCTAATACACATCCAATTCAATGTGATAAGCAATTATGAGGAGTTTATGCCTCATATCATGTGGAGTTATAAGAATTTAATTCTCTTAAAATGGGGGATCTGGTAAAATGGATGTCTCCACACTATAGTGAAAGTGACCACGACATGGTATATGTAATTTGGGTTACATCAATCCATAGTGGTATGGACCACAATGTATACAAGTTATCTCTATGCCACTACAGTTCTCTCCACATATCAATATGCCTGTTATACATTGAAATTAATGAGAGTTACGGGTAGAAAGTCCCATTAGTTAATTCAAAATTTATAATGGATGAAGACCTCAATTAACATGAGGGGAAATTTTTACAATTCTATTTACAAATGGAACCATCCAAGCCATTTCATTGATTTTAAAATGTAATATATACTAATTTTCAACCATATGTAGAAAAATACTGAGAAATTGTAGGTAGTGAAACATGATCAGTTCTGTGGAAGGATTCCTGAGTATTTGTTCCAAATTTTATCTATAAATTTTTGGGTTGAATAAGGAAGCCTAAGAGTCTCATAATCATTTGAGGTCGAAATAATTGGGAAAAATAGAAACACCATTTTAGGTTTCTGATTAAATTATCATTATGTGAAGAATGAAGAAACTACAAGCATAGTAGTGAGATTTATGTTGAGGGAGAGAAGTGAGTTATCTATACAGAGCAGTGAGATGAATATTGGGGAAGAAAAGTGAGTTCTCTATATGATCATGGTAGCGTAATATGAGATCTATTAAGGCCCCTATTAATTTTACATTAAGTATATATATACTAATGAATTTGGTGAGTAGATGTACTTTTGTGCATGCTCCATGGATGTAGCTCAGTGTGGTTAAACCAAGTAAAATATTCAGTATCATTTACTACATTCATCACTCATTGATTGAAAAAAGAGAAATAAAATATTACATCAAGGTGATATTATAAGATACTAATGAGAGAAATAATTCCATATACCCTAATTTGAGCGTTTTGAGCATATGTAGTGGAATCACCTTTGGTTGGTTTTAAATTAAAATTCATTTAAACATATAGATTCATGAAACCCCAAGAGAGTATATTTATAGTTAAATTTATAATTAATTCATTTATGATGAGACGAAATAGTACCTCATATTTATATCTTTCTCTTATGTATATGTTGATTATTCTAAAACCCCAATTTGGATTACCTTCATTTCACTTGGATAGTCCAAGTGTAGAATCCCTATAGTGGTGATCTACATGTAATCTTTTGATCTTCAAATGATGCTAATTGATTTCTGAGTGATAGCACAGAGAATGAATTTTATTATTTTGTTCATGGTGACTAGTTTTAGATTCTTTAAGATAAAATATATCTCTCTAATGCTTCTAATTCTTGAGATGGAGCATGGAGTAGTCATGTATAGAGAGTTATTATTTGACAATGATTCTCAAATCTCGATTAACCCAACACAACAGACATAGCCATATATTTATAGAGACAGGGTTTATGTAAAAATATTATTTAATTTCATACCAAACCTTAAATAATATAGTAATAATTATTAAACCACATTCCACATAATAATAATAATAACAATATTATTATTATTTTATAGCTTGTGCTAACATATTCAGTGGTAAAAAATTTTTACCAACATAAAAATAAATATTCATCATAGAAAATAATCATGGTATGCTTCAATTCCTTTAAATTTTTTGAATACCTAAATAAATATTTTATTCATAAATTAATAAAATAAATATTTTATTCATAATAAATTAAATAAGTAGTTATAAAATATTCACATAATCAAATAAAAAAATTATTTATTACCTTATGAATATTAGTGATCAATAAAAAATGAATTAAATTATTCTTCATCCTTGAGAATAATATGTATTCCTTTAATTAAATTTAAATAGAATTTACTTATGATCAACAAAAAAACTTATTTTGTGATCCTCTAGGATTCTTTCTCATCAGAATTTGGTGGGGCTTTCTAAAGTCCAACATTATTTTCAAGTAATGGATAAAGGCACCCAAGTGAAAGAAATTAATGTTTCGACATCGACAACCACATATGAATGCTCATTTTTTGTCTCAATATATCATCAGGTATGTTACATATCCATGTTATAGGCCTTTGTGCTTGATACGTATTTCTTTAACTGTCTAGAAAAAAAATCTCATTAGACCATGGATGTGGAATTCAATGCGATATTTTTATTCCAATCAAAGGGTCAAGATATAATCTTCCAAAAACATGGAAGGGAAGAACCTTTCTTGAATTATACATTAATAACACATCATTCATGACACACCCAACATACCCAACTTCCCATAAACATATGGAGTGATGTTTTTTGTTAGTAAATCTAAGTGTGTGAGTCATGACTTGAACCAATGATAATCTTGACATCTGAGGACCTCTACACATGCTCATTGATAATAATATCTAATGAAACCAAGTCATTCAAAATTCATACTTCTAGGTCTATTCTCATAATCTCTCATCTTATAGTACCAAGTGAAAACTAAATGAGAAGAAGCCTCATCCAATTACAAGTACTCACACCTAATAATCTTCATACAATGTGTCCTATCATAGTAAATTATCCAAAAATTGAACTATATTTAATAATAACATCATATCACTTCAAGGTTTTAATATTTTCATGGAATTTATATGACCTTATCAATTAGACAAATACCCTATTAAATTATTACATTAAAATCATGCATAATAATGAACAGTTTGCAATAAGATGTTTTATTAATTATTCAATTAATCAAATATACATGTAATAAAAGTACTATAATTTGGTCCTAGGACACCAACTCTAAAAAACATCAACTTAGACTAGTGGAAAATTTATAAGACTTTCATTCTATTATAATTCACATGATAATCATGATTTTTCTGCGTCAAAGATTTTTTTATGGGGTATAACACATTGTTTTCTATTGAAATATTTCTCACTGCAACCCCACATATTATAGAAAAATACCTCATGATATTATACTTCTGATATATATACTTCATCCAATTATGTGACCTTAGCTATTTTACGAGTTCCACCATTGCAGTATTTTCATAATAGAGTGTGATAATATATTTACTACTAGGTACCACAAAAACTCTTGAATGATATTTTTTATCCCGGTTTATTATTACATAGAGATAAAATACATTGTATAGTTGGAATATATTGTAAAATATGTGGCCACATACAACATTTATCTCTTTAATCTCACACCACCTCCATTAATAGTGAAGATGTATCTCATTTTCAATTTCATATCATCATGATCTGTTTGGAATATAGCATCTTCATATCCTCCGATGACTAGTTCTCATCTCCTCTATAGACGAGGAAGATATCCAAAGTAATCATTAGATATATAAGGATAGTCTTGAATTCCATTCAATGGTGGTAACATGGATATTTCTAGAATCTTCCTACCAAAATTAATTCATATGTAGAAACTATCCTAGTACATTGCATATCATACATGACTGACCAAATAATTGACACATATGGAATCCTTACCATTAATTTTATTTCCTAATTTTCCTAAGTACACATTTTCCTACAAATATGAATTCCATGTGACATTAGAAACAATCCCCACATAGAATTTTCTATATTGAAACTCTTCTGTATCTTTTCAATATATGTAATCTGACATAGTCCAAGAATTCTCTTAGATCTATCACAATGTATCTGTATCCCATGAATGTATTTTTCTTATCTTAATCCCTTTATAGAGAATTATTTATTAAACCATACATTAATAGAATGTAATACTAGTATTTCATTTCCAATAAGTAATATGTCATCAATATATATTATTAAGAAAATGATTATTCTCCTAATAAAAAAATTATAAATACAAGGCTCACATTTATTCCTTATGAAACTAAATTCAATGATATCCATATTTAATTAGATGTTTCATGGCATACATGCATACTTTAATCCATAAATTAATTTTTTCAATTTTCATATATTATTTTCGTAATTTAGAGTCATAAATATTTCAGGTTATGTCATATATGAATATTCTTTATGGTTTCCATTAAGGAAGGATATTTTAAAATACATTTTCTAAATCTCATAGTCATAGAAGTTTTAAATATAAATTATAATTATAATGGATTTTATCATTGAAACTGGTAAAAATGTTTCATTGTATTCTATGGTTTGAGGTTGTTTAAACAATTTTGAAACCAGTCGCACCTTATAGGTACTAACTTATCGATCCATGTCCAGTTTCTTCTTGAATACCCACATATAACCAAAAGTCTTTACATCCACTAGAGGATCTACCAAAATCCATATTTTTTTATTACATGGGATCCATTTTAGAATTCATGGATTCTTTCCACTTGGAAAAATCTATTACACTTACTTCTTCTTTATAGGTTAAAGTATAATTATTATCAACTAATAATGAGTAACCATCCTTGGTGACAAAAAACATATCATTTCAGTACTTTAAACTCTCTTGTACTCTTACACGATACATGTTTTTTAGAAATTCATCTTCTTCCATGAGGCTTTATGGAATTTGTTCTTGTTATAACTCTTGTGTTGCTTGATCCTTGGATTAATCGAAGTATATCTCACTCTCACTATCTATTTTTGAGATATTATCCATATTAAGTAATATGGAAAGTCGTTACACTGTTACCTTTTTGTATGTGGGGTATTATAGGTAATATCCTCTTATTTCTATAGGGTATCCTATAAAGGTAAACTTTTTTCCATGGTGTGAAAGTTTGTTCCTTAAAGAGTCCGTAAAAAACACTTTTAAACCCCACTAATGTAAGTAGGAAAACATGGGTTTCTTTTCATTCCACAATTGGTATTGGATACGATCTTATTCTTTAGTTGGAACTTCATTTAGTATTTAGAATTATTTTTGTAAAGTGTATCCTCAAAAGGATAATGTAATGTTTTCATGACTCCTCATTGATCTCACCATCTCTATCAAGGTTTGGTTCCACCTTTCACTTATATTATTCCACTAAGGTGTATAGGGAGTGAGTTGGGATAGGATCCCAAAATCCAATAAATAATCAATAAACTATTGATTAAGATATTCTTGACTGTGGCCCTAGTGTATTTTCTTAATATTCTTACCAAGATGGTTCTCAAATTCATTATAGTTTTACTTGAATCTCCCAAAAGAATCCAAATTATACCTAATCAAGTAGAAATATACATGTCTACTAAAATAATATTTAAAAGTAATGAAATCTGAGTACATAACCTTTTCTTCAAAGGAAATACTCCGTGGACATTATTATAAACTAATTAAAGAATCACATTAGCCCTTACACCATTTCCACTAATTGGGTATTTGGTCGTTTTTCCTTGTAAACATGCATTACAAACACCAAGTGGTTTTAGTTCAAAAGAATATAAATATTCATCCTTTTATAATTTAGTAAAATTATTTCCATTTACATGACCTAGTCAGTGATTCCAATGTTGGGTGTGTTATGATTCATGTGAAATAGTTTCATTATCGACTGTCATTACTTGGTTTGTGTAATCCAACACATGAAGAACATTATTTATATGTGTCTTCCTATAAAAATTTATTTTTTAAAATAAGAAACATGTATTCCAAAATTTGAAAATAAATCCATCTTTATCATGTTTGGAAAAAAATATACTGTTTTTTTCAATGGATGGAACAAAATAACAATCCTTAAAAACAAAGATCATTCATGTTGGAAACATGAGGTGATAGTCCCCAATAGCCATTGTAGCTAGTTTAGATATATTTTCATCATGTAGATCTACCTACCCTCTATCATTCTTTCTAAATATAATTTGTTCTTATATTTGAATACAAATGTAATAATGGCATCCTATATCTAATTCCAGATTTTTAGAAATAGATAAATTAAAATAGATAAAAAATTAACCTAATGTTTATCCTTTACTCTTTGTTTGGGTGAGATTTTTATTCCAGTGACCCTTCATTCTACATGTCAAATAGATAGAATCATGCTCCATTGTTTTTCCCATGATCTTTATCTTCTTGGAAGTTCATGAAGAATATTTGGTCTTATAACTCTTCTATTTCTCTTTCTGTTATTAACTATAAAGATGATAGGTTTTTTACATTTCACCTCCTTATCTACTTGGCAATAAAGAGTGAGAAGATCCTGATAATACTTGTCAATGTAGTTCAAATTAAAATTAACAACATATATGGAGAATCTTTATGGGAGTGATGCATGAATCAGATCAGTGAAAAATTATTTAGGTATTTTAAACTCTATAACACCTAGGTATTCAACGTATCTAATAATCGTGGCTACATGAGGTCCATGTAATAAACCCTCTCCAAGATTTCTCTAAAATATAACCTTTGAGATCTCAAATTATTCCTATCTAGATCTCACCTGGTACAGACCCTGAATATTCTTGATAATTCTATAAGAATTCATATTTTCATGAGAGTTCATAAGTTCAATAGGATTATATTATATTATTAAACATTGAACATTTACCATGCTGTTCATATATTTTTCATTTATAAGTAACTCTTCATCACTCACCTCCTTGGTAGATAGATTTGGAATTGATGATTCTAGCATGTAAGATCTTTATTCATGGAACAGCATAACCTAATGGTGTCTAAACCACTCCTGGAAGTTACTATTAGTGAGGAGATGGTCTTTCTCTAATATATATTATAGTTATAGTGTTGATTATGAAAATTTAATTTTAAAAATTATAAAAAATCATATTATTAGTACTTTTCTTGATAATAATTTATGTAAGATGTAATAAAATTAATTTTAATAAATCTCATATTATTTTATTTAGTCCCAATATCCCTCACCATTGAAATCAGCAAGTCTAGTTTCTATTAAATCCTGGTCTCAAGGATCCATATACCCCTTCGCATAACCGTAACTAGGGTTGTTCAAGCTATTTGATGGTATTTAGGTAGGAATGTCTTTTTCATCATCATCTTTTCATTTACTTGATCCTTTGAGTAAACTACCCCATCCTAAAATCGTTTTTTGGAATTATTCAACACAATCCTCCAAGATACATCAAGTCTAAGGAGGGGTAATTATCTTAATATAATATGGTTGCGTCAACACGTAACCTTCATAAGAACTCTATGTTAAAAGTAAGTGTCTAAATGAGGGTTTTTCAAAATTGTAATTCTTAGGGATTCATTCCTAATCAAGTAATGTAAATCCAATTTTGACTTAATTTTTAGATGAGGGATTTAAATTTATTATGAATAAATTCTATATATTTTTTCCCTTTACAAGACATGTTAATATTCAATTTATTATTCTTAATTAATTAACCATATTGGAGAAACCATTTACACAAAATCTATTTATTTAAATTTATTCTTTTCATATTAATTTATTTATATATGTGATTAAGGTCTAGTATATAATAATTAATTAATTTATAAATAGAAATAAATAAATAACCTCATCATGTGATTATCAAATGGTTAATTTACTGAGCGGAAAATAAATCAACCTATAACCAAGGGGAATAAATCCGTGTGTCGGTCTTGGTAGGAGTTGTAGCATTCCACTCTTTCACTTATGTATCAAAAGAGTTTGCATCAATATGATTATATATTGAACCACCTCTGTGTTCCTTGGTAAAATCCATTAATTACATGTATTTTAACTCGAATGCATGTGAGGGGAACCAAAGGATTTGTTAGGGAGGATTACATAAATAACCTTTGACATGTAGGTCCTACATAATAATGGCTGGAGGTTTCACTTATAAGCCATCATATTTAATTTAATAATTAATAGTTTCAAACCATGAAAATATTAAATTAAATAATTCCAAAATATACACTGTTCTTGGTCAAGATCAGGATCGATAAAACACATGCAACGGTTACCCAAAATTACAGTAGCTGGCATTCATTTCATATTCATTATATATTTTTAAAATAAACAAAATTGTATTAATTAATTAATTAATTAATTTCCTTTCATCTTAATGAGAATCTGAATTATCTTGGAGATACTAATAAAAAATTTTCTCAATGAGAATAAATAGCATAATCAATAATTACATATTATTATAATTAATTAATTGATAATTTACTAATTCCTTAAAACCATTGTTAAATATTCCAACAAAAAAGGTTCCAATCAATAAAATAATTTTCTGATACTGTAATTAGAAATTTAATTTAATTTAATTTTTTTCTTTTATTAGTAGAATACATGGTGTGTACTATCAAGCCATATATTATGTATCACATTTTTTGTGTACTCGGTTTACACGCCTAGGGAATCCGTATGTAACTCAGTTGGACTATATAGAATGTACTAAACATTTACATGTCATGTGCTCTGCTTGTTGTGTGATTTTGTAACCTTTTGAAGGACTCTATGTGTTCTTCATATATGCTACTACATGACACGTACAATCGAGCTACACGCCATGTATCATGCATGTCGTCTATTTTCATAACTTTCTGAGGAACTTGGCGTATATTTTAAACATGGAAACTAATGAACTGCACATCATGTATACTAGATACACAACATGTATTTCCTTAATTTTATAGGATATCAGTTTCATGTAGTTTTTACTACGTATTTGACACATAGTTTACTTGAATTTTGTCGCTAAACTAAGTTGACAACACAATGTGTATACTAGTTACACACCATGTAATATGAAATGTCATGTGCTAGGTTGGTTCAGTCTACATGTGGCGTTCCATAAATTCAACATGTGTAACTACTTCTAAGTGAATTTTATATCCCACAACACATCCAGGTGTAGTGGACTTGGGTACATGGAATGTCTCCAGTTACACTATGTGTAATCTCATACCATCCAACCAGATTTCTCAACACTTTGAGATAGAATTTCTATTTTTCCTTCATCAATTCTTGGACTTAATAAATTATTAATCTTGAATGAATAAATTAAAATATCGAATCCTGTTAATTTAAAAAATCTAATTAAACAATTAAAATTTTAAGAAATAAAAATCTAACCAATATTGGAAATATAGATCAAAAATGAAATAAATAATTATAAATTTGAAGCATTGACACTATGATATCACTTGAGGGTTCTGATAGTAATGTAAGCAGCTTTAGTATCCATTATATTAAAATTTATTTTAACATGGATATGATCAAATCCCAAAGAGAGAATCTTTCAAGTTAAAATTTTAATTAATTCATTTATGATCTGAAAAAATATTACCCCATCATACTATATTTCTCCAATATAGATGTTGTTCATTCCAAAAAACCTGTTCAATTTATCTTCATTGTTTATAGAGGATCCAAGTGTAAAATCCATCTATAAATGATCCGCACATTCCCATTTGATCTCTGAAAGACAATAATTGATTTTCATGTGTCAGCACGGTGAATCAATTGTATTGTGTTGTTCGTATTGATTGTTTCTAGTTTTTTAAATCATGAAGGAATCAAATTATCACTTCTCGTTCATGAGAGGGAGTGGAGAGTAAAAATAGAGAGATAATCCCCTTGTGTACACAGATTTTTAGATATCGATTAACCATGTACAATAAACATAACCATCTATTTATAGAGTTAGGGTTTAGGGTAAAATATAATTTAATTTTCAACTGACCCTTAAATAATATAATAATAATTAATAAAACATATTCCACATGATAATAATATTATTATTACTAATTTATAACATTGTATAAATTACTCAATGATAAATATTTTTTACCAACTTGAAAATAAATATTCATCATTGAACACTATCTTGGTCTGCTAAATTCATTGAAATTTATTGAATACCTAAATAAATATTTAATTAAATATTTTTTCCATTATTAAATAAAATAAATAATTTATTCACTGTACTATGAATTAATATTTATCTAATATTCTCATAATCAAATAAATAAATTATTTATTACCTTGAGAATATTAGTGATCAATAAAACATGAATAAAATTATTCCATGGTCTTGAGAATAATATTTTTTCTATTAATAAAATTCAAATATTATTTAAGAGAGATCAATGTAAACACTTAGTGTGTAACCCTATAGTATTATTTCTCATTAGAATTAAGAAGTACTGTCTAAATTCTATGATTACCATCTGTAAATAGGTGAACGAACCCCAGAGAAAAAACTTAATGTAAAAATATCAAAAACCTTATAGAAATTATCACAGTTTAATATAATCCCTTTGACTAAATATCTCACCAATTAGGTTGCACATCTATGTCATTAACCTTTGTTCTTGATAGGTCTTTCTTTGACTATCTAAAATAAAAGAATATTTTCACCATGGTATATTAATTTAATGTGATGATTCTATTCTAATAGATTGGGTGAGATATAAGCTTCCATACAAATAGAAGGGACAAATCCTCCCTTATATTATCCATTAATAACATGCCATCGGTATCATACTCAATGTACCCTACATCCCACAAATGTATGGTGTGATAGTTTTGGTTATTACATCTACGTGTGTGAGTCATGATATGAATCAACGATAATCATTAAGTATAAGAACCATTACACATGCTCACATATAAGAATATTTGATGACACTAAAACATGGATAATTCTTATTGGTGGGTTTTTTCTCATAATCTCTCATCTTTTAGATTACAATTTGTGTACTTCATGAGAAGAAACCTCATCCACTTATGAGTACTTTCATGTAATATTATATATATTGTTTGTCTTATCCTAGTACATTTTCCAAGAATTGTTCTATATTTAAGAATATTATCGTGTAATTTCTATTTTATAATTATATAAGGGAAATTTTATGACCTTTTCACTGTGAAAAATACCTAAGAAATCATTACACTAAATCCATGCAGATAAATGAACAATATATAATAATTTGTTTTATTAATTTTCAATTCATCAAATATACATGTAATCAAAATATGATAAGTTGTTACTAGGACACCAAATATAAAATGATACACTACCCCATCCACCCAAGGTTTTTTCATGTATATAATTCTAACAAGTGTTATACAAGGGAGTTTTTTTTCTTCTTCTCTCATGAAATCATGGGAATGGTTTTCAACCATAACAGTGTTCACTTTTTTAAGGTAATGATTTCTAATTATGGTAAATATGGATTCGTCGTTATTTCAAATCCTTTTGAATGGATGTCTACACAATATCTATCAATGGAATTACTAAAAATATTTAAATTGGATTCTTAACAGATAAATATCATTAAGAATTGTATGTGGATTCTAAATATATAATTTTTTGGGGGTGATCAAACCAATCAAATCATAAAAGGTATAATTTACTACAAAATATCTCATGATACATGGTAAAAAATTTTGAATATTTATAATGGTGATTTTAAGGTTTGATAATCCAAGATACAAGTGTTGGGGAATAATTATAAATATTTGGTAAGAAATTCAAATGAGTCGGTTGATTCTTTCCTTGATCAAAAAAATGTTCTTGTTAAAGATATGGGACATCTTAGTGAATTTTTCAAAGATAAAACAATTATGAATATAATAATGAGTATAATACCTATTTATTTCAATAAAAATGTATCTATTTGAGAGGATAAATATTAGAAATATAACTCTTTTGATATTTTCTATAGCACCATGATGGCCTATAAAATGATAAATGGAAACTATGAGTCAAAAATAAAGAAAATAACTCAAGTGTTTTACTTTAATTAAATGAATAATGTCTCAATCATAAATTTTCATAATTTTATATATCTAGGGAGGTAATTTCATTTTTTCATCTAATCTTAAAGGAGGAAAAATAAGTTTTGAGGGTAAGATTCATCTTTCTTGTTTCAAGTGTAGAAAGGTGGGACATATCATATCCAAATTTCCCAAAAACTATAAAAAGGTTTATTTTGAAGATAAAACTCCCAATAAAATGAAAAAATAAGGTATGATGAATCCTAAATGTAAATATTTCAAAAGAAGAAATATTATTTCTAAAGAGGAATATATTTCTAGGGAATGTGAAATAGAAGAAGTGTAAAATTGAAAACATGAAGGTGTATCAATGGATATTTAAAATAATCCATGAAATAATTATAGTGATTATGAAAATTATGGAATTGTGTTCAAGGTTGATCTATAGTTATAAATTAAGGTATCCCTTAAATAAATTGATATAGAGGGAGAAAATAATAATAAATCCAATGTAGTGGTACATGATTATAGTCTCTACATGGAACCAAAATAAAAATAAAAATTATATTTTAAGTCTAATCCTAAAAAAACATATCTAATAATTTATAAAAGTCATGAATGGGAGTTGAGTTGAAACTAAATATTGAAGAAGAAACCTGAATCATTGTTGGTTTGGAAAAAACTATCAATAATAGAGTAAATATGATTGAATAGTTGGAAGAAGAAGTTATGAACTAAATTCCAAAGTGTAAATATCAAGAATAACTATTTAAATATAAAATTATAATGAAAATACCAAAGAAACTCCATCAACTCAAGTCAATAAATTTTTATATGAAGAACACATACCCATACCTCATGTTCAGCAATTCGAAAGTGAATCTGTGGTTAAACCACATGAACCAACACCTTGAAAAAATTTAGATCTTCAAAACATTTGAATAAAAACAAATCATATGTCCATGTCTCAATATTATTCATATATATTCTTCTTTTTATATATATAATGTTGGGACACACGAATCATGTGTGTTTTATTTCACAAAGTTCTATCTTGTAGAAACATTCTCCAAAAAAGGCAAGAGGAGTTTTTTCTATTATTTTTATTCTGATAGATATTATTTTTTTTGTGAATTTTATAGTAATAAGGAAATTTATTATTCTTAAAGAATGAAATAAGAATAACCTATATCACCTCAAAGAAAAATAATGTAGAATCTGGAAACATTATCCAAAATTTTAGAAACTTCTAAAAAATCAATCTTGGAAGAAGAAGAGATAGATGAACCAGATGTTTTGGGGGAATATTCAATACCAAATTAGTTAATAAAATGATGTTCAGAAAAAGTTAGTATAAATGATATTACCTTGAGAGAAATGGATGAGTCAAGTTCATGGATTGTGGATAGTGGATGCACATATCATATTACTGGAAACAAAAACCTAGTTGTGAACTTCAAGCACTATAAAGATGGCATTGTTTGTTTTTGGAATTATGAGGGTATCAAAATTCTTGGTTCCATAAAAGCCACAATTATAGTAAAAGATATTAGGTTAACTAATATTCTCATTTTTAATAGTCTAAGTCATAATATTCTTACTTTCAATCAATTATGTGATCATGGACATGTGGTGTAGTTCAATCAAAAATAGTGTACCATAAAATCTTAAGATGGTTCACATATTATCTAAGGAAGAATAACCAAGGGTAATCTATATATTGTGAGATAAAAAATTATATATTTTTATAAAGAATAGGATAATATTTTATGGCATATATGACTTTTCCATTTGAGAAAAACTTCTTTATAATGGTTAGAAAAGAGAAGTAGTGCTCATGAAATTTTCGATCTCATATATGATCCTATCCACTCTTTTGATTCATGTAAAAAAGGGAAGACTATCAAAACGTTTTATATTACAAAGATTCTGAAGAAATAATGGTTTCATGAGATGGTGAACATGGATTTTTGTGGGCTAATAACACCCAAAGTTATAAATGAAAGTAGTTATTATGTGTTGTTTATATATGACTATAGAAAAATGGAATGGATTGTTCTAATCAAACATAAGAATTAAATGCACAAATGTATTATTCTATATCACATGAGATCTAAAAAGATTCTTGTATTGAAGATCCAGAAGTCTCATACTAAAAATGGGGCCAAATTCAAAAATCATCAATTTAAATAACATATTGAAAAACATAAAATTCAACATTAGGTATTGGATGTCGAAAACCCCCAAAAAATGGAGTTTTGAAAATAAGAAATTTTATAGTCAACAATATAGCTCAAACAATGTTGATTGAAAAATATCTTATAGAAAGATATTGTAAAGAATATGTTCTTGTGATATTATATATTTTCAAAAGATATTTTATTTGTGAGAATGAAAATAGAATTCTATATGAAATGTATTATGAAAAATCCTACTCTCAAATACTTCTATGAGTTTTGATGTAAATATTTTATTCTGGACAAGGAAAAGTGATGAAAATATGATGAATGGAGAGATGAAGGCATATTTCATATATATTAATCTAAGATAAAACCTTATATATATTACAAAAAAATGATTAGAAATGTTGTTGAATGAAATAATGTTGTGGTGGTTGAATATGGAAAAAAGGCATTAGCATATGTGAAAACTTTTCATGACAACCAATAAATCTCAAATTTAGAAAATGATGAATAGAAATATTGTTTAGGGGGAATCTCAAGGAATAAAGATAAATCTAATAAAGACTCAAATTTTTAATAAATTCTAGAAATTTTAGAAGGTTCCGAGAGATAGATAATAGGAGATGAAATCACTAAAAGGAATATTTTTTGGGACTGGATAGCCTTATTCCAAACCATAAGAATGAAGTTTAAGTAGGACAAGGTGCCTTTATTATCTTTGGTTGAACAAAAAATTTAAGTTAACTATAAGTGATGAGATTTTATTTAAGGCTAAAAGTGTAGGGCTTTCCAAATAGAGAAAATCAATATATGGGAATCTTTTCCACGGTAAAGTGGAAAGAATGTCATTAGAAATAATTGGGTATTTATGAATAAATTAAATGAATATAACACCATGATTTAGAGAAAAATATGGATTGTGTCAAAATGGTATTCCTAGATTGAAGGAATTCATTTTTATTATACATATTCACCTATTGCACGACTTGAGATTATTTGGTTATCTCTAACCACAAAAAATATAGAAGGGGTTAAAAATTATCAAATAGATGTTAAAAGTGAATTTTTGTCTTATGTCATTGAAGAGGAAGTGTATATTGAGAAACTAGATTGGTTTCTCATTGATAAAGATGGAGGAAAGGTGTGACGACTAATAAAGTCTTTGTATGGCCTCGATAATGTAATAAGAGATTCCAGAATATACCAATGTCTAAAGAATCATGGTTTTCATAGATTATAAGTTTGTCATAATCTCTATATCAAGAATACAAATTAACAGTAGTTGATGGCTCTTATTTACATTCACGGTATTATTTTTTGAGGCTTGAATGATATCCAATGGAATATATTTTCATACCTCATGAGGTGTGAATTTGATATGTCTCTAATTGGTGAAATGTAATTATTCCTTGGCTTTTAGGTCACTAAAATATTAGACGGGGTGATTTTATGAGACCAAATATGCCAAGGAATTCATAAGAATATTTCATATAGGTGAATCTAGGCCCATGATGACTCTAGAATATACAATCATGAAATTATTAAAAAATGAGTCGGTAAACAAGGTCAATGTGACCATGTATTGGTAGAATGTTGGGATTTATCTTTTCATGAAATCCACCTAACCATTCAAATTATTTTCTACATGTAGACACTATAATTTTCAAAGTTATCCTAAGGAAAGTCACTTCAAATATTTGAGAATAATTATTTGGTTTATTCGGAATAGAATGGATTATGGGATACTCTACCAAAAGGATTCAAAAAAAATAGTGGGATTCACTGATGAATATTTGTCTAGTTTGGAAGATGACTAAAAATAAATGTTTAGTGGTCTTTTTTATATTGGGAGTTAATTTATCTCAAGGAAAATCAAGAAGAAAGATTGTATATATTTGATCACTATGGAGGATAAATATGATACTACCATCAAGAATGCACCCAATTAATTTTTATGAAGCACCAAATTTGATATGTGGGTGTTAAGGTGACTTATCCCATTAGATTTATGTGTAAAAACTAAAGTGAAATCAATCTAAAAAAAATCTTATCCAATATTCACAGACCATGCACATAGTGATCTAAGATAATTTCATAAAGGAGTAGGTGGAGAAATGATATATAAATTTTGAGTATGTGTCTGCATGGGATCATGTGGAAGATATGTTGACTAAGGAACTACCCAAAGTAAAATTTTAAAAACATTAGTTAGATATGGGAATCCAACTACCTTTTTCCAATTAATAGGGATGATATGGAACCCTTATTCTCTATAGGTTATTTTTTATAAAAGGTGTGTTTTCTCAACTCAATATATTATATTTATCACCCCGTATATGGAGATTTTATTTGAATAAACTCTTTGGGTTCATTGAAAAATGAGAGAATAAAATCTAAGTGTGATTTCAAGGAGGAGATAAATATAGGGGAGAAGAAAGTAGAAACTAATGTAGAGACTAAGGGGGGAGTATGTCATTGACAAAGAAGGGGGAGTTTTGAGTCAGCTTAAATGATTCTAAGGTGATCATGAAAAAATTTTCATTCAATTATAGTTTCTCACACTAAAAATTTCCCACATGAGATTAGAATCATTGATTACCAACTCATTAATACACTTTTTAAAAAATGGAATGGTTAGAGTGTTTGAAAGATTGTCAACAAACCCATAGGGGGAGATTATTTCCAAAAATACCTTTTGAGGTTTGTGTTTTTTTTTACAAAATGAATAAGTAAAGTGGAGTGGAAGTATTTTGTTCTAAGGGACACATCTTATTCCAAGTGCCACACCACAATATAATTTTTTATTCCATAAAAATAAGTCCTACCATGGACAATCTATCCAAGCCATATTAACCCCACACATGTTGGATCATGCTCAACTTTTTGGGAGAACCAACTAGGTTGGACAGCCATTTAAAGAACCAAGGAGACATTTGAGGGTTCCCATAGATCAGTGTTCCATGATTTAGGAGTGGTATCATGCAGATCATGGTCAATTGCATAGGGTGGCACCATGGAGGAGGCTGGGAGTAGACCCTGTTACTCACTTATGGTCATTCAAACTAAGGAGTTAGCATATATTTTTAAATAAAACCATTCTTTTTTTTATATAACAAGGATTTTTCAAGTTATATTGAACGCATTATCACTATGGTTTAGTGATTGACAGAGAGGATTTTAGAACCTTTGGAAATTTGGAGGTTCCAATGCCACAACACCTAGGATATATTGTAGCCCCAGTTAGAAAAGGAGTATATTTCATAGTTAAGAATTTATTTTTGGAGGGTATGAAATTAGAAGTGGGAAAGATTTTTGGATTTCATATCCTACAAGATGTTATTCCACAAGAGCTGATCCCACACCATATCCAGTTCGGTGTAAGAAATTTTAATGAGGATTTCAAGCCTCAAATCATATGGAGTTATTTGAGGTTAAGTATACTATAAAATGTACATGGTAAAATGGACGTATCCATGTTTTAGTGAATGTGGCCACAGTGTAGTATATATAATTAGGCTGATACCATGCGACATTGGTAAGTAACACACTGCGACCATGGTGTCTCCATGCTGTAGTAATCCTCTCCACACTGTAACATGACTATTATAGTTTTGAAATTAAAAATATTTATGGGTTAAAACTCCCATAAATTAATTTGAAATTAATTTTGGATAAAGATGAAAATTAATATGGTGGAAACTTTTCACAATCATGGGTATATAGGGAACTATCCAAGCCTATGTATTGAGTTTAAAAGGGTGAAATTGTTTGTGTTCACCACACATATAAAAATATAGATCAATGAGAGGTAACTAAATAAGAAAAGTTGTTTGTAATGAGGCTAGAGGTTTTGTTCCAAATTTCATTATAAAATTTTTGGATTGTAGAAGGAAGTCCAAGAGTCTCATCCACATTGGATATCAACATTATTGTGATGAATGGAAACACTATTGTAGATTACTAATTAAATTATCTTTGTGTGAGGAATGAAGAATCGACAAGAAAATTCATGAGCTCCGTATTGATGGAGAGTAGTGATTTCTATATTTTTTTCATGGTAGTGAACTAGGAGGTTCAATGAGGTAACTTTTAATTATACTTAATCAGTTATATTCTAGTGATTTTTTTACACAAGTTCATTACTGTGGATTCTCCTTAGATGTAGCTTAGTGTGGGTGAACCAAGTAAAATACTATGTCTCATTTATTTCCTTAATCTCTCATCGAGAGGAATGAAAGGGATAGATAAAAGAGTTCCTCAAGTAGAGATAACAAGATCCTAATTAAATAAAGAATTATTGATACCTTAATTCCCCCCCCCCCACTCACAGGGTGTTATCATCTATAGGATTATAACATCCTTCTATAATAAATATATTTAGGATATCATGGTTGAAAGACTTTCTATTTTACTAAAATAATATAAAATTATATTACTAGTACTTTATTATATTACTAAAATATATGATATTATATAATTTTATTTATTTTACTAGTATCCCATTATTTTATCAAGCCTAAATAGATCCCACCATTGGACTTATAATGTCTTATCAAGTGAGTATTCTATTGGAAGGAATCTATATTTCCTTTGTGTAACCTAGACTAATGCCATGATAATGATAAGAATGTATTTATTTTGGTGATATTTCCAACTTCTAGCTGACAACTTCTTAATCCAATGCGTAGACTCTCTAATCATGAAATCATGTCTCAAGTATCTCCAACACTTGCCTCTAAATTTGAATTGAACATTATAAGTCCATTAAATCCAATACAATTTTTGTTAAGCTGAATCACAAAATTTGTTTAAACGTCCTAGTAGTTAAATGTTCCCCCAATGAAGGCTTTAACCAACACTTTTACTATCGTCCCATATTAAATTAAATAATGGAAGGATTTTGACATAATATTAAATTGAGGGATTTTTTTATTATGTGTAAATTTACTTATTTTATCTTTTATATACATTTTTAATTATATATAATTTTTATATAATTATTTAACTATTTTTGTATAAATAATTTACGGATAAACCATTTATTTTAGTTCCATCATGTATTCTTTTTAATTCATTTTTGTATCTGATCATGATAAAATATCCATAAAATTTTCCATGAATTAGAAAGAAATAAAATATATAAAATTATTTTTTAATGAGATTTATTTTGGTTGATTTCTTGATAACATAATAAGTAAACCTATAACCCTAATATAAAAACTTAATGGGCCTAGATTAACTTGTGTTGCAGTATCCCACCATCAGCATCAATATCTTCTTGGTTAGTTTCACCTCGGCTTGGGTTCTGAGCCACCTCCTCTAATTAGAGCTCTATTATTTATAGATTTTACTCACACGAAGGTGAGTAGAACCTGGGATATGTGATATATAAACTAAACCATCAATACATGTGTTCTATATAATAAAGATGGGGGGATGACTCAAAGACCATCAAATTTAATTTAATAAAGATTTATTACATTATAAAAACAATGCAATAATATTAAATTAAATGGAAAAAAATACATAAATTGGTATGTAAAATATCATGTTCAATCACATATATAGAATTAATACACATTTAATAAACATTCATTAATTTAAATCATTCCTAATTAAGATAAATTACCTGAAAAAATTAATTATCTTATTAATTAATATTTCATTTATCTTAATATTCATCCAAATTGTCTTGGATATTCTCATCCAATATAATTTAAAAAAAATTAAAAAATATTATATTTAAAATTAATCTAAGTACTCGACATGTACTTTGTAACCACATGGTGTGTACCAATCCAAACTACCCAATGTGTTTTTTGGTCATGTACTGTGCACTCAGCCAATATGTTGAATACACAGAATGGAACATAATTACATGAAATGTATTATAAATTAATAAAACACTAATACAAGTTAATTTTTATGGATTATAATGTTTTTAATTCATATAGAGTACACATTGTATTTTTATCAAACATGGAATATAATTTTAAATTTCACATAGAAATTAATTTAGATCTTAATATTCTTTAAAACCTATTTCATGGTTTTTCTTATCAATTATTGACAGACAAACATGTGTTGATTAAGTATAAGGGTGTAATTTATTTTTTCCATTCCATGTAAATAAGTAAGAGAAACACATCTTATACAAGCTAGATACATTCCATGTATTATACTCATCATTTATCTATGATATATTCCCAAGGACTATTCATGTATTTTCTTATATATATTTATAAGGTACATAATGTGTACATCATCTATACGCCACTTAAACTTCATGTTTCACGGTTATAAGTCACTATTCCTTGGGTAATAAAAACATGATTCATATTTTATAATGATATTTACTTAAATTTCACTATGAAATTGGATAGAATGAATGACATGTATTGCAGTTATACATCAAGTAATCTGGAAATCCATGTATTGGTATATCTTAGAAAACAAGTATTGTACAATGAATATTCATTACGTTTTCTTTAAAATACATTTCCAAATTAATTCAAGGCACATGTTGGTGAAAATAAATTGGATAAATAGTGTGTACCTACTGGTTATGCATCATGTAGATTTGTGTTATCTGGCTAGAATCCATAGCACCTTCAGATGGGTTTTTTATATATTTTTTTATCTTTTCATAACCTTTTCTTTATCATATAAAGGTGAATAATGAATATACCTAAACTTTATGAATAAAATAACATATAAATGAGAAATTAAATATTAAAAATAAAATCATATAATGATCAAAAAATTAGATAATTTTAAATTTAAAAATGGCTGCATTGATAATAATTAAAAATTATAAACACAGTGGAAACTGGTAGGGTTCATGCCCAATGATGGTTTTTTTTTGTGAATTTAATGAATAAATCATAATTAAATGATTAATAATGATAATAATCATGATTATATCTAAAAAACTAAGTAAAATATTCTTGGAACCATGATATCAGATCTTTCATGTTAAATTTATAATTAATTTAAAATAAGAAATTACCTTAGTCTACAGTATTTTCTATGAAGTAGATATTGACCATTTGAAAATAATTTAGGTTTTATTATCATTGTGATATGAATATCCAAGGATATAATCCATCTATTTGTTATATACACATATTCCTTGATCTTTAATCATTAAAGATGATACTCTGAATGATAGTGTGGTGGAACAGATCATCTTGTGTTTCTATCCTTTCATCACGAACAATTCTTCTAGTTTGAGGGATTGGTTGTCATTATATTTTTTTAAAGGAATGGAAGGAGGTAGAGGAATATTTTGTACTTGAGAGAAAAAATTTAGAGATGTTCTTCATATGTATAATTTCCTTGGTAGGATAATCATTTTTCACAAACAGTTGATTCTCACACTATTACAGGGTTGTAATAGAAATGACATAATTGCGTATAAATGGAAATAGGTTTAGAGAATTATAAACTTTTAATATTCCCTTACCATGTATAAAAGTCCTTAGAAAACCCCATCTCTAATAATAATAATATTATTATTATTTCCTTGATTCACTCATGTATAGTGGATAATATAAATATAAAAAATGTTAATATTAATTTAAATGGTATTTACTATATCATTTTTGTTACCTATCACTAAACTCGACCCAACCACATTCTTGACCAATTAACAAACACAGAATAATAAATATATTTCTTATTAAGAAATATATATTTTTATTTTTATTATATTTACATACTTATGAATAAATATTCACTTACACGTTCAACTCACTTAGATAATTATTGAATAATGAGATTAATATACAGACTATTAAATATAAATATTGTTTAACTAATATTAAAGGATACACTGAGTGTATGAACCTCTAAAAATCTTCAACAATGTCATTGGATTTGATTTTTCAGAGTCCTATTTCAGTATCTAGCAATACCTAAAAATACACCCATATAGAAATAAATTAATGTTTCAATTAAAAAAACTACATATGAATATTCACTATGTAATATAATCACTATTTACAATAAAAATGTGTATGGATTTTTTTCAAAGGTTGATTTTTGGGTTTTTAATATTTCACTACCATTCACCTAAGGTTCTCCATTTTTAATCAGATTCCAACGGGTTTTGTTCATGGATCTGGAAACACCCAATAGTTCCCTTATTTGATGTGTTTCATTAAACTCATTTCCAAAGGTCGGTGGTCATTGGAAAATAGATCCAATAACACTTGGAGGACTTAAATTGGTCCATAGGATTAGATATTGGGATCACCACACCTTTTTTAGGGGAATTATTGTCTACTCCAAGACTCTCTTAAATATTTAAGACATATTCATGAATCCTTTATTAAATCCCAAATATAATGTGTGTCACCCTTGGGTCAATAATATTGTATTAAAATCTGTGATGGATTTTAGAATCATGTATATGTAATTGAGGTTCTTCATAAATGGAGACATATCTATGTATCTGAGGGTCCCCATCAATGGTACCTTTTTTCTATATATATTAGAGATTCCTTGGTCATTTCATATTATGATGGTGGTTTAAAGCCACACATTTATCATCATCAAGGGATATGGGAGTTGTTTTTATGTTAGGATTTGGACCATGATATAGGATTCCAATGTATCCTTGGGAATGGAATTAGAACCCACATAGTTTGGTTCCATTTCACTTGACACATAATCCCTTTTAAGGTCATGTGTTTAAGACCAAACTTTGTTGTTTAACATCATGCTATATGGAAATCTAAGGAAATGGAGAATAATCAATGTTTGGTGTAGGAATTATACCAAATAAGTCTAGGGGACCTATAAGAGATTTATCCTCCCAGGTTGGGTATGACCCTACAAGTTATATGTCCCAGAGATGATTAGGTTAAATTTTGGGTATTGTGTTTGGACCTCAGAGAGGATTTCTACGTATCCCATTTGTATGGGAATCAAATCCCACATAGTTTGATTCTTGGGGATTACACCTATGAAGGAGACCCTTTGAGGATCTGTCTTGTAGGGGATATGGCCCTTTGAGGTGGATCAGTTCTTGGAAGGACCACACCTATGGAGGACCTCTAGATGTTTGTCTCGCAAGGTATATGCCCCTTTGAAATGGATACATGACATTGAGGACCCACACCTATGGACTACCTCGAAAGGAGTGTGAGTGGAAGATCCAGAAAATGATTCTCTGCTAAGACATGCATCTGATCATGTTCTTGTAATAATCATCACTAACCTCTAAGACCATGTGAGTCATGATCAAAGTGAGAAAAAGAGGAAGTATAAAATCTGAAAAACCACCTGATCTCTTTCATCTGTAGGTGGAGCAGGTCAGAGGTATTGGAGAGAGAAAGGGCCTTGAGGTGCCCATCTCCTCTCTTGTTTTCTTAAATAGGATTCGGATTTATAGACCCCATGAAAATTCATCCCAAAAAAAGGCTATGGGATTACTCTATGAGGTATTACAACTTCCCAATTCATCAATATGTGAGAGAAGAATGAAACACTCACCCTCATCAAATAGAAAGGAAGGCATCCCCCCCCCCTCACTATCTAAAATGGGGAGGCCCTTAGTTCTAGAGACGATGTGGGATGGACAAGAAAATCCCTCATGTATAAAACCAAGAATTACCATGAACTTCAACCACGGTTTGTGTCCTCATTACTGAAGGGATTAAAAATTTTACACACCTAGAGGACGCTAACCATCATGTAGTACAAGTATGAGATTGCTCTTAATGAAGGAATGCACATCTGGATGTTATAAAAAATGGTCTGCCTTTTTCCATGGTCATGAAAATATAGATTCTTTGGTGGAGGTTTTGATTTTTTCTCCTCATACTGGAGTCCCAAGGATGAAGGTTCCCTTCCAATAGTGGAATAAAAATGGATCTCTAAGGAGGCTCAGGATTGTGAAGTCTATGAGAACTGAATATGGATCACATAAGTGGAGGTTGGGAGTGAAAAAGGGGTCATGTCAAGTGAATACCTAGGAGAACTGGTGAGATCTTTGGGATATAGATATCCTAAGTGGAAAAACTTTTGGAAGGAATTTATCTAGGCTCCAGGGGTCTCTTTAGGTGGCTTTGTATGACTGGTGCTTAATCCACCAAATGGAGAATGAGATTTCTCACAAGTTTTCTTGAATTAGGGGGGTGGTTCATGAAGGTGGTCTATGTTTAAACAATTGTGGGAAATTTAATCATACTAACCCCTTAATTGTCTCTTATATTTTGGCATGGAAATATAACTATAATATTCTAAGGTCATGGGCGAAAGACTAGGTCGAGCAGATCTTCAAAGATTCTTTGGGTTTTTAAGTCATCTTTTAGAGGGAGCCTGATGATCCTATTTATTGAAAATATCAAGACCCTAGGTGAAAGAGGTTGTTTGTGTAGGTTCATTGTATAGGTTCCTCACATTAGTGTTTTTCTCTATTCTTCATTCATGTGTTTCACACAAGTCATCATGAAATTGTGTCGTGTTGATCATCATGTAGGTATAGCCTGAATGAATCTCCTAGGCATACTGGTTTGAGGCTTAAACAATGAAATTTCCGCAAATGTTTTACCTGATATTATCCAATAAAATAGGATAATATTCATTGTTTATATTTTAATATTTATTTGTTTAAGTCTCTATAAATATCATTTAAGTGCATTTCCTAAATTGAACTTTACTTCATATCATTGTGTAATTCATATCTAAAGTGTGTTAATTTGGGATCAATTAATCATCTACTTGTGGAATTCATTATTTTTATTATTTTAATTTTATATATTGGGATATTATTGATCAATTTTATTGGAAAATTTTTCTTTTTAGTATCAATGGCATAATCACAAGGGAAAGAAGTACATTTTTTGCCACAAGTGTAGAAATTTATGGAAAAAAGAATAATGGTTCTTAGCACATCAAATAAAAGTGGAGCCCATGATTCAAGCACAATGAAGATAAAATTTTAACTATAAATAGAGAAACATATGGGTATAATTTCATCCAATGGTGGTCATACATAATTTTGAATTATTCAAGGAGATCCAGGGAGCCAAATTTGAGGATTATTTTATGGACCAGATTACATGCCACATAAAATCAACCCACTATTTCAAGAATAAAATCTAAATGGATGATCCAATTAGAATGAAATTTATATAGGTATTTTTGGACACATGGAAGAATATATTTCTCATCTATTAACATCCCATATTTTTTCATATTAAATTTCATATTTTTGTGCCAATTAGTTGGATGAATATACATTAAGTGTTCTTGTCAACATTGAAAACATACAGTTTCCTATTTTTTATCTCCCATATTTTGACTCTCCTAATTAATGTGGAAGGAATTTAGTGATTTTCGATCTACATTATTCTCTTAATATTAATATTTAAGGTGTTTTTTGTAATGGAATTGGTGTATTCATTTTTTTCTTTCAATTTTAATTTCTCACTTCCATTTTGTATTCACATCTTCAATTTTTCTCATGTAAGTTTATCATTAACCTTACTTTATTATTAAAAGTTCTTCTTATTCTTCTTTTTCCTTTATTATTTCAATTCTGTTATCACTTTGATATTTTTGAATCATGGTGTGAATTTTTTCACACCAATAATTTTGAAATTCCTCACCCAATGGTGAAGTGTTTGTTTTTTATACGTTTTCAATTCTTTAATTATACCTTTATAAGTTAAATTCTACCTTACACTAGGAGCCTTGCATAAATGGAGGGGTAAAACTTTTGTGTATTTATTATGGGGAGTTTCTTGGGTTTGTATTGGATGTTATGTTTTGTTATTAAATTCTTAAATTAGTTCAATGTATTGAGAGTTATTTTCTTTAACTTGTTTTTTTGTCTTCACTGACTTTAACTACTGCAAATTTTGAGTCCTAGTATGATCTAATTCCATGGAGTGATCATGAAAGTGATCCTCTAATAATTAAGTGATTATACATGGTAATTTTTATGGATTAAATCATAGAATTATATTAGGGACTTTCCTCATTGATTGGATACCTTTGAACTAGTTAACAAAAAATGCAAAGAAAAACAATTACATCCATTCTAGACATTAAAAAAACCTAGGATCAACCAATATTCTATAATTATTTCCATTAAAATATTTTGTGTTTTATGGATTAATTAAGTTTGTTCTCTTAGGTATATTAGTATTATTTTTACAATCAACTCCATAGTTGGCCACTTCATCGCAAATCCTCTATACAATGTAAGTGTCTCTAGGTCTCTTATTATGTCTATGTGGATTCAATCCCTACTTGTACTTCAATAACCACTTGTAATAGTTTGTTAAATTTTGGAATCACCAAATTTTTTATTTATTTATAGGGACGAAATATGTTATATTAGAAAATATAATCCTTTTCTTGCCTCAAATTCTCTATTCTCACCCCAAATTCGCTATTCTCACCCAAATACCACTCTTATGGACTTCCACCACCAATGGTTTTTTTGTAGATAAGAGAGGGAAGAAAATATAAGCTTAAAACATACAAGAATACATTTAGGGGGGGCTAATTTAATGAAGACTGAGAGAATCCACTCGAAAAAGTGACTCCACTTCGGGGGAAAGGATCTGAGGATAGTAAAAATAAGGTAATGATCATGTTGAGATGTTATAGAAGAAAGGAAATCCGCCACATCATTCTCCTGCCTCCAGGTATGAAGGATAGACATCTAATCATTTATTAGTCTCTTTCAGTGTCTCATAGCGTAAATAATGGACCAAGGGACCAGAGCCTTTCCTGAGATTGTATTATGGAGGGAAAGTGAGTCAGTCTCGATCTCCCTAATAATAATAATCTGTTAGTTTCATAATAAGAGACTAAAAACATATAAAGGGTCTATTCTTGGATAGAATCACCAAGACCCAAGAAGACTGAAAAGGATGCCATCACTGATCCATTACTGTCTCTAATGATTCCACCACCTCATATAGTTACCAACTATTACGAGCCATCAGTATTCATATTCATCCCCAAAGAGGGTGAATTCCATATGACCCATGTGCCATGGGCTGGGGGACTTGAACTGGGTAAGGAATGGTGAGGGAGGATCGAGGAAATGTAAGTAGTAGCCTAAATGTCTTTACATAACTTTCAGAAGTCTAGGATAAGGTTACGGAAATTAAAAATAATACCCATATGAGTTGGCACTAAACTTCTATGTCACGCAGTATTTTTTGAGAACCAAAGGGGCCAAAAACCATCTATGAAAATGGAATATCATTCCTTATATTATGCACTAGGCATTTCCATCCCCTAGAATCATTTCTGAAGGAATATTTCAGCAGTGTAGTCCCAATCAAACAAGCCTGTAAACTAGTTGAATGAACTCCAAAAAAAAATTTCCAATTCACTAGTAAAGAAAATGTCCTCTTCTGATTCAGGTTGTGCCTCTCAATAGAAAAGGAACTTTGAAGCCAGGATAACACCTCTCCACTGAATATTGTCATCAATGGGAAGCACGCCATGTCGAATTCACCAGACAAGGAACATGAATTTGTAATGGAGACTCTTACACCATAAAAGGTCACCCCATCAGTCCTGATGCAAATAAGCATATTGAATTTTAAGGAATTCCATAATAAAGAACATACTAGAGGCTGATCCTGTGAACACAAACTTGTCTGGGTCATTAGTTAGAGAGATGATATCCAAAAAATCTATTAGAATCATTTAGTGTGGTCTTAATGAGGATATCATAGTCACTGGATTCCCTAAAAGATATGTCTGGAGTGTGGCAAAATGGAAATCCCATGATAGAACCCAACCAGTTATGCTTTCAATAGCTTATGTCCCCTTTTCCCACAATCCACCGAGAGTGTAGCTAAAGGACAGGGATATACGGTAGGATAATCTTACATATTTCGGAAGGTTTACATCTAATAGAACTCCCCTAAAGACTATATGAGGTTTGAATATTCTTTCCCCATAAATAACTTCCCTCAAGAGCCTCCCAGACCAATTTTTCATGAAAACCATACATGGAGTTAGAAAACACTCCTCAGGTTGAGACTCCCTTCCACCATAGGATAATCCATATTATTCCATGAAACCCAATGACATTTATTCTGATTCAAATTGAAAATCGTATCTAGTAAATTTCAGTCAACCAAAACTCAAAATTATAGTCCTTCCTTCCCTGATCAATTATCCATTCATAGGTGATAACCAAGACCTTTTAGTATTCATTCATTATTCTCTTGAAACCAAAAAAGTAGGAATGATCCTTGATGTATTAGGAAATACAATGAAACCAACAGGGTCAACCATTTTAGACATTACATGGATTATCCCACTCATTGTAGAATAAAGGATTGTAAATGACACAAATTATAAAGAAATTATAAATATCAATATTGTATAACTAGAAAAAAAAATTACTTAAACTATTAAAAGTTGATATTTGTTAATTTGGCTGGGTTCAAGATGAGCTAATGACATTAAACTAATCATCTTCCAGGAGGTAACCTGAAATCTTTATTTTTTTAATTTATTCTTTTTTTTTGTTTTTCTACTTTAAAGGGAATCCCGTGGGGTTTCCAAAGTTATATAATGCTTCTTGTGTGTGCTATTTAAAATTTAAATCATTTTAGTATTTCCAAATGAAACACATGCCTTCCTGAATTTAAACTTACCTCCAACCATCCTCGATTATTCCACTTGTTACGTGAATTCAAAGTGATAAATTGCTTGTTTATGGGTAATCAAATTAAAATTAAGTGGTTTTAGTAATTGAATCCATTTCAAATCATAATCTCCCCCTATTTCTTCCCAATTATAAAATCTATATTCTATTCTCTTTCAACATAGAGGGTAGTTTCATTCATAGTTAGGGGTGAAAATATGAGATTTTATGAAAAAATTAAATTTATTATACTTACATGTGTCAATATACATTGGTAATCATGAAAACTAAATGAAAAATTATTTTTAATGACTTGATTGTGATTTTAATGAATTTTTATGATCATGAGTATAGTTTTTTGAAATTATGGATGTCTGATGTGATTTTCCTCTACTAGAATTTTTATCCTTTTAATCAAAATTCTATAGTGAATATCTTTTGGATTATGGGTGTAAGTTTGAGTTCTTGGTTCCCTTTCATTATAGCATGGGTTTTAGAATCACTTTTAGTTTAATTTGAAAATCGAATAAAAAATGAAAATAATGAATGTGTATAGTAATGTTTTGTCCAAATAAGTGGCATCCAGCACTTGGATATTGTGAATCCATAGTTTTATTGCCAATAGTTAGGATTTACACCTCTATTTTAGAGAATGGAATTAATAATATGTTTGGTGTTCGACACTTGGGGACATGACTCCATAGTTTTCTTTTCTAGAGGTAGTTTTTAATCTCTATTGTGGTTAGAAAAATAAGACCAAAAAAATAAAAAAAATAAAAATTTAAAAATGGATACTTATCATAAGTTTTAATGTGATTCCCACCTAGAGAATCCATTAATTTCCACTTGAACAATAAAATGGGAACCATGTCTTTTCTGATACACAACACATAATTAAAATTAATTAGAATTGGATAAAAGGTGGTGATGAATCTAAAAAAAGGAATGGATTTGGAATATGATTGTAAACCTGACTTGTGTCAAATTATTTTTATGGGTTTCAAGATTTTTTTTCATGATGTATTTTGTGGTAATTTTAGGTTAATGTTTTTTCAAAAAGGAAATTCAATTTAATATTTTTGAGATATGTGTTGATCAGGAATAGAAAAACTCAACTTAGGGTTGTGATTAGCCACTGAAAGGGGCTAATATTCATTAATTATATTTTAATATTGATGTTTTTTAATTTCTATAAACACAATTATTATTTAATTTCATAAAGTTAACTTCATTTCATATCATTGTACAATTCATATCTAATGTGTGTCGATTTGGGCCCAATTAATCATCTGTTTGTGAAATTAATTATTTTAATTGTTGTAGTTTGATATTTTTGGGATATTATTGATCACTTTGTTTTGAAAATTTTTTATTTTAGGATAAATATATTAATTATAATAGAATATGTAAATTATTGGAAATGAAAATATAAATTTCTGGAAGAATCAAAATGCACCTTATACCCATCAAATAAAAGTGCAGACAAAAATTCAAGCCCAATGAAGCTAAAATTTTTATTTTAGATATATAAAATTATAGGTATCATTTAATTAAATAGTTTAGAGATCTAATTTTTAAGTCTTTAAGGAGATCCAGGGAGCCTAAGTTCAAGATTAAATTATGGGCCAGATTTTATGGCCCATAAAATCAACCCACCATTTCGAGCATAAGATCCAAATGGATGATCAAATTGGCCTGAAATTTGGAACTATGGAAAATATATTTTTCCTCAACTACCATCCCATATTCATCTATATTCAATGTAATATTTTCACTCCAATTAAGGAAATGAATCTGATCTGAATTTTCTATTCAACGTTGAAAATGTCCAATTTCCTTTTTTTTCTCACCCTTATTTTGACTCTCCTAATTAACGTGGAAGGAATTTGTATGTGGGGGATCTTCTATATGCCATTAATATTATTTTTTATTATGTTTTTGGTTATTTAATTTAGGGATTCTTGTTTTTTTTCAATTTTAATTTTATTCTTTCATTTTATAATCTCATCTTTAATTTTTCTCATGTATGTTTTTCATTAACCTTTTCCAATTAATAAATGTTATTCTTTTTATTATTCATTTATTATTTAATTTATATTATCACATTGATACCATAAAATCAAGATGTGAATTTATTCATATGAACAATTGGGAAGTTCCTCACACAATGGTGGAGTGTTTGATTTTCCTTTGTTTTTCATTTCTTCAATACTACCTTTATAAGTCGAATTCCACCTTCTATTGAGATAATTTCATAAATGTAAGGATAAACCATTTTAGTTTTATTCTGGGGAGATTCTAGGGTGTGGATTAGATGTTATGTTACGTTATTAAATTATTAAACTATTTTTATGGTTTGAGAGTTATTTTCTTTGACTTATTTTCTTCATTGTCTTCAATGACTTTAATGACTAAACATTTTGAGTGCTAGTATGATTCAACTCCTTGGAGTGATCATGAAAGTGATAATGTAAGTGTATTATTGATTATACTTGATATTTTTTATGGATTAAATCATTGAATTATATTGGGGATTTATCTCATTGATTGGATACTAATTAAACTTGTGAATAGAAAATTCATAGAAAAATAATTACATTATTTCCAGAACTAAAAACAACTTAGGATAAACCCATATTATTTAATTATTTCTATTAACATATTTAGTGTTTTGTTGATTAATTAAATTCATTCTCTTAGGTATGTTACTATTCTATTTATAGTGAACACTATAGTCAGCCACATCATGGACATTCCTCTATACAATATATGTGTCTCTAGGATTCTTCTTAGGTCTATATGGATTTGATCCCTACTTGTACTTCAATGACCGCTTCTACCATTATGGTGAATTTGGGTGTCACCAACCTATGTAGTGACACTACTACATAGGTATGAACATAATGGTTCCACTTCTTTGGGCCTTTCATGGTATTACATGGGAGAAGTGTGTGATCTTTGATATTCCCCACTAACATTTTTCTTAAGTAATTCCCATTTTTAAAATTCTTCTTCTTACATGAAAAAATGTATTGTAAAAAAATACACCACTTAGGATTGGATTTGATCACCAGAAGTGGTTCTGATCATATGGTAGAAAAAAGGATGTTGATGGATCCTTCATTTTTTATCCTCTACATGTTCATGAACCTTTATTATTAGGCTTTTAGAACATTATTACTTGAAGGTCTCGCAAGAGAGAAGTGAAAGGGAGAGACACGCTGGTGGAACATGATTTTGGATTATGCATGTTGCTTTTTCAGGTCGACCATGTGGCTATTTCATGCATGTATATTGTAAAGGGGTCCCCTGCATCTATTTATAGTGTTAATGGCCTTATAAGTCCTTATTCTCACCTTCTTACTATTGTTTTCACTATGTTAGTAATATCATCACACTAGTACATCTGTTGAACATCCTTTCACCCAAACCTAGTGTGCACTTATCTTCCTGACGCATGCACCTGGGAGAGTGACCTGTGTGATTTCACCTAGGTAAGTGACCTACATTAGGTTACCTGGGGATGTGACCTGCATGAGGTCACCTAGGTGAGTGACCTGGCCAAGGCCACTCCTTTGATAAATTTCTAGATTCCAAAGAAAAATAAAAAACCAAGAATTTTATATCAAAATAAAATCCTGGTATATCCATTAATTTTTCTAATAGAATCTCGAAAATTTAGTGTTTTTGATTAATAATATGGTAATAATTTCAAGGATATGGTCTATTTCACTAGGCCACATTATTATGATACATGTGACACCACTCTGTTGAACTTGGAAAATCACATGACGAAGCATCATCGTAAATATCCTAAGGGTTATTATCTACCACTCTATGTCCATGAACATATAATGGATACCTTCATTCATAATTTTAAGAATTATATCTCACTCTTCTAGTTCCAAGAATACAAGAACTTTACCGTTACCAACATCTCGAAAAAGGTTTCATATATTAATGATAGAACATCATTCGTGTAATTCATCATGAATCACAACAGTTTTACCCAAAATTTGAAGCCTCATACCCTCATGTTAGATCTACATTTTTACTCATCAGTCTTTTAAAATTACATGATAGGACAATCTAAAGGATGGAGGGAAGACCGGTACCTTCTCCTGAGAGGGGGTATTAGACCTGAGTGGTTATCGGCATACTGGATTCACCAGACCATTAGTAATTTTATTAATTCAATTTAAGGTAGTAGGAATTTATGAGGTTATCTAGTTGGACTAGACATATGTATACAAGAACCCAAACATTATTTCCAATGTGTTAAGTTGATGGATTCCACAGACCAACACCTTACATCTTATATATGGAGAAGTCAACATCAGTATATGGGATGTCTAAAAGATCTCTAGTGATCCTATCCTCAGAGAGTTATATAATGAGTTTATCCCACTGAAATCCATATGAGAGGATATTAAAAGGATGCCTATTCTTTCTAAAAATATTTTGACTATAGCGTGATATATCAAGAGTGGATACCCTCGCCTAAGGGGGGTGTCCACTCTGAAGCATAGATGAATACTTTCCTATATCCTAATGGTGAGGGACCCTCATGAAAACATCCCATGGGATGTACCACAATGGAACAGTGGGGAATTACTAGTTAATTATAGCCCATATTGGAATAAGGTGAGAATATCTTGTGGTGTTACACAATCACGTTTGGCATACCTACTGAGTTGCATCTTATAGGATTCTTAGTGATATGCCTAGGAATATATATGCTATCAGGTTTAAAATACAATGGGTTTGTTAGGAAAGGAACATTTATCCTTGCAGACAAACTAGAATAGGGGAAGCATATAGGTTTGGAAGCCCCTATCATGTTAAATATCCATCAGTGTTTGTTGCATGTGCACACAAATAAGGCCCATTAAAGAATTATAGGAAAATTAAAAGTATTTTAGGGATGGATTGCAACACATTTTTCATCTTATGACCTGTTAAGTGGGATCAAAGTTCCTAGGATCTTATTTCATCCACTCCTTCAGACTATTTCTCATATCCAGAACCTATCCTTGAATCATGGTAAATCCTTACAGATATTGAATCTATTTAATGAATTCAACTTATTTTAATATGGGGATCCACCCACTAGGAAGTTCTCCGAATATGAAAAATATTGTGATGAACTAAGGGCATACATGATTTTCTTTAGGTATGGCATGTTAGTGGCCTGAATTAATGATGATGTTATTTGTCAAGCCTACACTTCTTACAGATTTACACACTAGTTCATGTTCCTACATCAAATAATTGTATCCCCTCATATGCACATTCAATAAGAGAGGCTCCCAATAGTGTACTGACAACTATAAATTCTCACAACTATGTAGGTGACTCAATAAGTGATTAATCTTCATCTATAGATTTCATCAGTGGGGTTGACCTCCTGGTATGTTGAATCCTAGATTTCATTATATCCCCAAGTTGTTTTGATAATGATAATTCTCTGAGTTAGAGATGTAACAACCTATGGGTGGGGTAAGTGTGGAAAAATGATCCACCCATTCTAGATAGTGACAATGATGAGTCCTTGAGCTCACCCAAGATACCTCATGCGCGTTTTATTCTGCTAGTCAGGCTAAAAATGCATAGGTCGGCAGAGGTTAATCCTAGACAGTCTGACTGCCATCTGCAAGCAGAAACCCAACCTCCATTTTCACATTCTTCAACCACAATAGATTGAGCTGGGAAGCTTATGAAATAAAGGAATGTTAGGTCTACTTCAAAGAAGTCTAGAACATCCTCAGATTTATTGCAACCAGAGGCTATCCAAACATGGAAGGTTATGTCTTCTAATTCCAATGACCTATTGTCACTCCTTCTTGTTGGGCTATAGATTCCATGGATTGGGGATTATTGAGCCCAACCCATCCTCCACATAGATGATGACCCTATCAAGGTGAGAATATATATCTAGGACCTGTAAATGCTCATTTATGCCACAAATAATCAAATACCTACTACAAAGAAAGTGGATGATATGATAAAATAGGGATGACTAAATGGGTTGATGAACCATCCACTGAGGAATGGGATGACTTCATTTATACTTAACATATAATTTTTCCATTCTCATGTTTTATACATTTATCCAATTATTCTTTTTTCTGAAGAAAAGGTCATTACTGATGAAAGGGTGAACCTGATTTGTAACAGGTAGAGGGATAATTATCCAAGGCCCCATCATGAAAATATACATCGCCATACTCTCAAATAGGGGCTAAGGAATGAATTATTGAATCAAGAGATCTACCCTTAGGAAATAGGATGATAGAGGAGGATATGGTTGGAGATTCTTCTCAATTTCCACCTACAATACCCCAATTTTAGGAGGAAGGTGTTGGAATTCCTCCAACTAAAGTGAAGGAATGATGAATAGTGACACACTCATCCAAGCACATCATTAGTCAGGGTGAGTTTTCTTAACACCATTTATTCTTGATTTTTCCTGAATAAATGCTTATTAATTCCTATTGGTTGTAGGATCCACATCTTTATCCTCTCTAAAGGGTCTTAGAGACAAACATTTGGGAACTAAGGAGGAAATTATAGATGAGATATATATTCATGAAATCGAGTTTATCCCTCTGATGGGGGGATATTTGAGGGTTGAGGCCACATATTTTCCTGTCATTATAGAGAGGGAGGAGAATATGTGTGAGGTAAAATTAACATTATATGGTTTCATGCACCAATCACTGACTTTTATTCCTTATGATTTTTAGATTTGTTGTATGCACCATAATACCCTGAAATCACTACATTCAGTCCTATCACAACTCTAGAAGATGATTCCACGGAACTCATACCATCCAATACAGGTGATGGTGTAGATATTTATTATATAGGGACATAAAGGGTTGTTCCCACTAAGTGGATAGTATATTTCACTGATAGTATAGCCAATTTGGGTGCTGATCTCATCATCTTATACACCCTGACTAGTGCAGATTCTATCAGAATCGATGAAATATATAATGAAATAATCGATTAAATTAACCCATATATTGATATTATTATCTCCTTGGATGAGTTTATGAACTTTAATAAGGAGTTGGAAGGACATGATTTTCCCATTTTTTAGTGTTTTCTCCCAGGGCTGGCCTTACATCCAATGTATTAATTCCAGGATCTTGATTTTTTGTAGTTATGTCTATAGAGAATATCACCATGGAAATCCATGACCAAGGTGTTGAAGTCCATACAACTTCTAATACATTTGGAATGATAGTTGAGGGGTCCAAAGTGGGAGATTCTTGGGAGCCTTCCTTGTTGGGCCCTAAGAAAACTCACAGGAATGTTCCTATATATGAAATATCAATTCAATATTTTGAGACTGAGGGTGTTGGGGGGGATCTAAATGGGAAACCGATCCAATATTGGGTGAATTCTATAAACTTAAATGATTCTACTTTTCATTTCAACTTGCCATTTTTCAATGTCGAGGGCTAATTTCACTCATCCTTCAATGTCAGAATTTTTAGCGGTTGAACCCAAAGGGGAAGTCTCCATCCCAAATCAATTAACTATACAAGGAGAGTATGATGTCACTCTAGGAAAAAAAATACAAGTTTATTACATAAGATAAATAATTCTATATTATATCTCTCTCTTGTAACTTTCTCCATGGTAATCTAGGAATCTCAAGATACTTTCTAGGTACATCATCAGTTTTTATAGAAAGATATTAGGGAGCTATTCTTGAGGACACACATGGAAGAATTAACTTCAAGACACCCTCAACTCCATAACATGTTCGGTATGTTGGGGTATGGTGTATTTTACTACCTCATGGTTGAAAATTCCATGAAGGAAAACATTTTTTGATGGGATAAAGACATGAGTCACAACAGTGCCTTATCAAGGAAATAATTCTCATTAGAACTGATGAACTCTAAGTTGTATTGTCCCTAGATAATCTCAACCATTCAAAAAAATTGATTTATTGAAAGTATCAAGATGATGATAAATCCAATCAAATATCCCACCTTCGACAAGAGATGGAATCCACCCAGGGGGACCTTGTACAACTTCATCATCTGCTGGAAGGAGTTTAAGCTGAGGGGGCATCCTCTATTATGACTGTAGTAGAGGAGCTCTACCAGGATGATGAGACTGATGCTATTAAACAATTTGAGCTTCGATTGTCCATTGATGGGGATTAGGAGAGCCTCCAATAACTAAAGAGTTATGTTATCCTTTTGTATAATATGATAGAGATACTACCATTCTCAGATATTCCACTAAATAGTTTCTCTATAAATAAAAAAAAATTCTTCCAAACATCTATGTATTAATCCTTACTTTACTCTATAATTATAACATAAAAGTTAATCTAACTTATTTAGATAATCTTATATGTGTCAATTCATTGTAATCCCAATAATATGAAAGGGTGGGGTGATCTGATTTTTTTTCTTAATTCATGGGTCCTAGCGAGTATAGTTCTATTTTTTCTAGAGTCACATGATGGACTATATGAACATTGCTTCTTTTTTCCTTTCATTTAGAGAGTGTTTTTCCTAAACCATGTAGAGTGAAGTTATAGAGAGCTGAGAATATACTTTCACTAAGGGTTATCTTTAATGGATGAATGTGCCTTTGGTTGATAGGCCCTTTTGGTGGGAAAATTATGCAAAGATAGGATACAATGTATCAATTCATAGTCAAACAAAGACATCCTTTGATTGTACATCCCTTTTGGGTGATTTATAAAAATACAAAGTTGTTCATATCAATTCATAGTCATAAAATAGGTATCCTTAGGAATCTAACATTCTATTATCTATAGTCTAAGAGCTTATGAAGATCCAGATTTCTCAATACCCTGGGGTTTCTTTGTGAAAATAATGTGTCTGAGAATGAAGGGAGAATTTTTGTTGTCACATTCTATGAATGGGAAACTGCTCCTATACAAATTTGTATTGTGTAAAGGAAGGGAATTATGTATCAATCATAATATTGTAATGTAAGGGTCCTAAGAGAAGATCAGAATCTCCTAACCAGATAGAGGTTATATCCATGAATGGTGGAACACATATATTTTGGTAGTTGGGTTAATTGGTCCTAGAATGGAGAATCTAAAAATCATTATGTGTCTTGATGAAATGATCATCAAGCTGCATGTGGTTCTTTGGGGTGATGGGGTGGATGACCAACCTCAAGAGAAAAATATACTCCCAAATAAGGGTTGAATAATTGTGTAGTTTAATGTAATGTGAACAAGACCTGGACCATTCAATTTAATATCTTATGATGAGGATGTTCAGCGATACAGTTTATGTTTGTTTATATTTGAATGAAAGACTAAATATTTTCACTTTCATGATGATTTTTCCAAGAATTTTCCATCATATTTAAGAAGTATGGGGGGAGGTTGTAAGTTTTAATCTTGGGGTATATGAATCTTAAGAGTGATATAGGACAATTATTCCAGGAATGATTGTGGTCCATGATTAAAAATAAATTTCGATTATAATGTTGATGGCGCTTATGGAGATATAAGAGGTCTCTTTTGAGATCAAATGTTCCACTAGTTGAGAGGCCCTTTTGGTTAGTTACTTATGAAAATCCAAACTAGGTTGTATTGAATCAAATTCAAACAATGACATTCTCTGGTTAATTGGACTTTTTTGTGGGTGAGTTATGTAATGACGAATTTGGCGTATCAATGCATAGTCAAAACAAATGTGTCCTCGGGAATCATACATTATATTACTGATCGTTGAAGAAATCATATAGAGATTCAGATTTCCCTAGACACAAAGTTTTTTATATGGAAGTAAAGTGCCTGAGTATGGATGGAACAATTCATATCAAAATTAACCAAGAAAGTGTATAAAATTTTCTATTACATCCTGCCTTTTTATAACATAACTTTTAAATACATGGTACAAATAGTGGATCTTTTACAGTTTAGTTTCTTTGAAATAAGGTACATAATGCATGAAAACATAAATAATTATTTTAAATCAACTTGAAATACATCTCCATGGATTAATCGTTAGTTACTTTTATAGTACCTCAAATCCCAGTGACATACATAAAAGGAAAGGGGTGAGAATGAAGCCCTATATAGGAATAAGAAAGGGTGAAAAAAGCATGTGATCATGAGACATATAGATAAGAACATGAAGAATAAAAATAAGGAATGAACAAGAGGCATATAATAATAATAATAACATGTAAATATGGATACAACATTTAAATTATACATTTATAATCATATCACCATGTTTTATCACCAAGGTGTCATAAATGAAAATTACAACAGTTATTCACCAAGGTATCGTAAAACATGTCATCTCTATAGATTAAATTATTAAACCAATTAATTAGTGTGATATCATGGTGAACCCATAATATGAATTAATTTCATGTGATTCACATAGATATAACAAATAGTTTCATTAATAACCCATGGAAAATGATGAAGGAGTTTCTTATCAAAATCTTGGAATATAAAAGTTCTTAAAAACATGATCATTATGTCATTTTTAACCCACAAAATGAAATGTGAGTTCTATATATGTAATTAAATGAATAAATAATTAATGTTTACATATTTTTAAATTCCCAATAAAAATAAAATATTTTTGGGTATTCATATAAAAAAGTAAAATAGAAATTCTAATGTGAAAGAGAGGAATTTGAGAAGTACATTTGGCAGCATGACGGGTATAAAACATGGTTTTAGAAAAGGGTAAAATGGGAGTGGGAAATGGTCTAACATTAAAAAAATAATTTTTATTATTAATTATATAATTTTAAGTGGAAAGAATAGATTATTTTGGAAAATATAAGACATACATCCTGAAAAAGAAACATGAATGGAAAAGAGAAGTGGAGATTTCTCTTACCATGAAAAGTTGTTCATAAAACATGAGGATGGAACCTTGGGGACTAAGGAAAAATTAGGGGAACTCCTTGGGAGGAAAAATTACCCAAAATTTATAGAGGATGGATTGTGAGTGAAGGGGAATGGTAAAATGGGTGAGTATTTATTGAAAAATTAGAGGAATTGTTTAATAATTTCCAAATATAGGTCTTGAAAATATAGGTTGTAGAAAATAAAAAACCATCAGCTTACCTATTGTTTTTTATCATCGTTTTGAATTTATTGGTCACATTTTATAATATTATAATCCACCATAACTTAACACAATTTTTTAACACTTCTTTTGACATAGAAAAGTAAAGATTTTAGAAAGTAATGTTTTTTAAAATAATATATTCTTTCTATACTTTGAAAATTCACTCATTGTTTTAAAAATTGATTAAAATCAATTAAAATAATAAATATTAATAAAATAACATATTTTAGTTCTTTTATTGTGTTTAATTAATTATTAAATAATTATGACATACATATGAATTCATAAAATATACTAAAAATAAAAAACATTATTTTTTACTATTCATGACAAAATAATGTATTTTAGAAAATTATAATAAATTCAAAATAACCTAATATTCATGTTTTTATTTCAAATTAAATGTTTATTTTTATAGAATAATTATCTAAATATGATAATTTTTTACTTTTAAATATAAAAAACTTTATTTATTTAAAAATATTAGTTTTTAAGGAACAGTCAAATATTTTACACTTATAAAAAATTTCTAAGGCCATTATAAAATTATTTTATAGTTTATATTTAGGTGAGAGTGTTTTAAAATTATATTTCATTAAAAATAATTCATAATAATTGAGTTTAATTTAAAATTGTATATATTTTTAAGAAAAATACAAATATATTTCATTTGTGTCAAAAAATAAATTTATCATATTCATCTCAATTAAACATATATTTTATTAAGAAAAACTATTATTAAAATGGAATTGATGGAATATACATTTTATTTATAAAAATTAAATTACAATTTATGAAACTAAGGCCTAGACATGTAATTCCTTATTACTCTTGTGTCATCCCAAAGGGTGAGGTGTGTGATGGTCATAGATTCATGGGGCGGTTCAGTTAACATAGATGGAGTGTTAATATCTAATACCATTAACATATTATCTATGTGATTTCTTTCATTACTTACTTGTTTAATATTGGTTTGGGATTGGTCAAGGGTAAGCTGTAGTGATGCTACCTCATTCCCAAGTTCATACAAATGGGGTTCAAATGGCATGATTATGCTGGTTGAGGCCATCGACTATCCGTTCAATATCAATTATCCTTTGTCGTTAAAAATTATAAACACTAATTATAATCATAAAATTTTCAAAAAATGGTATATTTTAAAATTTTCATATTGATCAATGGTCATATTGATTGACGGCAATATAATAGTTAAATCAAAATATTCACATTTCCCTTTATACCCTATAAATACCCCTTCATTCTTTTACTCAAAACTCACTATATTTATCCCTACGGTTATTTTTTATTTCTTAATATGTTCATTGGTTTAATAATTTTTTTTTATTTATATATAATCTTAAAATGTGTTGATGATTCTAGTACATTGGGGAGACCCTTATTTTCTCATTTTTTCTCTATTTTATATTTTTGTCCAGTTGTAATGTTTGTAATTTTAATTTATTTCATTGATGACTAATGTAATGATCCCTATTAATGAGGTAAAAAATTTGATTTCTATTTCTTTTGTATGTTTATCATATTATATAATATGTAACAAAAAAAATTTATGGAAACAAATATCATTTAAAAATTATGGGTTGTTACATTCTTCCCACCTTAAGAAATATCATCCCTAAAACATAAACTCATTCTCTCGATTGAGAAATAGTGGGGGTACTTCTGTCTAATTGTCTCCTCTAGTTCTCATGTAACTTTTTCATATTTATGTTTCTTCATAAAACTTTTATTATGTGGGTTGTCTTGTTGTATAGAAAAACTTCTCTACGGTCCATGATCTTCACTGGATGTTCCTTGTAAGAGAGGTCATGTTCTAGTTGTACCACCTCTAGATTCAGTATATGTGAGGGATCAGGTATGTAATTACTTAATAGAGATACGTGGAATACATCATGAACTTCAAAAAGATTTGGTGGAAGTGTTAGTTGATATTACACTTCTCCTATGTTTTCAAGGATTTCAAAGGGGGCAATGTAACTATGGATAAGATTCCCTTTATTTCCTAATCGTATAACTCTCTTACATGGTGATATTCAAAGGAAAACCTTGACTCCAACATCAAACTCCAAGTTCCTTTAATGGTGGTTAGCATATATATTCTACTGAATCTATGTAGCTTTTACATGTTTCTGGATGGCATGAACCTTTTCTATCATCTCTTTCACAAGATCAGCCCTAAATAACTTTCTCTTAGCTACTTCATCCCAACATGTAGGATTTATACATCGCTTCCCAGATAGAGATTCACATGGTGAAATTTGAATACTTGTTAAGAAGATATTGTTTTATGATAACTCAATTAATGGGATGTTTTGATCTCATCCACCATTAAATTCCATTGAGCATGTTTTCAGCATATCCTCGGGTATCTGAATATTCTATTCAGATTGGCCATCAGTTTGGGGGTGATGGGGTATACTAAAATTAAATTAAATATTTTAATAATGCTTAATAATTCTCTATAATTAAGATATTTACCTTCTATAAATATTAGAAATTATAGAAATTTTAACCTCATGCAACCTCACCACTTCCTTTACGCATGTCTTGGGAAGTTGGTCAAGAGAGATATCTTTCTAAATATAAATGAAATTGGAAGTCTTGGTGAGTTGATCCACTATAACCCATATTTCATTGTTTTATTTGGATGTTATTAGGATACCATTGATTAAGACTATAGTGATATTTTCCCAATTCCATGTTGGTTTGGGTAGTGATTACAATACCCCTTTAAGAATATGTCACTCTACATTCACTTTCTAACACACCAAGCATCTTGTAGCGTACTCAGAAATCTCCCTTTTCATATTATCTCACCAATAATTATCACGAAGGTCCTTATAGATTTAGATATTATGAGATGTATAGATAATGTAGAGTTATGAGCTTCATCCAACCAATCCATATTTAACTTCGGGATAGATGGAACGCATAGCCTTGTATAAAATTTCAATACACCTTATTGATAAATATTGAACTTAGGAAACTTCTCATTCTTTACAAACTCTATATTCTTTTGTAAAAAAAGATATTATATTTTATATTTCTTGATCTTATCTAATAATGATGGTTCAGAAATCATTTGGGATAGGTTTGATGGTGTTCCTTCACTTACTATTATCATGTTCAATTTTACTCGGTCCTTGATCAATGGATCTACATGAATCCCCGTCATTTCCATCAAAATAAGGTCTTTCCTGCTTAATGGATCAGTGAATTCGTTTTCTCTACCAGGGTGATAATGAATTGAATAGTAATAGTCTTTAATAAGTTCCAACCATATCCTTTATCTCATGTTCAATTAATTTTGAGTGAAAATATAATTCAATCTTTGGTGTTCTATATATCTATCACATTTCAAACCATAAAGATAGTGCCTCCATATTTTCAGAGCGAAAATAACTACATCTAACTCCATGTCATGCATAGGATAATTCTTCTCATTGGGCCTTAACTATCTACATGCCTAAGCAATCACATTTTCATTTAGCATGAGTATGAACCCACGTCATTTCAGAGATTTATCTCTATAAAAAATGAATACCTCTCCAAAAAAGTGTAGATATAACACATGTGTAGTAACCAATATATTCTTCTTTTCTTGGAAAACTTTCTTAACACTCTTTTGTACAAATTATCTTATCCCCTTTTCATGTTAAATTGGTTATTGGATTATAAATTCAAAAAAATCACAAACCTCCTATAATATCCTACTAATCCAAAGAAACTATGAATCTTAGTAACCATTGTAGGATGAGGCCACTCCTCTACAGCCTTTTTCTTCATAGGGTCATCTGGGATTCCTTCATTAGTTAAAATGTTCCCCAAAAATGAATATTTTTGTAACTATAATTCAAATTTTCAAATTTTTCAAATAGATTCTCCCTCCTCAGAGTTCCCAATATAATTGTTTTATGATCCTCTTAATCCTTGTGAATTTTGGATTATATCAAAATATCATCAAAAAAAGCTATCATAAATTTATCAAGTTAGTCCTTAAAGACTCAATTGACCAAATCCATAAATATAGTGGGAGAATTAGTTAAGTCTAAGGGAATAACCACAAACACATAAAGTCTATATCTTGTTCAGAAGGAATTATTTGGAATATCTTCTTTCTTCACACTCAATTGATGATACCCATATCAGAGGTCAATCTTGGAGAAGAATTGATCCCCATGAAGCCGATCAGATAAATCATCAATCCTTGGGAGATAATAATTTTTCTTCATTGTGACCATGTTATGATCTCTATAATCAATGCATATCCACATTGATCCATCATTCTTCTTAATAAATAGAATAGGTGAACCCCAAAGAGACACACTTGTTTAGATAAATACCTTCTCAAAAATATTATTAAGTTGTTTCTTTAATACCTAAAACTCTATTTTTTCTATTCTATATTGGTTATTTTATATTGTATTTTATCTAGGTATAATTTCAATGGATAACTATAGCTCAACATATAGAGGATTTCCATGTAACTCTTCAAGAAAAACATCAATGTATTCATGAATAATGGAAGCATTATTTACCTTTATAATTTAATTTCCTTCTCTCTATTCACAAGTCACCTCTATAAAAAAGGATATGGGTGGTTATTCTAGAAAAATCTCAGATCATGATATATATCCTTTGAAAATGACTATTGGTTGTCCATTAAAGACTACTAAAATATCCTTACTTTTGTAGTTGATCTTAACAATACACTTTGAGAGCTATTCAAAACCTAGTATAGTGTTGAATTCCACCATGGGAATGACTACAAGATGTGTGATGAGATTTTTCTCTCCAAAGTAAATACTATAGTTTCTATATACTTTTAATTCAGGGATAGTCCCAACAAGAGTCTTAAATAATAACTCTACTTCTAAATGTTTAGGGATTGATTCTATATTATTTTCAAACATGGATGATATATGGAATTCATTGAACTTGAATCAAACAAAGTACTTACTAGCTTTGAAATAATAATGAGTATTTTTACCACCTCATAATTTAGAGCATCTAATTACACTATTGTGATAGAAAATGCATGATATTTCTCTGTTGGCCTATACTAAGGTTGATGGTGGATCCCCTCCATTATCTTATGATTTGGAAATTGATTAGAAAAGTGCCCAGATTTCCACACCAAAAGAATTTAACTTATGGTTGGGCCTACACCATCATCCATTTTTTTAGTTTTGATAATTTGAGGCTTCACCTCACCAAAATTGTTCTGATATATATTCATGTCTCTTCTTCATTTTTATCACTTTCCACTCCCCGTGATGAAGTTCCTCGAATACTTCTTCCCTTTTTTTCACGTGGGAAGTTGAACTTTCTTTCCTCCTCTTCCAAGATTAAAATTATTCCCTAAGTTTGGTTCCATTACTCTCTTATTTTAATTTAATATATGTGACCACTATATCTCTCCAAACTCCAATTCAACTTTCATATCACTCCACACTATATCATCGCAGTTTTTATAGTCTCAATTTTCTAAATTCTTCTTTAGATGAGGTCTCAGTCCACTGAATAATTTATCGAAATTTCCCTTAGGATCCTCAACAAATATAGCGGTGTATTGTGAAAGTCTTGTAAAGCTAATCTCTTAGCTTCTCATGTATTCATTTTCCTTCTACTTCAATTCTAGGAATTCTTTCTCCATTTTTTTCACATCAGATGGGGATAATATTTATTGAAATAGATTCCCATGAACTCTTACCACTCTAAATCATCAATATACCTTATTAGATTCATATTTTTAATCAGTCTTCACACTGATCAACTTATACTTCTAAGCGGTATACTAAAAAGGTGACTTTCTCTTTCTTTGAACAACAGATTCCTAAAAAGATAATTTCTATAGAGATTATCCATTTTTTCAGCAATCAATGGGTTAGTAGATCCACTAAAAGAAGGTGGTTGATGAAACATAATAGACTCAATGGAAATCTATTACTTTCAAGGTGAATCTAAACACTCTACTTGATTCAAGTTATAGTTCATAACTCAAGTTAGTTGATTCATCATCCTCATAAATTTTTCCATTAGATATTCCATCGAAACACCATCAGTTAATCATCTATTGCACTCATCATTTATGAGGTTCCTCGTATTTCATGCCATTTTTTTAAATAAGGAACCCTTGTTGAGAAATGTATTAATTTTCATAATATTATAATTATAAAGGGAAATTGTGTCTTAAATCATCAGGCTTAAATATGTTATTAATATCTTATAATAACAATTACATTTTTTATATATGCGACAAATGATTCATAAAAATCTTGTGATTAACTGAACATATCCCCTGGGAGTGTCAAACCAAGTGTGTATCAAGGCCTATTTTCATGCACCAATTATTTATTAAGTCTATATCAATGTGGGGTTTTTTGTGTTACCCCTAGGTACATCTATGACAGAGCCTCATCCACTTGTAGTATCCATATAGGGATGCATTTGTTTGGACACCACTTACTTAATACTTACCAAAATACCAGGCTATTTTACTATATTTAGACTTTCCCTGGTGTTCTTCCTAAATTTTTCAAGTACTAATTTCCATAGATAACTAAACTATCCTTTGATAAAAACTATGGAATTACTCCTTTTTATTACATAACTTTTCATTACATGGTACAAACAGAGGATATTTTAAATTTTAGTTTCTTGTAAATAAGGTACATAATACAAGAAAACCTAAAAAATTATTATAAATACACTTGAAATAAATCTTCATGGTTTCACCCTATTTTACTTTTACTACATCTCATAACCTGGGTACATACATCAAAGGAATGGTGTGAGAATGAATCTTAGTAAGGGAATAAGAAAGGGAGACAAAAAAAGCATGTGATCATGAGACATATCAATAAGAACATGAGGTATAACAATAAGTCATGAAAAAGAGTAATATCTTAATAATAAGAAAATGAATCATAAAATGTAAATGTGGATACAACATTTAAATGATACATTCATAATCATATCACCATGTTTTATCACTAAGGTGTCATAATTGAAAATCACCAAGGTTATTAAACAATGTATCAAAAAACATGTCATATATATATTAAAGCCTTTACCCAGTACATTAGAACACTATCAGGGTAAACAATTAATATGTATTAATTTCATATAATCCACACAGATCATAAAAAAATTATTTCATTAATAACATGTGGATAATAATGAATGGTATTCTTATCAAAATCTTGGTGTACAAAAGTCCTTAAATACATGATCATTACAGAATTTTTAACCCACAAAGGGAAATGTGGGTTTCATATATGTAAATACCTAAATCAAAAATTCATGTTTACATATTTTTTAATACCAATTTAAAATAATATAGATTTGTCCATTCAAATAAAAAGGAAAATATAATTTATCATGTAGAAGATAGAAATTTGAGAAATAAATTCGACATTGTGATGGGTATAAAATATGGTTTTAAAAAAAGCTAAAATGAGAGGGGATAAGATTATCTCATTAATAAAACACAGTTATTATAGTAATAGGATAATATAAAGTGGAAAAAATAACTTAGTTCCTAAATTAGAATACATACAACATGAAAATAGAACTTGAATGGAACAGAGAAGTGTATATTCCCCTTACCTTGACGATTTGTTCCTAAAACAAGAGGATGGAACCCCGGGGGATTGAGGAAACCTTAGGGGACTATTTGGGAGAAAAAATCACCAAAGCATCATGTGGGATGGATTGAGAGTGAATAGGGATGGTGAAATGTCTGGGTATTTATAGAAAAAGTGGAGGAATTGTGTAATAATTTCCAAATATAGGTCTTGTAAATCTTTGTTGTGGAAAATGAAAAACCATTGGATTACCCATGGTTTCTGCTGATGGTTCTGAACATTTGGGAAAATTTTATGATATTTTAATCCACCATAACTGAATAATATTTTTTAATATATATCTTTCATGGAAAATAAAATATTCCAAAAAGTAATGTTTTTTAAATCCAAATTTCCTAATTAGATTTGTAAATTCCCTCATATTTTAAGAAATTGACTAAAATATATTAAAATAATTAATATTAATGAAATAAAATTTTTTTGTCTTGGATTATGTTTAATTAATTATTAAATAATTATTAAATAAATATGAATAAAAATTATACCAAAAACCAAAAACTGTATTTTTTACTATTCATGAAAAAATAAAGTATTTTAGAAAATTATGATAAATTAACCGTAACCTAATTTTAACATGATGATTTCAAATATAATGTTTATTTTTTCAGAATAATTCTCTAAATATGTCAATTTTATGTTTTAAATATAAAAATCTTTATTTATTTAAAAATATGAGGTTTTAGGGCACAGTAAAATTTCTAACACATATAAAAAATTTCCTAGGATATTATAAGAATATTTTATAATTTATATTTGATTGATAGTGTTATAAAATAAAATTTTACTAAAAAGTATATTATTCAGAATACTTGAGTTTGTTATATAATTTTATATATTTTTATAAAAATACAATTATGTTTTATTTGCATCCAAAAATCATTTTATCAAATTCATCTCAATTAATCATAGATTTTATGAAGAAAAACTATTCTTAAACTAGAATTCATGTAATAACCATTTTGTTTATAAAAATTAAATTAAACTTTATGAAACTAAGTCATAAACATTTACTACTTATTACTCTCATGTATTCCCTAAGGGTGAGGTGGGTGATGGTCATAGTTTAAGAGGGTGGCTCGACTAACATCGATCAAGTTATAATCTCTACTAACTTGAACTTCTCCTATAGATGATTTCATTCAAGCTTAAATTTTTCAAGTGTGTCTTGGAATTGTTCAAGGGATAGCCCTATTAACTCTACCTCCAACCCATGTTTGGACAAATGGGGTTCAAATGGAACAACTCTACTAGTTGAGGTCATCGATTCTCTTTTTTGTATCAATTATACTTTATCATTAATAATTAAAAAAACATATTATAATGGTAAAATTATCAACCAATGGTATGGTTTCCAATTTTGATACAGTTAAAAAATCATATTGAAAAATGTTCATATTTGACTAACTATTTAATCTCAATGGTCACATCTCCCTTTATACCCGAAAATGCCAATTCGTTATTTCACTCAAAATTCATTACAATTATCCATAATTTTATATATTTATTTATTAAGATTTTTATTGGTTTACTAATATTTTATTTTATTTCTATATAATTTCAAGTGTGAGAGATGATTCTAGTAGATTGAGGTTATCCTAATTTTACCATTTCTTCTTTTATATTGTATATTTTCTGTCTAATTGTAATGTTTGGCATTTTAGTTGGTTTTATAAATGAATAATGTAATGATAATTATTAATGAGGAAATATTTTATTGTTTTATATTTATTTTGAAAATATATAATATTATATAATATGTAACCAAAATTTATTTAGGAAATAGATATCATTTAAAAATTCTGGATCATTATAATTTCCCTACATAGGCCTAACCCATACATGGGAAAGGGGGATTTTCCTTTTATTTCAATAGACCCAAGTCATAGGATCTAGGTATCCTACATATCCCATTAAAGAAAGAATCAATCCACACATTGTTCTTGGAGATATTTCTCACACTAATGAAATTTATGTGGGGATAATGGGATTTTTTTAATATGGACTCGTGATCAAGGTGAGGACTCATACTAGACCCTCTTGTGTAGATAAGGCTTGTACTTATGAGAGTGGGTCCATTCCCTATATTGTGGTTAGACCATGATGTAGTATCTGAGAGTCTCTACCTATCGCATCAAAGAGAGAATCAAGTCACATGTTTTTATTGAATTTATGTCATATGAGATACATCAACTATGATGTTTAAAGTTGTGCAGTAAGGATGTTTTGTGTGCTTTTTAAGGTATTACATACATGACATTGTTAATTATGATGTGAATTGATATGAATTGATCATACAAGAAAGCCTTTCCAAAACTCATAATCCCAAGATATCTATACTTGGTATGATAAAAAAGGAGTGACAAAGGTTTCTTTCACCACAAAAAGGTGATTAAAAGGAATGAAAGGGGAGTTTTGATTTTGTGGAGGCTAGACCAGGATATAGGATATGGATGTCGCTACATATCTCATGGTAATAAGAATCAATCCATACATAGTTATTTAATTTTAACACTGAATAATAAGGATGTTTACCATGAATTATATTTTCATGTGGTAAGTATGAAGGTTACCCAACATAAAAAAGAAGGTATAAAACCATGTAAATTCTATATAGGCATTTTATTAATCTCATTATGAGATAAATATCATGTTTTTTAGATGATAATTCTTAATCTGTTTATCGAGGTCATATTATTCTTGGTAAATAGGGTGAGACTACATTTTAAAAGCATTTGTTTAATACATTGTCATATAGTTTAATGTCATGTGACTAGGATGTCATGATGCCTTTCAGTTTTAGGTAATATAGATAAGACTATATGTTATGGAAATGATGAGGGATATGCGGTTTACTAGGATAAGGATGACTTGAAATACTTGATATGAAAAGAAGTAAATTGTAAACCAATGTATTAGGGATTCTCGAATCATGAGAAGTTGTATGGGACAAGAATTCAAGGAATGATATTGGAACAACGTTCAAAAAGAAAGTTCCTAGAATATTATTATTGAGGATTATGGAGGTAGAAGTGGTATCTTCTAAGGATGAATGTTCCTATGGTTGACAAGTCCTTATTGTGGGTGACTTGAAAAAATCCAAATTGGTGTGTATTAATGCATATCCAAATAAAAGTTATCATTAAGAATCTGACATTCTATTACCAATGGATAAGGAAATATTCTAGGGATTCGAAATTTCCCAGGACAAGGAGTGTGATGTATGGAAGGAATATGTTTAATAATAAAGGAATCATGTGGACTACCATTGGTAATGGAGTGTGGATTCCCCTACATAGAGATTTTTTTTCTATTCAAAAGATATATATATTTGTTTCTATAATGGGATCTTGAATGAGGTAATCTGAACTAAGGTATTCTCCATAGATTTATTTTTGTATACAGAAGAGGTTGTATTTTAATTACTTTGTGTTTGGGCCTAGAATAGAGGATTTTGGGACCACTATATATCCCATTGAGATGATAATAAATCCCCATGAAGTTATAGAATAGATTTGTGGTGGGAAACCAACACCAAATACTATGATCTACTCAAGAACATACTGAAATTTTATGTAGTTTTATGTCATGCAATAAGGATGTGAACCATGCAGTTTTACATCATGCGGAAAGGATTTTTTCATAATGTTTTATCTCTTGTTAATAGGATGTTGGGCTATATAGTTGAAATTATTATAGTTCAGACTATGGTGTCTTTTATTTTTTGGTTGTATGACATTACCATACATTATTCCTTTTAAAATCATACATACTGTAGGATAGAAAATGCAATGTGATACTGAAATACAAGAGGGGGGTAAATTTTATTTTCTAAAAATTATTTTGGGACCTTTAAAGTTTAGTTTAGCAGAGTTAAACAAACATTCACAAAGCCTCCTAAAGAAACCCTTTCTTAAACTTTATAACCTTAAGATAAAAACTTAAGAAAGGTTTTCTTAAAAGAAAGATTCTACCTTAAAGCATATAGAATCTGTAATATAATCAGAGTAACATAATTAGAAAGTATATGAAAGATATACTATATAACTTTAACAAAGTTAAGATTACATTGGAAATAAAAGAAATTGAAATAGAAAACAAGTAACAATAATATTCTTTTAACCCAAAGAGCAGGGTATCCAACAAACTTGGATAATGGTTCCTTGATTTATACTTTCAAGAAAGTCAGTCTTACCCAAACCTAGGTCTTCCCTCAATATGGAGATCGATATCTATCTTGTTATCCCCAAAAGCCCTCGATTTAGAAGGAAATTGGAACCTATGTCTTCCAAAACCTAGAATCACATGATCATCATGATCAGAGTCTACGCAAAGAAATTCTAAACAAGTTGTTCATTCCTGAAAAAGTTAAGCAAGCATACATTCAAAAACAAAAGAAAGATATGCAAGAATATTCTTAAGGAAATTTTGGAAATAAGGTTTAGATTACAACAAAACATCAGAATGTAAAAGAAAATCATACGTTTTCTTCTTCTAAGACAACATTTTCTCAATCAAGGCTTTTAAGTTTCTTCAATTCCTTATAATCTTCTTCAAACTTCTTCAACAAGATCTCCAGATCCTGATTCTTCATTTCTAATGACAAGATTATTTCTTCTTGAGCAGCCACCTTTCTCTGTAATTTAGCTCTAACTTCACTCTCACTGTTTACAGATCAGGAAACAGAATTTAGTTGATTATCCTTCTCAAAGATTGATGCCTTGACCTTATTGAACTCGACTACACAAGTATTGAAATCTTCATTTGTTGAATCCACGAAGTCACCGAACGGTCTTAGATCTTTGTTTATAGTTTTGGTGCGGTTAAATAATGTTTTAAAAGTCACATTCTGAGCTTTTTAATAAATAATAAGATTAATAATGTCTGATTATGGATTGACCACCATTTCCATAAGCATATTGGTCGATTCCATCTTTTGATTCAGAGTTTCTTGCATCATTTGATTCCAAAAATCTATATTTGCAAGAACCGGAATGGTGTGGACCAACTTTTTTAAAGATATCTTGACAAAGTCATGTCCAACAGATGATGAGGATTCATAAACTAAAACAACTTTCAATTTCTGGTCTCATCATGGAGTTAAGGAAACTAATTTTTCTATTTTTCTATAGGACTTATGAGGCGTTACCTTTTCGGATGAGGTAACCAAAACACTCTTACCTTTGACAGGATTTCAAACTAGAGATTGTTCATTAGATACTTGGATAACATTAAGATCTACTTTTTTATCTTCTTACTCTTGAAATTCTTCTTCTTCACCGCCTTTATGATCAACCTCTTCTTTCTCTTCTTCTTCCACTTTAATTCCAACTTGTTCTTCTTCTTCAACTTGTACTTCTTCCTCAACTTCTACATCTTCATCAACTTCTTCTTCAACTTGTTATTCAACTAGTTCTTCTAAAACATATTTAGAGAATGAATTATAAAGAGTACCAATGTAGTCTCCCACTTCCCTTAAAACATCATCATAGTCTTATTGAACTATCTGATCTTCTATTTCTTGAATAGGTTCGGATAAAGAAAGAATTTTCTGGGATTTCGGGATTTCCAGAGTGACATCCGGCTTCTTATGAACAACTTGCGGTTCAGGCACATCTTGAGATTTCTTTTCTACAGCTTTTAGTAAAGACTCATAAACTTGCACATCCAAGGATTTCTTCTTTAACTTCTTATCATTCTTTTCTTTCTCAAGATTTTTAGCTTGCTTTATTTTCTAGGCCTTAGCCTTTATAGGGTTTAAGCCAAAGGAAGGTTCTTATTCTATTATGGTAGCTTCCATTTCTCCCCACTTTGAAACTATTTCAATAGAATAGGCTTTCAATTTCTTTTCAGGAGGAGGTTCTGATACCGGGAAATCGAAAGCTGGTATTGGCAATCTTGGTTCATCATGTTTCCTATTATTTTGTACCGATTTTGAAGATTCTGGAACACCTCCCTTATTCTGGAAAACCATTTCTTCAATACTTTTGGATTCCTATAAAAACTCTATCTTCGTCCTCCTTAGAATTTCATCACTAAGAAAAAAAATCTTAAAAGGATTTGAGACTGATCTGCATGGGACATTCAGTTCCTGAAGGCACATAACAATTATCTTGGAGATAGTTTCCGGATACATAGGAATTTGAGATATGATGGATCCACCTTTTATTTCATGGATGGTGATGAAGATGTACATAACCAAGTTAATATTCCTTAAGTTGACTAGAATATCTAAATGAATGATATCACATATTTTTATATATTTTTTATCTCCTTTTCCAGTGATAGGAAAGCCTTGCATCTAGAAAGCTACCATCTTGTGGTTTGTTGTAAGATTCGTAATCTTAAGATTCTTAACATACTTGAGACCAAGACAATACAAAGCCTTGAATTTCTCAAAAGAACCTTACTTCTCATAAGGAACGGTATAAGTCTTATTATAACATTTTAACTTAAACAGATCCTTACCATACTTTGGGATGAAAGTAAGGGATTCATAGAACTGAATAACCATGTCAAGAAAAACCAGATCCTGACTCTTCTCCTTATCCACACAAAAACTTTACAATCTATTAGTTCTTATCACCTTAGAGATAAGGGAGTCATATTTTTCATAGAAGTTAGGGCATAGCAACTTTTCTCTAAAGATTCACCAATCATTTATTTCTTTGGTAATCAGAATCTGATCTGTTGAAGATTCAAGAGTCATTTGGGATAAATGGGACAAAAGAATCCGAATGAGGACATTGATGGAAACAGAACTTTGGCAATGATATTGGTAAAGACAGTGTGGTTCTTATAAATAAGTCACCCCTTATATAGACATAGCTATGACTTTTCAGCTTCCATAAGATAATCAAATGGCTGAACATAACCCGATCTGATCTGACGGTTGAGGATGAATATAGGAAATATGAATTCCGATCTTTTGTAGTAATGTAAACCGAAATTGAAAATTTTGATATACCAGCAATTGAAACTTAAGAAAATAAAATAAAGAGTAATAAAATTTACCTTTTGGAATAATCTTAGGAGTTTATCAGTATTATACGAATTTTCTTGGATGTTTTTAAGATTCCAGGATTTCAATACCAAAATTTCCAATACTGAAATTTCCAAATCCGAAATTTCCAATAATAAAATTTCAAATACCAAAATTTTAAAATACCGAAATTTTAAAATACCAAAATTTTAAATTACCAAAATTTTCTAATACCAAAATTTCAAATACCATAATTTCTAATACCAAAATATATAAAAAACCTTAAGGAAATATAAAATTCTAAGAAGAAGAAAAGGCTTAAGGAAAGTGGAAAAATATGTACTCTCTCTGAAATAAGGAGTAGTTTAATGTTAGAAGATTATTTAAACAAGAATTAGATATAAATGATTACCTTTTAAGGATCCTTCCTAGCTTCTATTTAATGTATTAAAATCTATCAGAAGAAAATTGTTTTGTAAAAATATCAGCAAGTTGTTCTTGTGTTCCGATGAATTAAAGAATAATATCTTCTTTAAGTGTGTGATCCCTAAGAAAGTGATGTCTAATATCTATGTGTTTTTAATGAAAGTGATGTTCTGGGTTTTTACTTAGGGAAATGGAACTTGTGTTATCAAACATTATTTGAGTCTTAGTAAAACTCATACCATAGTCTGTGAGTGTGGGATGCATCCACAACACATGAGCAAAACAACATCCAACTACTACATATTCAGCTTCAGTAGTGTAAAGTGCTATAGAATGTTGTTTCATGCATGACCAATAAACTAAGGAATCACCTAATAAATGAAAAGTTATGGATGTACTTTTTCTATCCATTTTACAACCACCAATGTTAGCATCTGAAAAACCTTTATGTTCAAAATTATTTTCAGAGGAATAAAAAATTACCAAATCTAAAGTTCCCTTTAAGCAGTGAAAAATGATTTTCACTACCTTTAAATGAGACTATTTAGGATTTCCAATGAATATTGCACATAATCATACTGAGAACATTAAGTCAGGTCGAAAAGATATTATGTAAAGTAAACTTCCTATCATCCCACTATAAGATGTCTGATTCAAAGGTTTCCTTGCTTCATCAATATCAAGAGTATTAGAGGTTCTGATAGGAGTACTTATACTCTTAGTATTATCATACCAGAACTTCTTAAGAATATATTTGATATACTTATGTTGAGATATGTAAGTTCCCCCTAGTTTTTGAGAAATTTAAAAACCAATAAAAAATGGTTAACCCACCCATCATATTCATCTCAAACTTAGATTTCATATGATTCTCAAAAGAAGCAGACAAGGATTTCTTATTTGATCCAAAGATGATGTCCTCAACATAAATTTGGACAATCAAAACATCTTTATTATTTTTCTTAATAAAAATGGTTTGATCAGTAGTTCTCTTAACATAGTTATTTTGAATCAAAAATACTGAAAGTCTATCATACCAAGCTCTAGGGGCTTGTTTAAGTCCATACAAAGCTTTTTTATGTTTATAAACATGATTAGGATGTTTTGTATATTCAAAACCAGGGGTAGATTTACATAGAATTCTTCTTGCACATAACCATTAAGAAAATAACACATTACATCCATTTGATAAAGTATAAAATTAAATAATGCAGCAAATGATGGAAGAATACGAATACATTCAAGTCCTATTACAGGAGCATATGTTTCTTCATATTCTATGCCTTCTTGTTGGTTATAGTCATTGGAAACTAATCTTTATTTATTTATAAAAATAACTCCATTTTAATCACATTTATTTTTGAAAACCCATTTTACTCCAATAACTGAAGTTTCATTAGGTTTTCCTACCAAGGTCCAAACTTGATTTCTTATGAGTTCGTTGATTTCATCTTGAATAGCCTTTATCCAATCTTCATCACCCAAGTCTTATTTAGGAGTCTTGGGTTCAAATTGGGAAAAAAACAACATGTTCAAATTTATTCCTTAAATTACTTCTAGTTGTTTCTGATTGATTAAAATTTCCAATGATATTATCACTAGGAAGATTCCTAAGTAACAACTGACTCAAATTTTGAATAACTTGTTAATCAACATAGGGTAGAAAATATTTAGGTGTAAATGTTTCAGAAATATTTTCTTGAACATTATCCTTGAATAAAAGATATTCTATCAAAGGTTGGTGACCAGTTTTAGAAATTATATCAGGAAAAGATTCAAGTTTCTTGAAAGCAAAAGGATCATTTTCATCAAAATTTACATGTACTGTTTCTTCCATAGTGCATGTGTTTTTATTGAAAACTCTATATTCCTTAGAGTTAGTGGAGTATCCTAAGAAGATTCCTTCATAAGATTTGGGTGACAATTTATGTAAGTTATCCTTTTTATTCAAGATAATCACTTTTCAACCAAAAACGATGAAGTAAAAAACTTTTGGTCTTTGGCTAGTCCATAACTCATAAGTTGTTTTATTAAGAAAGGGTCTAATCAAAACTCAGTTTATAGTATAACAGGCAGTACTTACAGCTCAGCCCAAAAGTGTTTAGCTATAGAATATTAACTCAACATGGTTCTAGTCATCTCTTGAAGAATACGATATCTTCATTCAACGACACCATTCTATTGAGGAGTCCTTGGGGATGAGAAGTTATGAGTAATACCTTTTCTACTACAAAAAGTTTCAAAAAAAAAATTGAAATTCTCCTCTATGATCACTATGTGTAGTTATCAAAGGAAGGTTTTTCTCATTTTTAACTTGGGATCTAAAAATTTTGAATTAAGAAAAGGCTTCAAATTTCTTTGCAAGAAAACAGACCCAAGTATATCAAATGTAGTCATCAACTAAGACAAAAACATAGTATTTTCCTCCAATACTTCCAGTTTGTGTTGGACCAAATATTTCCATGTGCACTAACTGTAAGGCATTAGAAGTTGTAACCTCACTTATAGATTTAAAGCTAGATTTATGTTTCTTTCTATATTTAGAAGGATCACAGACTCTTGGACCAACGATCTTAAGTTCTTATAGATCCTGAACAAGTTCTTTCTTAGAAAGTTTACTAATATTCCTTAAGTTACAGTGTCCGAGTATTCTATGTCAAAGATAAGATTGATCTTCAATTGCACTTAGGAAAAGAAGATCTTGGATTCTAAGGTCTTCTAGGTTTAGTGTGTATACATTATCTTGCCTATGGGCTGGGAGAATAAATTCATCATTGGAATTATGTACTAAGCACTTTTCATTTCTAAACTTCACAAGGTATTCTTCATCACATAATTGAATTATGATAATGAGGTTGTGCTTAAGACCTTTAACAAATAAAACATTTGAAATTAAAGATTTTCTAAGAAGAATAATGTTACCTATACCGATAATTTCTCCTTGAGAGTTATCTCCAAAGGTTACTTTTCCACCTTTAGTCTTTAAAATATTTTTGAAATAGTCTTTGTTACCAGTCATGTGTCAGGAACATCCACTATCCATGTACCATATGTTGTTGGTACTTCCTTTATTAACCTAAAAAATAAAATTTAGGTTTTCGGAATCCAAACTTGCTTGGATCCATAATTGTAAGATAATAAAATTTTGGTTATCCACATTTGTTAAGAAAAGTATGATTTATGAAAACCCAAGAGATTGAACATTATTTAAAGAATAGTTATTCTTCCAATTCTCACCACTTTGACATTTCGTAAAAAAAGGGGCTCTTGGAGAAACAAAATAATTTTTTCTAAAAATATGTTTTTCATTAGAATAACCTAATCCTTGATTATTACCATGAGTTTGGATCTGAGAATACATATTGTCAAAATTTTCCTTACCACAAGTAAAATTTTCAAGAAGTTTCTTCAAGGAAAAAAATTCAGACATTAGTCTTAGGACTAAATTCCTATCCTTTAGAATAATAGACTTAGAGTTAAGTTTATCCTCTAAAACATATTTTTCAAAAAACATATTTTTAAGATATTTAGAAATATTATCCTTATAAGAATTAGATTCCTCATGTTTCTTAGAAAGATTTTCTAAAACTTCATTTTTCTTATCAATATCTTTGGTAAGATCCAAAATTTCTTCTGTTAAAATAAATTCTCTGGAATTTTAATTTTTAAGTATCTTAGAAATATTAAAATTTCTTATCTCTAGAAACTTAGAAAATTGAGAAACTTCCTCATAGGAAGGAAAATCATTATCATTATTTGATGAAGAAGATTCTTCATTTGAAGAAAAATTATTATCAAGAAAATTTTCAGTCAAATACATATTGGTTAAGTATTCAACAGTTTGTACCTTATCCATAAGACATTGATTTTGAAATAGAGCTCGGAATATTGAACCAATATTATTTTTCTCAGAAGAATCAAATTCTGAAGATTCATTTGAAGAATATCCACCACTGGCACTCCAATTTCGTACAAAAGGGGCTTTATCCTCCGATCAAGATTGACTAACTCATTTTTTTGATGTTACACTTTCACTAGATTTGGATTAAACAACAACCTTCTTAGATTTAGATCTTGTTAATATCTCAAGAGTCTTGGATTTCATATGATTTGAAGTAGTTGTAAAAGAGACACCTCCATTTCCATTCCTCTTAATATTATCAGCATCTCTCTTCATTCTGGTTTCATGTTGAATAAGGGTTCCAAACAGTTCATCAAGAGAAATCTGTGTAACTTTTCTATTTTCATCTATAGCAGTTCTCTTGGATTCCCATTCTTCAGGCATGATGTCTATAATCTTGACTACAAGAGATTCATAATCTAAACCTTTCTCACCCATTTGTTGTAATATGTTGACAATAGTTATGAATCTTTGTTCTACCTTACATACAGGTTCTCCATAAGGAAACAAGAAACCAAGATACTTAGCTCTTCTAGTTTTGATAACTTTGGAAGTTCCAAAGTGGGTTACTTCAAGATTCTTTCAAATAATATTTTCATCTTTATAGGATGAGATTTGGATATATATGTATATAGTCATTGAAAAAAGAAAAGTATTACGTACCTTAATGTTCAGATGGTATTCTACATTTTCCAGATTAGTAAAGGTTCTAAGTTCCTTATCATGAATCTTATAGTCACTACATAACATAATGTAGTTCTCTACACCTTTGTTTATCACAAAGGTCTTCATTTTGTCTCTCCAGTATTCATATTCATTTCCATCAAAGATAGGTGGTCTAGTGGAATTGAGATTATCTAGACATCCAACATTAATTCCTACCATACTAAAAATAATTTCTTTCCACAAAACTAGTTTGAAGTAAAAGTTTAAAATAAAATAAGAAAAAGAAAACTTGAGCAAGAGAACTTATATATGGATATAATAATTTTAGATACCTCCTCTGATACCAATTTTAGGATCGAAAATGTAATTAGATGCTCAAATACAAGAGGGGGTAAATTGTATTCTTTAAAAATTCATTTGGAACCTTTGATGTTTAGTTTAACAAATTTAAACAAACATTCAAAAAACCTCTTAAAGAAACCTTTTATTAAAATTTACAACCTTAATATAAAAACTTGTGAAATATTTTCTTAAAAGAAAGATTTTACCTTAAAGCATATAGAATCTGTAATATAATCAGAGTAACAGAATTAGAAAGTATAAGAAAGCTATACTTTATAACTTTAACAAAGTTAAGATTACAATGGAAATAAAACAACATGAAATAGAATACAAGTACCAATAAGATTATTTTAACCAAAAGAGAAGGGTATCAATCAAAATTGGATAAAGGTTCCTTGATTTATACTTTCAAAAAAGTAAGTCTTACCCAAACCCATGTAAGCCCTCAATCCAAAGATCATTATCTGTCTTGCTATCCCCGTAAGCCCTCAATTTAAAAGGAAATCAGAACCTCTATCTTCTAAAACCTGGAATCCCATGATCAGAACAATCTGATTCTACAAAAAGAAAGTCTGAAAAAGTTGTTCACGCTTAAACAAGTTGTTCACAACATCTACATGAAGCACCGAGAGTTGTAAGATCCTCTCTCTCTATAAATCACTTCACAACTTTTTCACATGCATCAAGTTCATCCACTTTCTGCATTCTAGTCGAAGTCGAAGTGAATTCACATCATTATTTATTCCCTCATTAAAATGTACTTGTATTTATAGGAAAAACTTCCCAATGGTTGGCTCCACTCCAATGGTCATATTTTCCTTAAATTTTGGAGGGACCTGGACACGTTTCAAACATACAATGGTTAGTTTGTAACTGATTGTATGGCATTGTTTCAAGTATAAGAAACTATGTTCTGTTAAATATGAGCGTTATGTATAAGAAAACATAGAATCTAATAATATTGGAATGATAAACTAAACAACTCTAACATTATTAAGAAAAATAGATTCTTAAGAAACACATTATCAATAAAACAGATTAATAAGGAAAAGTAAATTGGATTGTGAAACCGATATCTCATTTGTTTCGGAATCGGAATCATAAACTCAGAATGACTTTTTCACCTGATTCGGAATCATAAATAAGGTATCACTTATACACCAGAATCGGTATCATAAAGACGGAATCACTTATACACCAGAATCGGAATCACAAAGATGATATCACTTATACACCAGAATCGGAATCATAAAAATGGTATAACTTATACACCGGAATCATAATCACAAAGACGGTATCACTTATACACCATAATCGGAATCACAAAGGTAGTGTCATAAAATAGAATTACTAAACTATAATTATAACAGAATGAAAATATCTTAACATAAGAAAAAAATACTTAATAAAAAACCGAACATAAGAAAAGGTGTTCATGATTTTCAAAACATAAGACCATAAGGAATGGAGAAGTCATAAGATAACCTTATTGACTCAACACATATAGGACCATCTGGTGTGGCTTTTAAGGTCTTGCATCCTGGACCATATTTCGTGTAGTTTATCATCATGCATCAAGTATATAGGATGGGTTGTGCCTTTTAAGTTCATGCGATAAGATCCTAACTATGAATTTATACATTATGTGTTAATGATGATGCGCATGCATTTTAACATCATATGGTGAGGAAGATAGTGTGTCTTTATCAAACGAATTATTTATTGAGAAATATGGAATTATTAGGAGCTATAATGATCTCTCTATCCATATATATTAGGGAACAGGCTATATTAGGGGGGACCTTATGTATGGAATAATGTCCCTACCATTTTTTATTAATATTTGGAGGATTATTCCTTGGTATCATTGGGTTCCTTAAGACCAGTGATTATTCTCCTTGGACGAATGAACGGCCTTGTACTTTTTTGTTAAAAACCCATACTATCTTATTTTTATGGAGCTCCAAGTGATTCAAGGTATACAGTCTCTTCTCATCAAGTCACTGCAACTAACCCAAAAAAAATTTAGATTTCTCTTCAATGGATAGTTGATCACATAAGGAAATACAAAGAGAGAGTAGTTGGACCCCAATGGGTAGGATCATTTTTGTCCAATATACAACTGAACATGGGGTTGATTATGTGGTAGTGTGAGTTGTAGTCCGATAGGCCCATAAGTAATTAAATAGATTTTCATTCAAATAATTTTAATTTTTATCCACCATATTATAGAGTATATCCCATAGGGTCTTGTTTAAGGCCTCTATTTTACCATTATTTGATGCATGATAGTGAGATGAATGGTTGAATTTGATATTATTCTCTTGATTAAAATTCTATAACTCAGTAGAATAAAAATTGGTAAAATTTTCTATCAGTATAGTATGAGGGACACCAAATAAAGTAATGATTTTAGATTTCACACATCCAGCAATGCTTTTGTTCCTGAATTAGCCCATTTGAGAATAAGTTAGTTGTAGTGAGGATTTATTTGAACTTCATATCTTTATCTGGTGGATATGGTCTTACAAAATCCATTAACTATAAATAAATTAGTCGGGAGTATTTTTTTGTTTGTAGAAACTCTAGGGATTTATGGATGAAGTTATCATGCAATTTTTAGGATTGAATCATCTTAGACAATTTTTGGAAATTCTATGTCATTGAAGTCTATAAGTATCCAAGCCTCGTATTTTTATTGTAAATCCTAAAACCTCACTGGTGTGAACCACAGGTTCTCGTATAAACTTCTTTAATGACAACAGTAGTCTCTTCTTTTTCAATTCACTTTAGAAAGAGTCCATAAAATCTTTATTTACAGAGGAATTTTTGGTGATTTGGGACATCATAAAGGGTTAAGTTATTCTATCATCAATAAATTTACTCTTTTATAAGTGATTTATGGTGAGATCAATCCATTTTGGAGGTAGTCTATAATGGGTATCATCCAATAAGTTGTAGGACCATCTTATTTGGGTTTGAAATTAACCTTATTGATTTCTTCAATGCTAACATGAACAAAAGGTGAGACCATTAAATGGTGTGAAATGTTGTTTATTGTTTCATCTTGATCTAGATCTACTAAATATGTAGCTAAATTATGAAATGAATTAGTCTAGTAATTTTTCAATGTTGTGGCTTGATTCAATGTTGTCTTCAAGTGGAATTATTCCATTAATCCTTATAAATGGTCAAGTAGGGCATAACTCCTCCTTTATGATGTCATAATCACCATTGATATACTTAATACCAAATATAAATCACCTTTAAACTTCAACTGCTCCATTGGAATTTAAAGTGAAAATTATAAGCCGGTAATGAGGGCTTGATACTCTTACTCATTGTTTGTATGACCTTCGGACAAAAAGGAGTAAGGAAAGACTGCCATTGTTGGGGATATGAGACATAATCCCAACCCAAATTTTTGGAGCTTGGGGTCATCTATTCTCTTCCCTATTGGGCTTATAGATGCATCATCATAATAAGTATCCCATATTTGGGGAACCTCTTTAACAGAGAAGACCTCTTCATTAGGAAACATGGTATTCAACAATGTTATTTCTACAGATGGATGTTCTACAAGGAAGTCTTCCAAAGCATGGAATTTTACCTCTTTATGATGCATGAAGTAAATAAAAAATGTTTCAATATCACCACCCACTTTTCCAAATGTCCAGTCAACATATTATTATTGAGGATGTATTTGATCAGGTTATTTTGAGAGACCAAATAGACCTCATGGTACTACAGGTAGTTCCTCTTCTTTTGAACCACAAATATTAATACCAAAAGGAACTTATTAATATTTGAATAATGATTCATAGTGTCGATCATGGTTTGAATGAGATAATAAAGGTTGTTTTCATTTCTAGTGTCATTACTTTGTGTGTGGAAAGAACATGGTGATGATTTTAGGGATATCACATACAAAATCAATAGTTTTCATTCAATATGAGGCATTAACACTGGATTAATTAAGAGATATTTCTTGATTCTATCGAATTCTTCCTGATATTCATCAGTCCATTGATATGTGACCCCTTCTTCATCAACCTGGTAAAGTTCAAACACCTTCCTAAGAGGTTCTCTATAAATCCTTAAACTCTTTGAGGTTACTAGGATGTTACATATTGAGGATAGAATTTTTATTTTAAGGGTTGAATTCGATGCCATGAAGTTGTATGATGATTTTGAGAAATTTCGTTGAGGTAACACCAAAAGTTCATTTCGAGTAGTTTATCTTTGGGTTATGTTGTCACAGTTTGTTGAAGATAGTCTCACGATCAACCAAGGGGTTAGTGAATTATGAAAACCTGACCACCATATCATTCATGTGTCATTTGAAAAACCTTCCCTATATGGGTTTGAAGATGTGATGTATGGAACATTGATATGTAGTTTCGACACTCATTAAGCCGAATGGAATTACCTAGTAGCATAAAACTATATAGGGTCCATGAAGGTAGTTCCTTATTCATATTATGGTTACATTAGTATTTTATTCTACCATTAACACCCATCCAAGAAAGGGATTTATTTATAGTTAGATGTTGCATCAATCAGTACCTCTATGATCTGGAATGGGAAATCATCTTTTAGATAGTTTTGTTTGAGATCTATAAAGTTGATACACAGCCTAATTTTCCCAATATTATTCTTTATCAAAATGATATTTTATTTATTATTTAAGTAATAGACTTACTAAATGAAATCGGATTTGATAATCTTATCAAATTCAACCGAAATTTTGGTGGTGTGAGTTGGGTGCATCCTTCTGGATACCTGTTTGTATCCATAGTGGTTTTTCGGGAAAGGCCAGGTGCTGAGTGTCCACCTCCGGATTTAGGCCGTATATTTATATGTAATTCTTGAAAAACATATCCATATATTACTTTATAAAGTTGTTATACACTTCTTGTTCTTTGGAATACATGAACACACTAATCAATGTGGATTGCGGGTCCTTTATTCCTAGGTTTATTATCCTATGTTCATTAATTGTGGTAGAGAGACCTTTCTAAAATGAAGGAGGGTCATCCCTAAGGTCTTCCTCATCTTCATATTCTTCTTCATATTACATTTACTATTCTTTATTACTCTTAGGTGGAGTAAGTGATGAAATAAATTAATATAGGAGCCAATATTTTGACATTGGGAAGATAAAGCAGCTTTCTCTAACTTAACTGATGATGTGGGGTTTCTTAAAATATATGAAGAAGATACGAGGGACATATAATGAGAATTTTAAATATATCTTGGTGTCATGAAAACATATTTTGAATCAGATGATGAGGTAAGGATCTTTTGAAGCCTAGGTGATGGAATGAGGGAATTCTCATCCAATCTTCTACCACTGTTTGGAGAGTCTATGACCTTTCAGTACTAATAGTCTCAGTTATCATGATTGATATCATGAAGGTTGTTGACTATGCGCTTGAATTTAGACTTATTCTCTATATCTAATTGATGGTAATAATAAATTCACTACTGAGATGCTTTAATGGATTGGACGGGGCCATTTCTAGACTATCTGGGGTTGTAACTTGGGTAAAACCATCAGTAATGGGTTATTTCCCTTCCCTCTAGTAGAATCATGTATCAATGTGTTGTGATTTTTAAGATTCAAATGGTTATTTATCATCTTGAAAAATCTCAATTTGAACATTAATGAAAAATTTAAGTCATTAGTGGTATGACAAGGGGACTTTTTTATATTGATACAACCAAGTATTTCCCAACATAATGTTAAAAGTTGTGTCTTGTTGAACAACTAGAAATTATGATCTAGATTAAAGGTCCCAAAATTTGTCCCTAAGATTGATTTTTCTTAGGGTATTATGTTCTCTCTGTTCATAACCATGTAGATTTAGAGAATATGGGGACAAGTGAGCTTTACTGCAACCTAGTCGATGATGTGTTTGGGCAGGAATGAGATTGAATCATGAGCATTTGTTAATGAAATCTCATTGGATACCAACATCATTTATTCTTCTAGATACATACAAAGGTCTAATGTGTCTCTGTATAATGGTATCTTTATCTTGTTCTATGAAAGATATGATTATGTTTCATTATACAGTATATATCTCTTTATGATATATTTTCGCATTAGAAACTTGAAATTAAAATTCTTGAGGGATTAGAAGGCCCTCAATGATTGCTTCCTGGAGGTCTTTTTATAGACTTAGAGCATCAAGGATCAACAAGTTGTCCATCACCAGGGCCAATTTCTTTAAAATCATACTTTTTAGATAAAGCAATATGCTTCCCATAGTGAGGATACTCTCTCATGGAAACTTTAGTAAGTGAATAACTTGACATAGGTAGATCAGGCCTTATAATATGAGTTGAAGGTGCACCTATCCTTGGTGGGTTATGTCGACTCAGTTTACCTGCATGACGAGGTTGATTAGATTATGGTATCGCCTATAATTGATCACCCAAGAATATAAATCCAAGTAAACTCTTGGAAAAATTTTGGGAACCATTCTTCTCTTATTGGTCCTACTAGAGGGCCCTCCCATGAGTTTCGATAGCACAGTCAATCCGAGTGGGGAAATGGCTGGAGTACTAATTTCTACCATAGTCGTGTCTTCCCCTGTATCTTCAGACACAAGGGCCTCTTCCCCTAATTCCCTAATTGGATGTATGGAACATGGATTTATATCCATAATTATCATCATATGAAGGGTACATTAAGTGAATGAAAATAATGGAACCAAATATCAATTAATATTCTGATGAGGATTTTATTTTGTAGATCGACTCTTATTATAACATTTGGCGGGGTGGCTCCCATTGTATCGTTTGGTGGGGTTGTAGCCATTACTTTGGGACTGAATGAACGTAGTCCAAGAGGGTAAAATCCAATTTTTTACTTGGTATAGGTTCATTTCTGTATATTTTTTTCCCACCCTTCCATCTATATCTCTTTTTGGAAGATTGGATTTTAAAGGTATGCGGTGTTGATGGAGTCAATTATTCTATAGAGAAAGTGTCTAGAGGAATAGTTAGTTTCTTTAACTTTTCCAAAAAGATATCATGATTCCATTTGATTATTTTTATATTTATATAATAATTGAAATTCAAAAAACCTTTTCTAGAAACTTCTTTCCAATCACTCTCTTCCTCATGATTGGTTATAGAACATGTGCTACTTACGTGGGTGGTTTTCCTAGATATTCTTTCCCAGAGTCTACCATTTCATACAGGATGTACTGGAAGAAAAATAATTATTTAATAGTGTGACCCAATTTTTGGTGTAAGGGGAAATAATTTGGGATATCCTTTAGATCATCCGGATCATTCATTTTGGGTTTTGGAAATTTGAGAAAGGTGGTCTCCAAAGCCACTGTGAAGTAGCCGGGAACATACACATCTTGTAATGAGTAAAAAAATTACTTCCTCAAAATAGTTTCTATTTTGATCTCTTATATTTTCCTAATTATATGGGTGTTATTGTTGATTCATAGGTGGGATGAGACATGATATGGAGCGGGATTTGCAGTTGGAGCTGGTGTAGGGGTTGGTTTAAGCATGACTATTATAGCCTCTGATTTCCCTGTTCTTTTCCCTTGAACTGATGGAATTACCCAAGACTTGGCCCTGGTTCACAATATATAATCACTTAATATTTTAGAAACTATGGCTAGATTATAAAATCCTCATATATATTTCATAGGGATGAGTGATTTGTAAAACTCATCATGAAGATTCTCTGTACATATGGACAAAAATATTCCAGGGGAAGCTGTATGTTTAGGGAGTAGGTCAAACCCTTCCACCATGAAATTAAATATGAGACCCTATCATCCTCATACTATTTTTAGTTTTAGAGGATAAGGAATAACATATTATATAGCATTAATCTAAATTGAAAGATAAACTTCCAATAAAGATCTGCATATCCCACGATTGGTCAAGCTAGCAAACTAGTGTACCAAAAAATGTTGTCCCTTATAGTGTTTTTATAAAGAAACTTATTTTCACCACTTCTTATTGTATAGGGGTCCTCATCATGGGATCATAATAGGTCATGAAATGCATCAAATACAATTTGGATTCCCTCAATCCATCAAAAATTGTAAATATGGGGTTCCCAAAACATAGTAGGAGAGGGGTTAGATTAACCCATTTAGGATAAGTCTATGTTTCCAGCAACACTAGTGTATTCCATTATTCATATATTCCAATAAATCCATAAATGAATCAATAATATTGAAAATACCTCAAGTGATATCTAGTTGAACATGAACTTGAGTAGGGGAACCCATAAGTGGTACCATATATGGTGGATCTATTTGTACTCATGGTGGGTAGTTTATTGGGGATGGTCTATAAGGATGTGTCTGACCCAAACCCGGTCGTGTACCTAAGGGAGGTAACTTATGATATCTTGATTTTTTTGGGGTCCAATTATATTGGTTGTTGATATCATAGACTGAGCAGCTATTCCTGCTCCATTTTAGTTGTTAGAAAGAACCCTCTATGTTGAGTTACGTTGACTAGGAGTGCTGCATGAGGCTCTTCTTCAGAACATATCTAGTAGGGATATTTCCTCAAAGTAGTTCTACATTGAGTTTCCTCATATCCTTCCTATATTCATCCTTCTATTAAAATATTTCCTCAAGTAAGAGGAGTTAAACCTCTTCATGAGGCGGGTGGTGTACAGTTGTTCCTTTACCCTATTCTTTGGGGGATTCTTATGTAAGGAGGTAGTAGTGGAGTGGTTGATGAAATCCAAAAATTCATAGAAAGCCTCTGGTTTCAGGTATAAAAACCTCTTTTAATCATTTATGTGTAAACCATATTACAAATAAAATCTTCTTCTTCTCATGTCTATTTATAGGACTCGTGTTATGTAGAATTTTAATGTGTGGTGTTAATGAAACTCATCAATGCAAAAAAGCAGTTTGGGAATTTAAGTAGTTTCTTTGAGAGACTGCTTTTGTTTGTCCCCACCATGAGGCATCATCCTATCATTCACTGGTCCAATTATTTTTATTTGAAAATTGGTGATCCTAAGGTAATCCCTAGAAAATATTGTCTTGTATATCCAAATTGAGGACCTCGAGTCATAGGATATGGAAAGCTAGGAAGATCTATTCTGTGGAACTCCCCCTAATTGGGAGAAGACTGACTTATATTGAGGAGGAGGAGGCGGTGGTAAAAATTATAACTCGCCATACTTTACATACATTGATATTACTTCAAAGTTGAATAATATTCATTAAAAAATATAAAAAATCCTTGAAAGTATTGTAGAGGTATAGTGTCTTTAGAAACTGGGAAACATAAACAACTAGTTCATAGGACATATTCATTATCTCCCACTTATTTAGTCATAAGTACACCTCCTTTTGATATATCTTACTTAACACCCTTCTTCATGACCTGGAGAAAAGAAACATATGAAAAGGTGAGCTCAGATTCTTAGTAAGGGTAAAAATGGGAGATATCAATCATATCATATTCATAATACATTAGAATATAACATTTGAAAATCTTATCCTACATATGAAAGATCATGATATCATTTCATGGGATAAATCATGAAAATTCATGAGAATAAATATATATAGTCCTAAAAGTCATAAAATAAGATACGAAATTTTGTGTAATATGCATAATTATATAAAATCATTCCATTTTAGTCGAGGCTCATTTCTAAGACAATCATAGCAGACAAATTCCATTACTGAACCGAGTTCACTCCTTATTACAGCCCTGTATTACTAAACTGAGATCATTTCCTATTTTGGAAACTTCTATCTCATGAGATATAAATATTTTCCCAATGAATTTGATGGAGATATAGGTCTCACCCATCTCAAAGTTAAATTATTCTTACATGTTCCACAAAAACATAAATCATTTTTCATAGCATAACCAAACGAATAAAATGGGTTTCTTAAACATCATTCTATCATAATTCATGTAAAACAAATGGATTTTATAAATAGATTTCCATAATAAAAAAATGAAACCATAGTAATACTAGTTATATAAACATAACCCTAATTAAATAATTTCATCTTAGATGGAAAATAATTTTGATAAAATACTTGACATTAATTCTTGAGGAAAATATCATTTTTTCTTCAAAAACATGTTCTTTTCTCAAAATGTTGCACAATTTTAAATGAAATGAATTTATTTGAAAATAAAATTGAAATAGTGTTGAGTAATATTCATGGAAATAAGGTGTTATGAAAAATTAAAAATACCTTCCTTCCATATAAGTAAAAAAACATTATACTCGTACTTTTGCTGGAAAAGTCAAAAGGTACCTTGAATCGTATAATGAAATATGATTCCTTTCATACCATGTAAAAAAATCACCCATTTGTAAAATCAAATTTCAAAAATTGTAAAAGAATATAAATATTATTACATATATAGTAAGTATTGACTTGGATGATAAATATTCCCCAGTAAATACTTACATATAAACACTCTCGGATAATAATGAGATTGCGAAATTATCCCTTACATTTGGTCGGATTTCCTTTGTAGGTATAAAAATCGCATGTATAATGATTTAAATAATTTAATTGACTTATTTAATAATAATATTAATTTTTAAAATATCATATATGATCATATTATCATCTGTTTATTAATAACATTCCATTATTACTTGTTATTCGGGTATTAACTACTTTATTTTCTTATGCATGTTTTGTCAAATAAGTTCTGATTCTCATTCATATGTCATATTTATATCAATAAAAAATTATATTGACATAATACATATCATATTTATTCATTATATAAATTTATATAATCTTGATTTAATGCAGATCATGTAGAATGAATCACATCTCATTGTGGAGACGGTAGGTCGCATGTACGCATGAGCGACGATATCATTCCCATAATTATGGAATGGTATTCAATAAAATGGTGTATAATATTTAAGAATTAATATAATTTTATAATAATCATATATAGTTATTATTTCTATCATTATACCTATCCAAGTAAGGTGGTGGGGAAAAACAGATTACACCACGGTGTGGAGATGGTAAGCCATATGTACGCACGCATGGTGATTTCATTTTTTGTAGGATGGATAGAAGGTGGAATATGTGTATTTCATAGTTATAATAAAATATTATAATATAAGTGAAACTGGAGTTATTATTTTATAATTAAAAAAATCATGAAGAGGAATTATAAGAATAAATAAGTTTAAATGAATCGGTAGAAAAGATTACCTCTTCTTCTATGTGCTTCCTCTAAATCTTCTCTTAGAGTACTAGAGTTGATATTTTAAGAATACCAGAACATATATAACGTAACTAAGGAAGTTTATAAGGGAAAAAGGCATGGTATTTTTGAGACTTAAATCTCAAATTGAATTTAATAGGTGACAGAGGAGGTTCCCTTTTATAATTGAGGTGAGGGGAACTTTTGGGATCTCTAAAAATATTAATGTATAATAAAATAAAAACCTACCAAAAAATATAAAAAATGTCCCAATTTAGAATATAATATGAGATAGTTTTTTTATATAATCATAAAATAAATTTTTGACAAGTTTCTATGTAAATTTAAACCTTATCATTTTAATTAACAATTAGATATCTTATTTAATTTTTAACTAGGGTAAAAAATATTTCAATATTAAAAGGATGTCACGATTACTTATTTGATATAAATTAGACCATAAATAAATACCTTATAAAATTTTATACAACACAATAATTATTAAATATTTTTGAAAAAATGGTTTACAATTTTTAATTAATTTAGTAAAACATTATTTTGATAAACAGTAAATAGTTTCAATTTTAACACTATTCAATTAATTGATTTTTTAAAATATTAAGATAACAAGTTAACTGCAAAAAAATATTTTATAATATTACTAATATGTCAAGGTAATCTAGAAAATTAATTATACATATTAATTATCATAATATATTTATTTTAATATTTTTAATAACATTTATTTATTTTCTCTATTAATAAAATAATTACAACATTAATTTTGTTTAGTTGTTTATTATACTTATTTGTTGAATAAATTTTTAAAAAAAATACTATGATGAAGATAAATCTACTATATTTCTGAATAATATAAGTAGTCTTATTTATCTTCAGAACAATCTAATATTTAAAATTTTATACTTATTAAATTAATAATGTGAAAACATTAACATCACTTTAAATAAAATAATATAAGTGTCACAATCTCTTCTATAAGGATCCAAATGGCCACTGACTCTAATCATGTATGGTTATTGTCAATATATACACTACCAATGATATTTGGTAAATTTTTTGTGTCTTTTTGTAGTTATTATAGTATTAATAAAAATTCATTTATCGATTTCTCATCAATTAATTAATTTTTACATCATTAAAGTATAAGTCTTTAAGGTAATTATTTATTTCCTAAAAATTAAAAAAAATAATTAACATGATAAATAAAAACATTTTATATTTTAAATGAGTATTTATAATCGAATTTATCTTTTGTATGACCATATATAAAAATGATTTAGTTATTAAAAGTTGAGTCATACATATTTAACTTTTCCTTAAATAAAATAAATTACATATCCCGATCACATCCAAATGGCTTTCAAAGGACAAAATTTTGACCCAAGTATTATTTAAGTGTAAAAAATTCATACAATAATATTAATCCAATTTTTAGGGTAATTTTATAATAGTATTCTTACCCATAATTTTACGATTTACCCTATTACTATCTTAATAAAATTTACTGAAGTTATAATTCGTAACGCCCAAAAATAAAATACATAAATTTAAATAATTTGTACATACTGATTACAAATATGGAATACATTTTTAAAAATTCAAAACATATAAGGTTTATTAATTAATTTAAAATTAATCCCATTTTCGGAAAGATAGAACTGGTTTTAAAAGTCAAAATATCGCAAAAGATTGAAATGTTTTTACATCTGAATTCAACATAAAATTAATTCTAATGAAATAAATTATATTGAATGATAGAAATAAAATATATTTATAATTTAAAACCATTAAATATTATAATTTAACTATATAAATTATTATAATGAAAAAATGTGTCTTCAATTAAAAATTAATGTATTTTTATTATTCATCAAAATTTGAAAGTTATCGGAAAAAATATTAAAATCTCATCTAGAGTAAATTTTTATATCATTTTTCTTAATAAAATATTTATTTTTTCATATAAAAATTATTAATGTGTCAAAATCTTAATTTAAAAGGGGTTATCCATTAAAAGGAGGAAATTTACCCTTTTAAAAAATATAGGTTTTTATACATAAAATAGGGTTTACTCATACCCTATGTCAAAAATATGTAATGGATGAATATAAGAAATATTTTATTAAGTATATAACATATATATTTCATTAATTTAGTTTATTAATAGTAATTTACTCAATTTATTAATAATAACAATATAAATATATAATTGATTTATATTTTTTCATTAATAATTGGTAGTGAATGTCATTACCATACATTTTCATAAGATTGTTATATTTATTCATACTAGCCTAACGACTATATTAAAATGGTCATTTTATACTATGTCATCTTATGGTTTGTTTAAACTCAAAGTTGTGTGCAATGCAAGCTATTGAAAAATTAAAATTATTTAGAGAAAATATTTCATAAAAATATTTGGGTGTTACAAAAAATCCTCGAACTATGTCAGATGGGGATGCTCCCTTTAACTTTAAAAAACTTTTTTAGCATGATTTTTTTACCACGATGGTTGTGTTAAGAAATTACCTAGCCCTTTGGTTTAGGGTTTCTCTTGGAATGTCATGACTGTAACGGTCGTAGCTGCTTTTTTTATTTTACTGAGATTTGTTCAAACATGGGCTGGGTACATTGTTTGATTTTCACTTGAGCCACTTATATCCAAATATGTTAGTGATTCTTGATGATTTCATTCCCTTATATGGTAGGCTTGCTCAATATTTGGGGATTCTTGATGTAGTATTTCTTCAATGGATCGCCCTCTTATGGCCTGATATCTTTAAGAATTGGTCAGGGCCAATTTCTACTGAGCATACCATATATTTCAAACATTTAACTTTTATTAAATCCAACATGAAGAAATAAAATTTCAGGATGTCACCTTTTGTGGGATTTTCTAATTTGGGAGAGAGGTGAAATTCAATACCCAATGTTTGCCACATTCTCTAATATGGATACTGGATGGATCATTAGCGATCAGCTGATGCAAATATTTTAACATGTCAAGACATTCTCATTGAAGGGATCCTCAATGTTTTCTTAATTTATGGTGGCATACATATAAGAGGGATTCTAAGTTGATTTTATGGTGTATCCCTTCCACTCCCTTAACATGTCTTAGATATTCATCATAAGGGAGTAATTTTTTCTTTAAGTGAAAAAGTGTGGTTTGTATATTGAGTCTAATTTCTTGCTCACAATCGCCCAAAAACACATCTATAATGTTGTATTGGAGAGTGGATAATGTCCCGAACTTTATTGGTATATTTTCTTTATCCAATTATCTTCTCATGATCAAAATATATTCTTCATATTTTTATAGTGGTTCCTCAACCTGGTCTGACCAAAGTAGAAATTTCTCTGGTGTTTTATTGTACACGGTAGAATCAGTAAGGATTTCCTCTATAATATTAAAATTCTAATTATCCTGGTGTAACGTCCTGGACCCGGGTGCCACGCAATGGGTGCCCCGAACCCGGTTCGCCACGTGACCTCAAGCGCATTTCCCTAAATGCCAGAGGCTGTGGACTAGCAGTGAGGGCCCAGGTCTGATAGTGTGGAAACTATGATCTCATTTATCAAAGTGTAGCACAGAAGAAATACGAAATAAATCATAAAACGATAGCAGAAGAAATAATCCATGCACATTTAAAGTAAACCAGTGCAATAAAAGGTAACCAACCAGATATAAATAATGATGCAACATGTCTCAAGTACTAAGAAAACATCCATAACATGTTATACATCAATACAGTACAACAAAATTCAAAGTACATCAAAAGAAAGAAAAACAACTGGCAACAGCATCGCGATCCTAGGCTTGGTCCCATGCCCTCTTACTCCTCAGAAATAGTCAAGTACTTGTATAGGGACCCTTTCCCCTATCCACTCCTACAGAAACGTAATCTGTTTGGGCCGAAAATCATTACCCAAATAGGGTGTGAGAAATATATCTCAGTAGGCACCCAACAAAGGCATGTGCCCAACTGCTTGTAAGCATGAAACAATAGTGTGCAGTAGTAAAATGCAATAAAGTAAGCAATACTAAGAAGTAACTAACTTAACCAGGTATATTTCCATTTTAATATTCTTTTTAATCATTTAATTTAAAATATCACCACAGTGAATATTCTAAGAAACCAACTAATGTCCTCAGACACGTAAACCCCTAACCTCAGGTAAAGAGTATCCAACACAAGAATATACCCTCAGGCATAACATATTTTGCCCTCAGGCATAGGTAGTTTCGCCCACAGGCACAGAATCAGCTGCCCAGAGGCACGGAAGAAGTTTCCCTCGGGCCGAAATAACTACTTCCCACAGGTTAAATAGTGCAGTTCCCACAGGCTAATCACAACAATGCCCTCAGGATAAACAGGTAATCGGCCCACGACCAACATGTAAATAAGCAGTAAAAAAGCAATTCCTCTTAAGGAAATTCTAAAATTACTACTTTAAAGGCATACCCTCGGGTATCCTGGCCAAACCGCTAAACAGTGGAACACACCCCCAGGGTGGTTCCAGATCCAAGAAATGATCCCAACTAGAATTTTTATATCACATTTAAATTACCTAATAAATTATAGGTATTTAATATAGCAATGGCCTCAGCCACATGACACCCCAACATGGGTTTGTGGCACAAAAACGCACAAAACACATGACAGTTGGAAAAATTAACACCAAGACACCAACCTTATACGTCAACGAGCGGTATACACGATCATAGATCCCAGAAACGCCCAATAAAAACATAGATATGAGGTACGAAAACTTTCATTCAACCTTAAATAACTCTCATTAGGAGAATAATTGGTCAGCAACATGCTAGGAGAAGAGAGGGCTTACTCGCGCGGTTCCAATAAGATCATCCGAGGCGGAAATGGATTCCTGAAGCTCGATCGGTTGATCAAAAAAGATCCATCCTTCCTCATGAGCTCCTTCCTCCAGTTATAAACCTTCTCTATGAACAGGGGAGGCTACTGCTAATTTAAGAGAAAAAAACAAAGTACACGGAGTGTACTTCTAAGTACACGGTGTGTACTTCCTTCATTTAATTGTTCCTCTGGAGGCACTGCCATACTGTTCATCTGTCGACTTGAGTACACAACATGTACTCCTGAGTACATGGCGTGTATTGTCGGCCAGCTGGCGGCTGCTCCACTGCCTTACTGTTTCTGCCTACCGACTGACTACACAGCGTGTAAAGTGCCACTACATGGCGTGTAGTCGGTTCCTACACCCTTCATCGCTGACATGGCTACACGCCCCGTGTACCCATCCCACACGGCCAAAAGTACACGGCGTGTGGAAATGTACACGGCGTGTAGTTCCAAAATTTAGGATTTTTCCCATTTCCTTATTTTCTCAAAAACACTAAAGAAAAATAGAAAAGAAGAAGTCTGTACCTCAAAATAAGAACCGGGTTCTTACAAACTTCCCCCCTTATAGCAATTCTTCCCCGAATTTTCCTTACAAGGGTGGAGAAGATATAGCCGTGAACAAATCTGGCCACTGAGCATGTACATCGATCTCCCACTCCCAAGTTTCATCCTACACTCGTCCATGCTTCCATAGCACCCGCACGAGAGGAACTGACTAGCCTCGGAGAACCTTCGTGCTCCTGTCAATGATACGAATCGGATGCTCCTCAAAGGACTCATCTGGATGTAGCTCAACCTCCTCAGGATGAAAGATGTGAGACGGGTCCGAATGATAGCTGCGCAATTGAGATACATGGACAATGTCGTGCATGGATCAGTACCGCTATGGTAACTGCAACCGATAGTCAACCAGTCCGACTCTCTCCAGAATATCAAATGGCCCCACATACCTCGGTGAAAGCTTATCATGTCTCCTGACTATCTTGTGTCCCAGCCTCGGAAAAACACGCAAGAAAACCTGATCCCCGACCATGAACTCCAAATGTAGTCTACGGTGATCATCATATGACTTCTATCGAGACTGCGCGGTAGCTATCCGCTTCTGAATCAACTGGACCTACTCAGAAGTCTCCTACACGAGTTGTGGTCCTAGTGAAGCTCCCTCACCTGCCTCTAACCAACACAAAGATGAACGGCATGGCCTGCCATATAAAGCCTCATATGGTTCCATCTCAATAGTCTCCTGAAAACTATTGTTATAGGAAAACTTGACTAGGGGTATATGCTTCTCCCAAGAGCCCCCAAAGTCCAGGATGCATGTACGCAGCATGTCCTCTAGCACCTGTATCGTACGCTCTGACTGGCCATCGGTCTGAGGGTGGTATGTTGGGCTCAGAAACACCTGTGTACCCAGTGCCCTCTGAAAACTCTGCCCAAAACAAGATGTAAAGCGGTCGTCCATATCTGAAACGATAGAACGAGGGACTCGATGAAGACAAACGATCTCTCGGATATAAAACATTCTGAGCTCGTCAACCCCGAAGGTCTCCTTGATCGGAAAAAAGTGAGCTACCTTCGTGAGTCTATCCACAACAACCCGCATGGAATCATTGCTTCTAGGTGACCTCGGAAACCCTGTCACGAAGTCCGTCACGACATCATCCCATTTCCACTCCGGAATGGGTAACTGTTGTAACAGCCTAGCTCGCCTCCGGTGCTCTTCCTTCACCTGCTGATAGGTGGAAAACCTCGTAACAAAACCATCTATCTCTCTCTTCATATCCGGCCACCAGTACTGATGCCTCAAGTCACGGAACATCTTGGTAACCCCCGGATGAACTGCCCAAGGTGAAGCATGAAACTCCCGCATCATCTCCTCGCATATATCCCCTGGAACCCACACTCGTCCATGGAAACAAAAAACCTCATCACCGCCTATCATCCAACCAGGAAGAGGGTCCTCACTTTCCACCAACTCCCATAGAACTAGGCCTTCTGGATCAAATAGCTGTCTCATCCTCACATTGTCCTGGAGGGTAGAATTCACAGCTACATATGAAAGATAAGACTGCCCCTATCTGTCATGCACCTCTAGATGCATATCAGATAACAAGGCCATAAGATTCCACTCACCACTGGCCTCTTGCACTGCCTGTATCTGAGTCTTCCTACTCAGTGCATCAGCTACTACATTACTCTTACCATGTGTATAGGCAAGCTCAAAATCAAAGGATTGTAGGTACTCGACCCACCTCCTCTGCCTCAGATTCTGGTCATGCTGAGTAAAGATATACTTGAGGCATTTGTGTTTAGTGAAAACCACAAAATTCTCTCTCAAAAGATAATGTCTCTAAAAGCGTAACGCATAAACAATTGCAGCTAACTTGAGATCATGCGTCAGGTAATTCCTCTCATGTGGCCTCAACTACCGAGTCCCGTACGCAACGACTCGATCGCCCTGCATCAACACTTCTCCCAGCTCAATACCTGATGCATCATAGTAAAGTGTATAGATCTTCCCCTGATCTGGTAGTTTCAGGATCGGTGCTGAAGTCAACCTTACCTTCAGGTCTTGAAAAGCTATCTCGCAAGCTTCTGACCAAACAAACTTCACACCCTTCTTAGTCAGACCTGTCAATGGTGCTACTAAGTGGGAGAAGTCCTGTATGAAGTGTCTGTAGTATCCAGTCATCCCTAAGAAACTCTATATCTCAAACAGGTTCTTAGGCTGCTCAGAGGAAACTACTGCCCTCACCTTCTCTAGGTCTACTACAACTCCTGCCTCTGAGATAATGTGACCCAGGAAGTGAAACTGGTCCATCAAAAAGTGTCACTTTGAGAGCTTAGCATATATTCGATGCTCTCTCAGTGTACTCAATATGATCTCAAGATGGGTGGAATGGTCGTGTCGAGTGTGAGATTACACCAAGATTTCATCCACGAATACTACCACAAAATAATCAAGATACGTATGGAACACACGATTCATCAGAGCCATGAAAACTGTCGGCGCGTTCGTGAGTCCAAATGGCATAACCAAGTACTCATGCAGACCATATCTGCTCTGAAAAGTTGTAAGCAGTATATCTGATGGTCTCACGCATAGATGATGATATCTGGATCTCAAGTCAATCTTCGAGAACACTCGTGCTCCTCGAAGCTGATCAAACAGATCATCAATCCTCGGCAAGGGATATCTGTTCTTAACCGTCAACTGGTTCATCTTCCGATAATCCACGCAATGTTTGAGGGTATCGTCCACCTTCGTCGCAAAAAGGACCGGCGAACCCCACGGTGAAGTACTGGGTAAGATAAAACCCTTCAACTGTAACTCCTCTAACTGCCTCTTGAGCTCCTTCAACTCAGGTGTAGCCATCCTATAAGGAGGAATGGATACCGGTGATGCGCCTGGACCAAGATCAATAGAGAAATCCACCTCTCTCTCCAGAGGTAGACCTGAAATGTCGTCTGGGAAGACATCCCTAAAATGATCAACAACTGGTGGGAAATATGTCTGAAAATTCCCCTAATCATCCAGATACAAACTCACAATCTGGACTATGTCTCCACCTCACCCATGATACTCTGGTCCAGCTCGACTCGCCTGAACATCCCATTCACCTTTGTATAGAAACTCTCTGCCCTATGGTGATGTGAAACGCACCCTGCGATGATAGCAGTCTACAAAGGCTCAGAAGGGAACCAACCAATCCATCCCGAGAATGACGTCCTAAGCTGTCATCTCTAAGACAAAGAGGTCCCATAGAAAGTGACACTCACCAACCTCAAGGGGGCACTCCTTGCACTGACGCACACCAGTCGTTCTAGTCCTCAACGGAATGTCTAGCATCATGATATTGGATGAAGTAGAAACACAGAGCCCAAGGCTCTCCACAATGGTTAAAGATATGAAACTATGTGTAGCACCCGTATCGAAAAGTACAGAAGATAAGACAGAAGATACTAGAATAGTACCTCTGACTGTAGAAGGTCCGGGATCCTGCTCATGCTGGGTCTGTTGCACTGCATATGCCTACCCAGTTTCGTGGCCCTGCGACACAGCCTGGCTACCCTGAGCTGTCTCGCCCTACTTCCTCTGAGATCTTGGTGTCTGGCTACCATGGCCACGACCACCATCTCTGCATGCACGCCCTGTCGTATTCTAGTTCCCCGACTGGTAAGAAGCCATTGGTCCTACTCCCGCACGTGGAGTCTGCACAGAACCCCTCCCACTAGCCACTGGTGGAAACTCCCTGTAAAAGTGCTACAGATGACCCATCTTGCTACAAGATCAGCACTCCAGTGGGTCTCGTGGACACTGTATCCTCTTGTTCCCCTCTCTACCACATTGGTAGCACATGAACTGGCCACCTGAAGCATTCTTCTGACTGGTACTGGCACCCTGAGAGAAGTCCATCTGTCTCTTCATCTTTCCAGTAGAAATAATACCAGTAACTGGTGTTGAATCGCCCTGGCCCACATCCCTATATTCCCGCAGGTTCCTCTCTTTAATCAGAACCTGTTTTACAATAGTGTGTACAGTAGGCAATCAGAAAACATTTACCAGCACTCGGATGTCATAACGAAGACCATCCTCAAAACGTATGGCTCTCAACGTCTCATCACACACCAGCACGGGTGAAAAGCGCTAAAGCTCAGTGAAACGAGTAGAATAATCCATCACCGACATAGTGTCCTACTGCAGATTTATGAACTCTCAAGTTCTATCTTCCCTCAGCATCTCTGGGAAAAATAATTCATATAAGACTGCCTGAAAATATTCCCACGCCATGTCTCTATGATGCTCTAACTGGGTGGTAACATCCCACCACCTCTTGGTGGAATCATGCAGCATATATGCCACGAGCTTGACCCTCCACCCTGGAGGCGTCTCAAGATGCTCGAAAATAGTCTTCATCGACCCCATCCAAGACTCCACAGCCTATGGTCCGCCATCCCCTAAAAACGTAGGCGGATGTTGCTGCTGTAAAATATGATTCAGCTCGTCCAAAGATGTGGCAGCCTGCGATGCTCCCTAAAAGGTCTGCATGAACCGCATAAGGCCTTCACAGAACTGCGCCTCCATTCCTGTGTCTGGTATAACAGCTGGCGCCGCATCTGGCTCAGCTGGAGGATCCACTGGTAGCCTATGGCCCACCATTTCGGGAGTATAGTCATCGCCGCTCTCCTAGAGAACAACGCGCGGTCGTCTAGGCAGCATGACACTACAAGGTCAAAAGAACGCCTTATATTCAAGATTATTAAGACTGAAAAGTGAAGGAAACACAAGGAAACAAGAGTATGAAGGCATTTCAATATTTTCAAAACAAGACTACACGGCATGTATACTAACTACACGGCATGTACTTGAATTCTCCTTCTCTGCCCGGGTCCTTCTACACGGCTAAGCCACACGACTCCTGTTGAACAAAACTACACGGCGTGTACATAATCTACACGGCGTGTATGGTGTTATTTTCCAACTTCCCGTGTCGTTTGTGACACGGCCAACTACACGGATTGCAACTACACGATGTGTTACACCCACACACGGCGTGTACACAACCCTGTCTCCCCATCCACATGGCTAACACCACACGGTCTGTCCTCAGAGAAGACTACACGGTGTGTCCCACAGGTACACAGCATATTCAAGGAGAGGTGACACTAGCCCGTGTTGTTAGTTACACAGCTGAGTCCCCAGGTCACACTACACGGCGTGTGCATCATTGACACGGCGTGTTTTGTGATGGAGTTCACCGAACAGTGTTGTTAGTTACACGGTCGGACTCTGGGTCAACACTACACGGCATGTACAAAAGCGACACGACGTGTTTTCCCCAATCTCTTCCCTTCCCCATGTAGCCTCCCACACGGTTTGTGAAATGGGAAGAGACTACACGGCATATACTTAGGGTACACTGTGTGTACTCAAAAAGTTTATTTTTCTTCCCGAACAGAAGAACATACACGGCGTGTATAAAGTACTACACGGCGTGTATAATGGGTTTTTGGACAGTATGCCTCAGAAACATCCCCAGAACCCAGAAAATACCGAAAAGAAACACCTAAGTGTCAAATTCCGACCCGTGAGGGCCCATACTCCCCACAAATCAAAGTTCGACATCTTATATGTGCCATAACTAATAAACAGCTAATGATCCACCAATTTCCAATCAATGGGGGCCCATACTCCCCAAATACCAAACTTTGGCGTTCATTCTATAAACAGGCTCAAATAAAATTACCCTATCACACCGTAGGTATTTTATCAGAGCATCTATCACAACATCTTGCTTTACTAGCACAAAAACTATCACAACAACATGCAATTTCAAATGCACATACATGGCATGGAAACTATGCATGGAATGTGATATTTATCATGTGCCTATATGATGCATTATACGGCATACCCTCATCTCATCAGAAAGCAACTAAATAAGAACCCACAGATAAATTATAAACAGCACAATCTCAAGTGCGTCACCCAATGGTGAAAACAAATCAACTGTAAATTGCAAAATCACTAAAATTGCAATCACAAGGTAAATTGGATTTTCTCTATATGCGGGTAAGCTACACCCGAGCACAGCTTATTACCAACTATCGTTCATCCTATCCCGGACTACGGCTCCAAATTGTAAGTCAAAGAAAAGAAACCCTCTGATACCACTTTGTAACGTCCCGGACCCGGGTGCCACACAACGGGTGCCCCGAACCCGGTTCGCCATGTGACCTCAAGCGCATTTCCCCAAATTCCAGAGGCAGCCGACTAGCAGCGAGGACCTAGGTATGATAGTCAGGAAACTATGCCCTCATTTGTCAAAGTGTAGCGCGGCAGAAATACAAAATAAATCATACAACGACAGCGGAAGAAATAATCCATGCCCATTTAAAGTAAACAAGTGCAGTAAAAGGTAACCAACCAGATATAAATAATTATGAAACATGTATCAAGTACTAAGAAAGCATCCAGAACATGTTATACATCAATATAGTACAACAAAATGCAGAGTACAACAAAACAAAGAAAAACAACTGGCAGCGGCATCGCGAGCCTAGGCTTGGTCCCATGCCCTCCTACTCCTCAGCAAAAGTCAAGTACCTGTATAGGGACCCTTTCCCCTATCCACTCCTGCAGAAACATAATCTGTTTGGGCCAAAAATCATGACCCAAATAGGGTGTGAGAAATATATCTCATTAGCCACCCACCAAAGGCCCGTGCCAAACAACATGTAAGAATGCAACAATAGTGTGCAGTATTAAAATGTAATAAAGTAAGCAGTACTAAGAAGTAACTAACTTAACCAGTTATATTTCCATTTTAATATTCTTTTTAATCATTTAATTTAAAATATCACCACAGTGAATATTCTAAGCAACCAACTAATGTCCTCAGACACGTAAACCCCTACCCTCAGGTAAAGAGTATCCAACACAAGAATCTTCCCTTAGGCATAACAGAGTTTTCCCTCAGGCATAGGTAATGTCACCCACAGGCACAGAATTAGCTACCCACAGGCACGGAAGAAGTTGCCCTCGGGCCGAAATAACTACTACCCACAGGCTAAATAGTGTAGTGCCCACAGGCTAATCACAACAACACCCTCAAGCTAAATAGGTAACCGGGTCATGCCCAACATGTAAATAATCTGTAAACAAGCAATTCCTCTCAAGGAAATTCTAAAATTACTACTTTAAAGGCATACCCTCAGGTATCCTGGCCAAACGGCTAAACAGTGGAACACACCCCCGGGGTGGTTCCGGATCCAAGAAACGATCCCAACCAGCATTTCAATATCACATTTAAATTACCTAATCAATTCTAGGTATTTAATATAGCAATGGCCTTAGCCACACGACACCCCAACATGGGTTCGTGGAACAAAAACGCACAAAACACACGACAGTTGGAAAAATTAACACCAAGCCACCTACCTTATACGTCAACGAGCAGTATACACGATCGTCGATCCCAGAAACTCCCAAGAATGGCATAAATCTGAGGTGAGAAAACTTTCATTCAACCTTAAATAACTCCTGTTAGGAGAATAATTGGTCAGCAACACACTAGGAGAAGAGAGGGCTTACCCGCGCGGTTCCAACAAGATCGTCCGAGGCGGAAATGGATTCCCGACGCTCGATCGGTTGATCCATGAAGATCTGGACTTCCTCCCAATCTCCTTCCTCCGGTTCTAAACCTTCCCTATGAATAGGGGAGACTACTGCCGATTTAAGAGAAAAAAACAAAGTACACGGCGTGTACATCCAAGTACACGGTGTGTACTTCCAAGTACACGGTGTGTACTTCCAAGTACACGGTGTGTACTTCCAAGTACACGGTGTGTACTTCTTTCATTTAACTGTTCCTCTGGCGGCACCGCCATAATATTCATCTGTTGACTTGAGTACATGGCATGTACTCCTGAGTACACAACGTGTACTATCACCCAGCTAGAGGCTGCTCCACCGCCTTACTGGTTCGGCCTGCCGACTGACTACACAGTGTGTAAAGTACCACTACACGTCGTGTAGTCGGTTCCTACACCCTTCGTCGCTGACATGGCTACATGCCCCTTGTACCCATACCACACTTCCAAAAGTACACGGTGTGTAGTTCCAAAATTTAGGATTTTTCCCATTTCCATGTTTTCTCAAAAACCCTTAAGGAAAAGAGAAAAGAAGAAGCTTGTACCTCAAAATAAGAACCGGGTTCTTACACTAGGGTTTTCAATGAATTACCATTTACCTATTCTATATTCCGGTTGATAAAGGATTTCACTTTTCAATTATGAGGCATTAGGAAATACATGACTCATTTTTTCTTGTTCCTCAAAGTAGGAGGGATTTCTCATAATTTAATCAATAAGGGGAGGACCTCCTTGATGAAGTGATGCACCATCATGGGGAGGAACACCATCATGGATTGTTTTCTGACTATAAAGAGAATTTATATAGAGTATACCTTAAGAAGGACCTTCGTGGTGGATGATGGAAAGTGTGTACCTCCTTGTTGTTTGATCATCTTGCCACATGGAGTGTTGTTGCGGCACTCATCAAAATATGGGCTCTCCTAATCGATCATATTTTTTACATAAAGTAATCCTTCATGGTATTATGTCTAGGGAGGACCACCAGAACTACTATTACTATTTCCACAATTTAAAAACATAAGATTAGGGTCTTAATCCACCATTTATAAACATATAAGGTTTTAAATAACTCTAGTATTAATAATACATGGATCGTAGATCGGATCTTAATTTTTCAATTGCCTTTGGTTAGGCTTCTTTTTAGATTCCTTATTGTAACTCACTGAGGATGCTTTATAGGGATAATGGATTTAATATATGGAAGCTTATTTGATTAAATATTATTTTACTTATATAATTTTCCAATAGACTTTTGGAATTTTGGAAGGGGTTTGTAACTTCCATAGAATGACACTGGAGTAGACCGATGACCTCTATTTGGAATGAAGGTATAGAACCAATACAATTTTCTCTATATCATGAGGATATTTGGCCCATGACCCTCATTGATGGGATTAGAGATGTGTTTTAACTTTTTATTAACCCTCTCTTTATGTTATTGATCCACCCTAATTGTGGGGATGGATTTTTGTGTCTACCCCTCTATAACTTTCACTTCCATTATTATATCCTGAAAATTTTGTAGGATGTGGGTAGGAAATTTCATCCCCCCATTAACCATAGTTAGGATGTGTTGGGTAACTTCAGTAGATGTAAAACAGATATATTTCCATTTCATGAATGAATCACGGGTTTTTTATTTCTCATATCATTCATTTAATTCTAATATATACTAACAATACTCAGGTGTGGGGTAGAGATATGGGTTTACCCCCTGTTTATCACTAGGATTTTATGCTTGGTTTCTCTAAATATTATCAAACAATTCTGGTAGGCTTGATAGATCTGGGAATGTGTATTAACATTCATTCATTTTTTTATTTTATTGGAGGGATTTATTTATGTAGAAAGGTGCTTTTGTCTTCTTGTGGTTTACATCTGTATTTGGTTGGTAGGATTCTATGGATTCTACTAAATTGTGCAAACATTCTTGGCTAGTGAGGGAAAGTGTTTTCACCTAATTTTGGTTTACTTCCAAATATGATTAGTGGGATTCTTTAGAGTGAATAGAGGTATATCCCTACTCCCTATTGTCTTGTTTCTTCCCTCAACATTCTACCTTGCATGCTCGGGTCTGGGTGACCTAGATTGGACTCTCGAGGGAAACACGCCCATCATGATGAGGGTTTAATTTTGTGTAGCATTTATGGAGGTGGATTCTGGATGGATACCTTTAGAGGGATTCCTATTCTATATATATGATACATTCGATGGCCTTTTTATATTTCTCCCTAAGATAAGTGAGTTTTTTGTTTTTGCCTTCTAGGGATAGGCTCTTAAAATGATTTTTGATGGTAACTAGTGTCATCTACTTCTCATCCTCCATTCATCAATGAGTGGATGGTTGGTGGGGATTCATGAGCTAGAGGTATTTTCTAGAAGCCTCAAAGGTTTAGATGGTACTATTTATATCATAATCCCAACCCAATGCATTTGAGACCCGATGTTAGTGACACTGGTTTGTTGATGGTCTCCTCAATTTAGTCAAGGACCCATCTTGTGTAGTGGTTGAGGCATATATATAATAGAACTAGTATGACACCATTAATATTGAAGTGATTTATTGTTAAAAGTTCTGGAAATATATGTGAAAACACAAATATGAAAACCCCATCAAAGAAGTATCTCAATAAAAAACATATTCATAATTAATTATTTTAGACCCATGTGTTTCCTACTTTAATTTGATGTGTGAAAGGGTCTTGACATGTAGGTAAAAATGTTATTCTGTTTAAGGATTCACATTAGCTTCTCTGTTTTGTTTCTGATGAATTTTTTTGCGGATTTTTGTCACTAGTTGATTGTTTGGGTTTGAATATACCATAATTATTCACATAGGGTTCACTATTTTCAAATGGCTTCCAATGGGTTTTGTTCATGGAGATGGAAATACCCAATGGTTCCCTTATTTGAGATATTTCATGAATATGTTTTCCAAAGGTAGAAGATCATTGGGAAATGGCTACAATGAGGATTGGGGACTCACATTGGTTGAAAGCGTGGGAGGTTGGGATCATCGCACATTTTTTATGGGAATTATTACCTACTCTGAGACTACCTAAAATATTTAAGACATATTCACAAATCCTTTATTAAATCCTATATTTAATGTGGATTTACATTGGGTAAACAACAAATTATTTACATGTATGATGTACTTTAGAGTGATCTATATTTATATGAGGTACTTCATCGATGAATACATATGTATGTATCTGAGGTTACCCATTGATGGTTCCATTTTGTATATAGATTAGAAATTTGTTGGTTATTTATTATTACAATGATGGTTTTAATCCACACCGTGGAGTTCTCTAGAATTTATCTCCATCATGGGATATGGGATGTGTTTTTATTTTGGGACTGATCTCATGACATGTGCTTCCTATATATCCTTGTGAAATGAATTAGAACCCACATAGTTTGGTGACACTTAATGGGAAAGATCATACCTTTTAAGTTCATGTATTGAGGACCAAACCATGCAGTTTAACATCATGCGAAAAAAGACATCTAGGCTAAAGGTTCCTAGTAAATGTTTGGTGTGGGACTTATACTGAATTGAACCAGGGGACTTGGAAGAGATATATCCTCCTGATTGGATTTGACCCTACTGAGAATGTGCCACAGAGAAGAATATAGTGAATTTTGGATATTAGGATTGGACATTTGGGAGGATTCCAATGTATCCCATTGGGATGGGAATCAAATCCCATAGAGTTCGATACTTGGGAAATACACCTATGAAGGAGGCCCTTTGAGAATTTATCTCATTGGGGATATAGACCTTTGAGGTGGATCAGTTTTTAGAGGACACATGTCTATAGGGGAACTTGGTATGTTTGTATCATAGTTAATATGGACCTTTAAAATAGATACATAGATTTAAGTACCCACACCTATGGAGGCCCTCTAAAGTATAGGTGAGAGGAAGATCCAAAAAAGGACTCTCTATCAAGACAATCATCTGATCATGTGGATATCATGATCCTAAAAAATCTATAAGACCACATGAGTCATTCTTAGTGTGAGAAACAAGAGAAAGTGTATGATCTGAAAAACTGTAACATCCTAGACCTAGATTTCACTAAATGATTCCATGAACCAAGTTGGCCACAAGGCCTAAATCACATATCCTTGAACTCCAGAGGTTTTTGAATAGACTTGAGGGCCTATGGTGTGTTTTTGGGGAGAATATTCCCTCATTACCAGATTGTATCATAGTGGTAGCAATCATATAGATAAATATAGAAATTATTAAATCATTAAAAAGAAAAATAGGCATCCAAGACAAATATATACAACAATACCAGAAGTAATCTCATATAAAATTTTGATCATTTCATGTGTATGAAAAGTAGACAAAATAGGTACATGGAGTTAGTACAATATATGTATAAAAATTCCAAAAAGAACAAAAACCACTATCTCCATATAGAATCATGAGACTCTATATGAGTCTTCTTCACAGTCTCATTCCCGGCCCTCTTTATGGTTTTCCCAAGTTTTGTTCTATATTTTTTGGTCTTCTTTCTTACTTGAGGTTTATTTTCGTCGGTTGTCTCTTTTTTGTTACTGGATTATTGAGGTGAGGAGAAGCGATTTTGGCCTCTTTCGGTGGTGTTCAATGGTTTAGCAGCTGATGATGTCTCTAAAACGGTGATGCTTGTGATTTGGTAACGATGACGATGACGCCCTGGTTCGGCGTCGAAGGTGTTTGGTCCAGGCAGCGACATCAAATTTCAGTAGTCTATGATGGTGTTCTTCTATGGTGGTATGCGATGGAGTGGTGCGTGATATTGGTGACGATGACTTTCCGGCTTGCTGGTTTTTGGAGACCCGCTTTCGTCCATCTCTGGCATTCTGGTTTGACATTTATAGGTGAACGGTGGTCTATTATGTTATGGTGTTTGACAGTGGCGATGTTTCTCTAGAGATGGGTGTTTTGATCATGATGACGGTGTTGACGGTATGGAAATACCGACGGTGGGTATGAAAGGCGAGATGACGTGACCTTGGATGTTGGGATTCTCAAGGCTCAAGGACTCTATGAATTATGTGTATCTTTTGAATTTTGAATTTCATTTTGCTATTTTGATTCTGTATCCCGCACATGAATTTTGGTTATCAGGGTTACCGCTCAGCCTTAAAGCGGTTTATTTGAAAAAAAAAGGAATCTTCTATCTTCATATAGAATCATGAGACTCAGCCTGGTCATATACTCCCATGATTTTAAGCATGGAACAAATTCAAGCATTGAACTATGGGTGTTAGCTCCAATATGTGCATATATCCATATAGTATACCTGAGTACCCAATGGAAACCTAAACAAGGTGTGAGATACAATCCTAGTAGGTCACCACTCAAGGTGACTATAAAAAGTCCTAGTTGTGCAATACAACCTAAAGAAATGTGCAAGTTATGTAAAAAATATCATAGTAATACAAGTAAATTCCCATGGAAAAAGTAATAAATGTAAGTGACGCTATCAAGAACGACAAGGATCCCTACAAAAACAAGTGTTATGATCCTATAACTAGGAAGTGTTAATCAAAAGGAAGTAAGCACCATGACCATTCTTGTATACACAATATCTAATATCATCCATATCCATGATGTATAACCAGTAATTTCACACCAACCACGGCGATGCTGTATAATACAGAATATCATATCAACCATGGCCAATCTATATAATTAGAAGTTTTATACCCCACAAGGCTGGATCCAAGGTATAGTGGACCAAGTAATCCTGGTCAATTCACAGATTCATATCAAAGGAAAATAATTTAATCATTAATTTGGCTTTAAAGATAATTTCAATAGACCATATCCACTATGATCCCAAAAAAACTAGATCCAAGGTGTCGCAAGGCCCAATTCATCCAATAGAATCAAGACCTAAGGATAAATCTCATCCAAGGAATCCACTACTACTATCAAGATCTGAGGAGTAACATCTGAGGCATCTAATAGAATCATTCATCTTTCATTCCATTTATAAATTCACAAGAATTAAATTCCATGAGTTTACCCACTCTTATACAATTCTATTTAAATTACTTTCCATGTTTTTACCCACTCATATTACATTTAAAATTTCAACAATTAAACAAATCAACATCAAGTATCACATGGAAAAGAAGGAAGAACATTTTTTAAAATATCAATTCAGATTAATTAATTTATAAATGGGCTTCCTCTAACTTGTAAATCTCAAAAACATTCCCCATGTGTGTTATAGAAAAGTAAAATCTCAAATTCACACCCCATGGGTGACCTTGGATGGGGAAACAACCTCTAACAAGTCTCAAATAACTAGTGGGAATCCCTATCAGGTTCTAATATGTTTAATTTAAAAATAAAATTCATTTTAGCTGAGATTATAGAAATTATAACATGCTGTCACATGGAAACTGGATCTATAAAGCATAAAACCACATGGGAAAATTATATACCACCTAATTTAGGTCTATTTTAGTGTGATTGTCTAGTATTAGCTTCTAATTTGACTCATATGGAGAGAAAAACGAATAACAAATTAAGAACCTAGAACTATGGAATATTATCTATAACATAAATGTCTAGTTTGATATGAATAATAATTAATAATTTTAGTAAATGAAAAGATTACTCTTGGGTATGAATCCAATGAGACAATCGGAACTCAATTTCGAGTTCAGGCAGAGAAACCAAATAAAAACCTATGATTTGTATTTGAAGAGGATATCCCAACGTGTGTTGTTATTCAAAAAAGAACAATAAAATTAGATTTTAGGCTATAATATAATTTAAGGAAGAATTGGTAGTTTTGTTTCAAAAATTGATCTATATGGTTTTGACGTACGGTTCCCCAAACAGTGCACCAACCATGAACCCTTTTATATGTTAAGGGTGTACCTACATGTCCACAATGTATGGTTTGAATAAACATGAAAAAAAACTATACATTTTAGCTTCAATAAAAACTATAGGTGTTCTACATGGGATTGCACCACCATCATCACAATTTACTCAAACCATGAATCATTTGGAGACTTCTATCCAACCCCACACTATTTCACAAAACTGTGAAGGTTGGGTCGTATGGTTTCTCCTAACTATACAACCCACCTGTTTTTCTATAAAAGTTAGCTTTTGGACCACAAACAATCCCTATAAAACTTTGATACCCCCATGACCTCAAATTTTATTCAAATTAGGCAGTAAAAAATCATTTAAACTGAAATTAAATATATTCTTACCTCATATGAATAATCGAGATCATACAACCCCCCCCCCCCCACCCCAATGTAATCCATCCCTGAATTTCCCTCTCAATGGTGTTCAAGAATTGTTTGACAATAACTCTATCCACTGGTCATGTATGTTGGTCGCCCACTCCAATGTATCATCATATAAATGAACATACTTCTAAAGCACATGTACATGAGGAACTAACCATCCTCATAGGACCTTCATGCTCCTATCAATTAAACAAATTAGATTCTCCTCAAAGGATGCATCTACATATAAATCCACCTCATCCGGATATAGAGTGTGAGATGGTTCTGAGTTATAATGGTGCATTTGAGATATGTGGAATACGTCATTCATGGATTGGTACCTCTGAGGTCATTTCAAATTATAGGATATCGGTCTGACATTCTCTAGAATATAAAACATCCCTACATATCACGGTGAAATATTTCCCTATCTTCTAATCCATCTGTGTCCCAACCCCAATTAGATATGAAAAAATACCTTATTTTCAACCTTGAAATCTAGAGGTTTTTTTTGTTATAATTTTAATACTTCCATCGAGAGTGTGTAGCATCCATCCACTCTCTAATCAACTGGACATTCTCAAAAGTCGCCTCCACAAGATGCGGCCCCAGTAAAGCTTCATCGCTAACCTCTAAACAGCACAAGGGTGATTGACATGGTCAAACATATAAAGCCTCATAAGGTTCCATTTGTATTATCTCATAATAACTATTATTTAGTGAGAAATAAACTAGGGTTATATTCATATCTCAAGGTCCCCTAAGATCTAGGATACATGCTCACAACATGTCCTCATACACCAATATCGTACACTCTGACTGGCCATCAGTTTGAGGGTGGTATGTTGTTCTCAGAAGAACCTTAGTACCCAAATCCCTCTATAAACTCTTCTATAAAAGGGACTTAAATAATTAATCCTTTTCTAAAATGATAGTATGAAAGAACCCATTAATTATTCCTCTCTTATAGATATACAACCTCACAAGTTCATCCACACTGAAGGCTTCCTTAATCGATAAGAAATGTGAAACCGTAATGATCCTATCAACAAAAACACATACAACATCACTACTTCAAGGAGACCTCAGTAAACTGATTAAAAAATATATCACTAAATCATCCCATTTACAATTTGGACTTGTTGACTTTTGTAAAATTCCATTTGGTCATTTATGTTCTTGATTCACCTATTGAGAGGTGGAACATCTCATAACAAAACCAACTACCTCTCATTTCATACCCAGCCACTAGTATAAACAGTGTAAGTCACATTATATATTGGTTAAATTTAGGTTTACTACCCAAAATAAGGCATGAAATTCCCTCATAATATCCTCATGTATGTCAATTGGAACCCAAACTTTACCAGGGATACATAGGATCTCATCCTCACCTATTGTCCAAATAGGATGCAGGTCCACACCTAGCACACTCTCCTATAGGACTAGACCATTAGAATCTAATATCGACCTCATACACTCTATATATAATGGTATAAGTTATAGATATGGATAAAATAATAGTCTTTCCACTATTATTTTCCACCTCTAAGTGCAGTTGGAGAAAAAATCCCATGAGCTGCCACTCGCTACTGGCTTCCTGAACTGCATGTATTTGAGTCGTCCTACTTAGTTCATCGACCACAGAATTTTCCTTCCCAAGTGTATAGGAAATCTTAAATTCAAAATAATAGAGGTAATAAATCCACCTCTACTTCCTCAAATTCATATCACGCTATATAAATATATACATGAGGATTTTGTGGTCTATGTACACCATTAAATTCTCTCCCAGTAAATAGTGTCTCCAACAGTGCAAATCATAAACAACTGGAAATAAATCAAGATCATGCATCAGGAAATTACACTCATGTGGCCTTAACTATTGAGACCCATAATCTCCAAATCTGTCCCCCTACATCAGAACTACTCTAAGATCATTACCTCATGCTTCACCATACATAGTGTCGCTTCTAACCTGCTCTGAAAGAATCAAGACCAGTGATAAATTCAATGTCCCTTTCAACTCCTTAAAGGTTTTATTGTGGGTATATATCCAAACAAACATCACATCATTCTTATTTAAACTTTTAATTAGTTCTTATAGGTTTGATAAGTCTTGTATTAAATTCTTATAATATCCATCCATCCCCAATAAACTCTGTATATCAAATACTTTCTTAGGATGCACCCAAGAAACTATAACTCTCGCCTTCCTTGGGTCAACTAATACTACTATATCTGAGATAATATGACCTAGAAAGAGTATTTTATCTATCCATAAGTGGATCTTCGTGAGCTAGCATATAACTAATGCTCTCTTAATGTATCTAAAATGATCTCAAGATGTTTCACATGCATGTGTCGATTGTGAGAATATACCAATATATATTCCATGAAAAACACTATAAATTAATCTAAATTAGTATAGAAAAATTGTTTCATAAATTACATGAAGAACATTGGCATGTTCTTGAGACCAAATAGCATAAACAGATACTTGTATAGACCATACCTGCATTAAAAAGTTGTACAAGGTATGTCTTCAGGTCAAATAAGTACATGGTGAAATTATAACCTTAAATCATTTTTTAAGAACACCCAAGCACCTCTGAGATGATCAAAAAAGCCATTTTTTCATGGAAAAGGATACCAATTCTTACTCGTAAACTAGTTCAATTTATAATAATCCACAAATAGCTTGAGGGTGCCATCCACATTTGGTAGAATGTAATGGAGAACCCCGTGAAGAAGTATTGGGTCATATAAACCCATTTTACTCCAATTCCTTTAGCCACCTATTGAGCTCCTATAACTCTATTGTAGCCATCCTGTAAGGAGGAACGGATACCATTTCAAATCATTGAACTAGATCAATGGAGAAATATACCTCTATCTCAAGTGATAAACCAAAAAAATCATCAAGGAAGACATTACAGAAATGATCAACTACTAGATGGAAATCTACATGATGTTCCCCCAGATCATCTAGATATAAAGTAGCAATATGGGATATCTTCACATGTATCCCATGATGCTCAAGTCCATCTCAGCATTCCGGGATGTCCCATTCACACTTTTTAGTATAAACTATACCATCTGGGGATGTGAAATTCACCCTTTGATGATAGAAATCAACATGGGTTGATAATTTAATAGCCATTCAATCCCATGTATGACGTCAAACTCAATCATCTAGAGGAAAAAATATTACATATGAAGTAACACCGACCAATATCAAGGGGGGGCTCCCCGCCCTGACATACATTATCCACTCTGATCCCAAGTGGAGTGTCAAGAGTCATAACACCCTTATAAAACTAAGTCATGATCCCTAGGCCCTCCACAACTGAAAAATATATTAAATAATATGACGCTCCTTTTTCAAAAAGAGAAGATACAAGAGTACAGGATACTAAGATCATAACTCTAACCATAGATAGTATGGCTCCCTGATCATCAGGGTTAGGCTGCATAGAATATATTTTCCCTAAACCATGGCCCTGTGACACAACCTCACTAGCTGGAGCAGGCCCACTCTACTATCTCAGTACAACTGGTTTCTGGATTCCTGAGCCATGACCACCACCACCTCATATAGAATGAAGGGTATTGCTCCAATTCCCAGCCTGATGTGGAGCTATAAAACCCTTTCTCAAACATAGTTTCAAAGCTAACCCCCTACGACTCATTATTGGAGGGAAAATACTATGAAACATTGCACATGGCGCATCCTAGAACAAGATATGAAATCGAATAATTTTTTATCATACTGATTCCTATCATGTCCACAACTTCCACACTAATGATATAAAATTTCACTATCATCACTAGCATCTTGGTCGATTCTCGTCTAACGAGAAGCCTTAAATCATCACTTCCTATTGCTGGAAGTCAAACTACTGAGGTAAGAGAATACACTAGTTTTCTTTGTTCCCCTAGATTCCCTCAGGTTATTATCTATAATTAGAACCTAATTTACTATCTCAGTAATCTTAATCAACCTAAATACATTTTCCTGAGATCGAACAATATTTTAGAAACATTCCATGAAGTTTCTCGCCCTTGATAGTTCATCATCAAGGTATGTTGGAAAAAAACACTGCAGTTCTTTAAATCATGATGAATACTCCATAACCATCATAGCACCTTTCTCCCGATGAATGAACTCTCAATTCCTGTATGATCTCAGAATATCAAGATAAAATTATTCATAGAACCTTGTTTGTAAATTATCCCAACCCATATCTTGCAGCCTATCATCCTGGTTCAAAATATCGCACCTATGCTTTTCTTCTCCTCAAAACACATAAGTCATTATCTTTACTCTCTTATTAGGAGGTCTCTATAGATGCTCGAATATCAATAGAGTAGTCTTAAGACACATCTCAGTAGATTTTGGACAACCATCCCCTAAAAAATGTGGGAGGATGATGCTGCTGTAGCACACGCGTCAACTCATCCATCGACTAGGTTGGTTTTGGTGCTCCCTAGAGAGTATGCATAATGTAAAAAACACCTCAAAAACCTTTTCCTTGACTATTATTTTTGGAAAAACTACTAGTTTCATATATGGAATTTTAGGATGATCCACTAGTATCCCATGGTCTATTGCCTCTGGAACATGGTGGTCGCCAGCCTCCTGGTGTGTGACTGGAGGTTGTCATGGTGACATGTCTCTACAATGCCAACACTCACGCCTCAGAAATATTCTATATCAAAAGTTTTAGATCAAAGCATATGATGGGTCAAAACATTCCTATAAATATTTCTTACCACTCAGCCTACTCTTAAAGCTGGGGATGGTAAAAAGAAACCACCATAAAAGTCACTAAAGACACTGCCTATAGCAGAATCAAAAGCTGGGTCAAGTTTAGGTTCTTTATTTCACATTTTAATTTCCATTATAATTCATATTCATTTTAAATATAATTTTAAACGGTTAAATCAAATGGATCATCACTTTGGATCCATAAGGTCCCATACTTCTCATGAACTGAAATATGGAATCCCCCTAATCAACACCATAACACATTCTAGTCCATGAAACTCATAGTTCATGATTGAACATGCCAAAATTGGATGATTAGGGTGTATTATATAGCCTAATTAGTAAAAAAAACATCTTATTTTATGGTAAGAAATCTAAGTACCAAATATGTTTATCAATTCCCTATACCAAACTTTTATCACAATAGTAGGTATATCTATCAAGGAACGTATCACGTCATCATACAAGTAATCAATTTATCCTATATGTAGTGGATTAATTAATGGAATGTGATTCATGTAAAATGCCTAAAATGATTCATGAGATGGAATACACTAATCTCATTTGGTTGTAACAAACTATAACCCTAAATTGTATCAATGATAACATCATAAATCAAGTGCATCACCCAATGGTGAAATCAAATCAACTATGGTAGTCAAAATCTAGAAAATATAAATTTTTATTCATGGAAATTTTTATTTTTCCCATATGTGGGTTAACTACACCAAGGTAGAGCTCATTACCAAATTACAATCCTTCTTAATACCCTTCCAATTATCTCATAATGATAATGTAGAAAATGAAATGATCTGATACCACTTTTTAACATATTGGACCCATATTCCATTAAATGGTTCCCTTATCCTAGTTGGCCACATGGCCTCAAGCACATCTCCCAAAATTTTAGAGGCTTTTGACTATTAGATAGGGCCTAGGGTGTGTCCATGTAAATAATATTCTGTCATTACCAAAGTGTATCATGGTATTAGAAATCATACATATAAATAGAATAAGTAGTAAATCATCCAGAAACAAAACAGAAAGCGAATATATATATATATATAAATACCAAAAGTAATCTCATATAAAATGATGATCATTTCATGTCTCTACAAAGAATCCAAAATAGGTATATAGCATGAGTATAATACATGTATCAAAATTCCAAAAATACCAAGAAAACATTATCACCAGAGAACATCATGATAATCAACCAAGTCCTATGCTCCCCTACTCGTAAGCATGGAACAAAATTAGGCATTGAACTATGGGAGATTTCCCTAGTCCCTACTTGTATCCATATAGTCTATCCACATACCCAATTGTGGTTCGAATAGGGTGTGAGATACAATCCCAAAAGGCCACCACCTAAGGTGTCCATAACAAGTCTTGGTTGTTAAATACAAGCTAAAGTAATGTTCAAGGTATATAAGAGATAAGATAGTAATAAAATTAAATTCCCATGGAAAATTTAATAACAATAAGTGATATTTTCGATTCATACAAGGATTCCTATAAAATAAGTGTTAATCTCCTATAACAAGGAAGTGGTAAGAAAAAGGAAGTAAGCACCATAACCATTATGTATACACAATATCTCATATCATCCATTATTAGGCCATATATCCTATAATGTCACATTAACCATGGTCACTCAATATAATCAATAATGCCATATCAATCACATTCAATCCATATAATTATAAGTTTCAGACCCCGCAAGACAGGATCTATGGTATAGTGGACCAAGTAATCCTCATCAAGTCTTAGGAGAATCTCGATGGAAACTCCGTTAGACTTTAATTAGGTTCCAATGAGCATTTCAACATACCATGTCCATTTCCAACCCAAACAATCTGAATCCAAGGGTTATAAATTACCAATGCATCCCACAAAATTGAGACCCAAGGATCAATCTCATTTAAGGCATCCACTACCACTACGAATATTCAAGGAGTAGCATCCAAGGCATATAATGGAATCATTCATCATTCATTCCAAATACCAATTCCTAATCATTAAATTCCATGATTTTATCCACTCATCTAAAATTCTATTTTAATTACTTTCCATGAAGTTTCCTACTCATATAACATTTAACATTTCAACAATTAAATAAATCAACATCTTGTATCACATGGAAAAAGAGGTAAAACATCTCCCACACAATAAATTCAGTTCAATTCATGTATAAATGGGATTCCTCTACCTAGTAAATCTCAAAAAAACACACCATGGGTGGTATAACAAAGGAAAACCTTAAAGGCGATCACCATGGGTGACCTTGGATGGTGAAACAACCTCCTACAAGTCTCAAAGAATTAGTGGGAATCCTAAATTTAATTTAAATATTCAATTCATTTTAGGGGAGATTCTCGAATATTTGGAATGACATCATCTAGAAACGTCTCTATAAAGTACCAAACCATGTAAGAAAAGTTTAGACCACCTATTGTAGGTCTGTTGTAGAGTTCTCATCAAGTATTGTCTTCTTATTCAATTCATGTCAAGAGAGAATCGAATAATGGGTGAAGAACCTTGAAATATAAAATATTATATTGAATCTAAATAACTTTTTTGATACAAATAAGAACAAATAACAACACAAAATTAATGGATTACTCACCTATGTGAATCAAACGAGATAATTGGTGCTCGATTCTAGGTTCGGATAGAGAAACCATAAAAAATCTTTTGATTTGACTTTCAAGAGGAGAAACAACATGTGTCATTATCCATTAAAGAAGAGTGAAAATATATTTTAGGTTATATCATAATTTAAGGTAAAGTTGTTCATTTTTCCTCAAAAAATTAGGTTGTACAGTTTAGCCTCATGGTTGGACAAAACGCGTGACAACCATGAACCCTTTGTTGTGTTATAGGGGCACCTACAGTGTCATTGTGCACAGTTTAACTAGCCATGGACAAACTTTGTATTTTATATTTTCTAAAAACTATAGTTTACCTACATGGTCATGGGCCTCTATCCATACCCAAATGTTTTTTCCAAACTATGAAACTTGGGAATCATGGTTTCTTCAAAGTGTGTGATCCAGCTATTTTTCTTCAAAAGTTGGATTTCAGACCCCAAAAAAGCTCCAAACACTGCCAATACCCCCATGAACTCAATGGGTATTTACATTAGGCTATAAAAAATCATTTAAACCAAAATTAAAGAGATATTTATATCTTATGAAAACCCTTTATCTTATAAAAATCACCAGATCTCATTCATCCACTGGTGGATGAGGCCCAGGCTACTAGAGATCGAAAGGGACATGAGGTTCCCACATTTTCTCTTATTTTCATAACAAGTGTCAAGACATATGAAGCACATATAAATATGGTTCATAAAAAAGTATAAGGGATTACTTGTGGAGTTATTCCCTCTTCCTAATTCATAGAAGTTCATATAAGGATAAAACACTAACCCTCATCAAAGCGAAAGGAAATCATCCCCCCCCCACCATCTCAAATGGGGATGTCACTGGTCTTATAGATGTTGAGGAAAGGAAAATATAATCCCTCGTGTCTTAAATTAGGGGGTCCAGGGAACCAATGCTAAGTTTGGGGTCCTCATTATTGATGGGATGCAAAACTATACACACCACAAGGACCCTACCCATAAGGTAGATAAAGTGTTGGAAAAATTTTATTGAAGGAATGGATAACCAAATGGGAGACACTCTAGTGTGTCTTTCTCCATGGTTGTGCAAATTAGAAGGCCTAGGTAGAGGTTTTGTTTTGATATTCCTTAAATGGGAGCCCTAAGGAAGAAGGCTTTCTACGACTTTTTGGCTTAATGAAGTGGGGTCAAAGGAGGCTCACACATGTGAATGATGGGTGAGATGAAGATGGAACATGAAGGTGAAGTCTAGTAGATATGAAGACATATCACTTGAGTTAAGGTTGGGTGTGGTGAAGGGATATCACATAGGACATACATTGGTGTGATGATAAGATCTTTAGAATATGGATAGCTTGGTTGACAACACTTCTTTGAGGCCTTTCTATAGGCTTCAAGAGTCTCCTCATGTGTCATTGGATGACTGTCAAGTCCTCGGATTGAGATGGTGATTTCACCCTAGTGTGATTGAATTAGGGGAAGTGGTTTGTATAGGTGTTCTGTGATTAATACACTAGGGTAACCTTAATCCTATTACCCCTTGTAATTCCCTCTTCTTTTAGTCTTTTCATTATCCCTAAAAGGTTATAAGGGACTAGGCTAAGGACCAGGGTGATAAGAGATTTGATGATTTCTTATGATTTTCAATCATCTTAAGTGAGGATCCCCATGTTATTATTTATAAAAAAAATCTTGAGAACCTGGGTGAAGAAGGTAATCCATGCAAGTCCATCATGCTGGTTCCACACACAAGTGTTTCAAATTGGTTGTCACATTGATGTTTCACACTAATCATCATGATGGAGTCACACTGGTCATAACATAGGTATAAATTAATCAAATATTATAGGTGCACCTATCCAGGGCCTATCCAGTAACTCTACCACATAGGTTGTACTTGTTCGGTGATTCTTCCATGAATATTATACCTATGTGGTACCACTTATTCAGGCCTTAAACAATATTACTTGGGTAAATTGTGTGTTATTTAATATTCCCCACTTCTTTTTTCTATAGTAATTACCCTTTTAAAAACTCTCATTCTCACGTGATAAAAAGAAGTGTCAGCAATCACTTTGTCACAAGATATCATCAAGAATATTTCACATTAGTTTTATCAAATAATGTGCTTGACACTTATTTCTTTGACTACCAAAAATGGACATGTTAATACACCATTTCCATGGAATTTAGTTTGACATTTCCATTCTTATCAAAGGGATTATATATCATCTTACATAAAGATGGAATGGGAAAATCCTTTCTAGACTTATTCATTAATAACATATCATTCATGACTCACCCAGCATACCATACTTCACCGTCATTATATAGAATCATGGTAATGGGAAATGTATCAAATAATGATACTCATGATGTGTATTGATAATAATTTTATATTCTTAGGATCATTACACAAGTTCGTAGATAGAAATATCCAATCACACATAAACATGTGGAATTCATACTTATAAGTCAGTACTCGTAATCTCCCATCATGGATAATACCATGTGAAAATTTCATGAGATGAAGTCTTATATGCTTATGAGTATTAAGAACAAGATATTTCACATCATTTTTATCCCATCAGACGATGTCATACAACTATAGGACTTTTATTAAATAATATTGTCATAACATTGAATGGATCTCATCATAATAGAGAACTGTTATGAGCTTTTAATGAAACAAATACTCTAGGAAATTATCATATTAATTTTTTTGAATGGATATTTACCACTAAACATAATCATGTTTTTATAATTAAAAAATATTATTGTATTCCCTTTAACTTGAGTAAAGATATGGGTTTGAATCTTGTTATTCATGTAAAAGAAAAAAAATTGGAATCATTATCGATGTTGTTTATCCAATTGTTCTTTATGTATGTCATGTGTCTTTTGAACTAATTTTGGAGAAAAATAATTTTTATAATGAGTAAATAAATGACTTGTATACTTATGTATAAAATTTTTATACTTCAAATTTTTCTCTTAGTATGGAATGAATCATACACAAACTATAAGATGGCTCATACAAGAGTCAATAATGACTCATATACTTTAAAAATCACTTATACATAGGATTAATGACTTGCAAATGAAATATAAAATGAATCATACATAATCAAATGACTGATATAATGACTTGTATAAAGAAATGACTCATATGTAGGATAGACTGACTTAAAAAAACATACAAAAATTACTCATATGAATATATCAATAGTTTTCTTCCAAAAAATAAATTTCTTTTCTTAAAATTTTTATTTTTATCCATAGTATATTCATGTTTCATTTTTATTCATGGTTTATTTATTATATAATTGATTTTTCCTTATTTTAATTCTAAAAAAAATAAATTAGAAGTTTTTTCTGTAAGTTTAAATGATGATCACATGGGTATATGCTCAAATGTCCCGACGGCCTTATTTTTATTTTATTATGGATAATCCCCCTTTTAAGGGTTGAAGTGGAACCCATACATGACCCGTAGGCCCAAGGGATAAGGCCCATCATGACTTTCAATACATGACCCGAAGGCCCAGAGGCATACCATGCTCAATACATGACCCGTAGGCCCAACACATGGGTGTATTCATACATAAATATTCATGATATATACTTCCACTAATAAATTAAAAATTTTAATTTTTGAACTATTTATATCATGTTTTTATACTTGATTATCTTGGAATAATACAAAGATGATTATTAATCCAAGTATAAAAGAATTATTTACTAAAATTAATAGTTTATCATTTATTTTTTTAATGAGTTTATATATACAACTATGTATGCTTTAAAAACTCTCAAAGTTGCTTTCAACTCTCACGTAGTTTATTATAATGAGAAAATTGTGGTTGTATTTTATGAAAAGCTATAATGATTTAAGAATTATTGTACATAATGAAACTATATAAAACAGTTAAATAGTACCGGTTAAAATTATAATGATGTATTTGAATTGAATATATAGATAAAAATAAATTATTGTACATGTAAACTTGTTGATCATATAGTGTGATCCTTATTGGATAACCTCAATAATTAAAGTCTCCACTATCAAGAATATAAAAGTTGATCCTTCCTTGAAATTCATAGATATACTATTTTAACTGGGTTTTGTGGTAATTTATTGTCTACATATTTTTTGGGTGTGTTATTTTTGGTTTATGATATTTTATTCAAATGTAGTACCTTTGTGTAGAATTAAACTACCATTAAAAATGGTTCATTTGTTTTTGAATTGTTCATGTAAAATCTATGGGTTTTGGTTTAGCCTTGGTCTGGATAAAGGAAATCTTGTTTCTTATTCCACATTAAAAGGAAGACTATGGATTATTCTTCATAGTTTCAGAAAGGAAGGATAGTTGTAGTGCCTCTATGTAGGAAAAGGGAAGTCGTAAATAGTTGTGAATCCCTTTGAAAACTCATGTCACTATATGGTGGGTGATTTAGTCTCATATTGAGAGTGTGAAGAGTAGACATAGGATCACTTTTTTTTAAACTATAAAAAAACATGTGTTTATATATTTATTTTCTTCCACTCAATTATATTAATTTTTATATTTTGTTTAAATTTTGTTAAAAATTTTAGTTCACCCCCCCCCCCACCTTGACTATTTAGTTATCTCACATACTAGGAAAACATTTGGTATCAAAAAAGTTTATTAGGATTTTTATTTTTATTATATTTATTTATTTTTATAACCATATCTTAGACTTAAACTTCTAATTATATGATTTATTTGACATGGTAGGATTAATTTCACATGATGGTTGGGTAACATAAAGATCACCATTCTTTGACGGTAATGGATATGACTATTAGAAAGATCTTATGGATTCATATCTTAAAAAGATATGTATTGACCATTATAAAACCATGTAAAAACCCTATAAATTGCCTGAGGTTGATACTAATACTCTCTTTGGTGTTGATTCTTTTAAATATTTACTTAATTATAATATCATGAATATTATTTAATATTTTATAAATCTAATTGTATTTAGTCACATTTTATCATATAAAACTGTACATGATATTTAAAGAATATTACAACCTAATCATTATACTTATGATAAAATAATTAGAAATAATCATCATATAGTGAGGTAATAATATAAATATTTAAAAATTGGTGAAAATTAAAATGTAAATCAAATGTTTTGTCAATCTACTAACACTGTAAATATATTAAATTATTTAATAAAATCTCTATAAAATGTTATTATTTTAGAAAAAAGATTATTATCTCTACTTAAGAGGTGGTATACTAAAAAGGGGGATATAGATGGTAGTAATAACTTTATAGAGTATACACTAAATTAACATATTAGTTCTTCACTATAATATGAATTATAACATAATAATATAGTTGATGAAGAAGTTAATAAAATAAAAGGTGTTCATCTTAAATAAAAAATTAATGTCACTACATATTCATCTGATTATAAGGTATAATAACTAATAAATATGATTTTGAAAAAGAAAAAAAATTACAAAAGAAATAAATGGTTCTTTTTAAAAAATAAAAGTGACTCTCCTAGATAGGATTACAAGGTAAGTAGAAGAGGTAATATTTTTTTAAATGGTGATCTTGTAGTATTATTCTATCAATTCAAAAAAAGGATAATATCATACCTGAGTTCTCAAACCTAACATGAATTAATAATAGGATGAATAATAAATAGAAATATCTTAAGACTCGATGGAGGTATAAATAGTATTTAAACTCTAGTGAGGAATCTAAAAATGAAAAAGAAACATAAAATTATGTTCCATGTCCCTAATAGATAATTTATGTAATTATGATTGTGATTTAAGTGATTGTGATTATAAAAATTAAATATAATATAAATTATATAAATATATGTTAGTATTACAAAATTACATTTTTAAAATATTAAATCTTTTTAAAGAACTCAAGGATAATCATAAAAAACTTGTTGAGGAAAAAAATATTACTCTTAATGAAAATAAAAATTTAAGTAACACTACTTATAAAAATAATTATTATATAGATTTATATTTTAAAATAATTAAAAATTAAACAAATAAACTCAATGATTATATTTAAAAAATATATAATGTAGTAGAATGAAATTTTAATGTTGTTTTAGATGAAAATACCAACATAAAAAATGAAGTGGGATGTTTAAAGACAGATTTTTACAGATCTTTATAAGGAATAGAATGTTTTAAAAAATTATTTATTTGAATAAAATGAATAAAAAAAGACTAGATATGGTTAGAAAAATAAATTTCCTAAAATATAAAAGAAAATTTTTATAAAAAATTCAAAAGGGAGTGTATCTATAGTTACTTGTTTTAAATGTATGATGAAATTAAAATATGAAAGTAATTATTCTTTGAGATTTTCATAACCTCTTAGACACACTAAATCCTGTATTTATAAATAATTATACTCAATATTACCTATGAATAAATGTTTTAAATCACTATGGGTTCTTAGGAATTCATTTTCTAACCTGAATGGGTCCATATTTTCATTGGTACCAAAATTATATTAAATATATCTTTTTAGGATATGTGGCTTTGATTTTTGATAAAGGAAAATTGGTACATGGATAATAGGTGTTCGAAACACATCAAAAGAGATGCATCAATTTTTTAATCATTCAATAAATGTGAAGGAGAAAACGTAACTTTTAGTGACCACTAAAAAGGTAAAGTAAAAGTATTTGGTGAGGTTATATTTTATAAATTTGTTGTGATATCTAAAATTTCATCATTTTAATGATTAGAACATAATATGTTAATTATATCTAAACTATATAATTATGTATTTCAAGTAAAAATTTAAAATTAAAAGTACTTACTTTTTAAATATGAATTTTCTTATTTTGTATAAATAAAAAAGACATTAAACATTCTATAAATTTTGATAAACTTACCAACTATTACTTCAATTGTTTAACTATTTTATAGTTAGATAAAGTTCTATTTCTTAAGAGGGTTTTCCATGATCATTTTTTCTACTAAAAAACTATCAAAAAACCACTATGTGTGAAGTTTCTAGAACTAAGTGTGGAAAAGAACTATTTATGTGACTCTTATATAATATGTAAATTACATCAAGAGTGTTTCATATCTATCATGTATTTTTATACTATAATACCATTACAACTCAATAATATTTATTTATTTATACCTATAAAAACTACTAATATTAGTGTTAAAATTTATTCATTTATGATTATAGATTAATTTAAAAAAATTAAATGGTTTTAATTTCTTATTCATAAATATGAAAATTTATATGGGTTTATTGGTAGCTATAAATTATTTCAAAGCACTAAAGGATATCTAATTTTATAAATTAAAATTAATCAAGGTGGAGAGTTTTTAAATCTATAGTTTTGAAAAAAAAAATAGAAAATGGTTACTCTCATTATTTATTGTCCCTAAGAGCACAAACAAATGAGGTTATTAAAAGGAAAAACCAAAACCTTAAAAGAAATAGGTAGAACCTTATTAAATGAATTTATAAAAAAACTAGATATTTTTAGGTATAATTTACTAATATTGATTTATATATTTCAAATATAATTATTTTAAGACTAATTTTACAGAAAATTCATTAAGAACATTACAAAGTAATAAAAACAAAAGTTGAATATTTTAGAGTATTTTGTTGTATATTTTATATTTTTTACACAAAATATTCCATAGATATCCTCCTCTTAATCCATTTGGATATTCAATAAAAAATATGATGATGGTGTATATTTAGGTTAATAGATTTTAGTAAATAATATAGAATTTATATTAAAAAAATCATAGTATTTTATGTGTGTGTACAAATTATGTTTGATGAGAATTCATTAAAAATAATGACGATTTACTCCAGGTAGAAGAGGATTTGAGATATTTTTATTTTTTAGAGAATGAACCTAAAAATGAAAATATACATGTTTTGGGGGAGAGTCACTTTCATAAAATAAATTTTAAATTATACAGATACCACCCTTGAGATATAGTTATTGGAAATTTTGATTCAAGAATCTAGATAATAAATTCATTATATAATTTTTTTCTTATTATTATTTCATTTATAATTTTTTCTAAAAAAATTGATGGAGTTTTAACTACCTATAAGTGGATCTTTGTTATAGAATAAATATTAAATCATTTTTCTAGAAATAAATTCTGTGATTTTTTTTACCACCTAAATATTCTCATGTAATTGGCACTAAATGTATGTTTAGAAACAAACATTATTAATCTTGAAATATTATAAGAAATAATGATAGATTGAGAGAATGAAAAAATTGGTAAAAATAAGGTAGCAATTATAACAAAACATTTGTACTAGTTCATAGATTGGATAGTAATCAAATATTATATATTTAATTATAATGGATTTAAATTATTTCAAATTGATATCAAAAGTGCTTTTATAAATGGATTTATTTCTAAGGATGTATATGTATGACATAATCGTGGTCTTTAAAATTAAAGTCATTATAATTATGTTTTATGCATTCTAATAATATTTATTATAACATTCCATTACTGTTTTATCAGGTACTCCATTAAACTCTTCATGGTTTTCCCTCCTTTAAGATTGGGAGGATACCTATAATGGTGAAGTCAATAATTTTTTGGACTTTCATCCTTAACCAGTGTTTTCTACAGGATGAAGGAGGATTACAGGCCATGTAACTGGGTTACACGTCATGTAATGATTTCTAGGTTCAATCCCTGAAAGGGGATTCATGCTGTGAAGGTTTACATGCCTTGAAGAGTAGTTTCACATCATTAATTCTTTAAATAATTATTTTTTAATCTAAGGAGATGTATTTTTCATCATACTTGAAAACCGTAGATTTCATGGTGTGTAACTATTTTATACGTCCTGAAACGGCCCATGTAAAGTTTTTAAAATAGGTGAGCGGTTGTTCTGGTTTTTGTTCTCTTCTCCAGGCCCTTATCTCTCAACCTAGAGACTTCCATACAATTTTAGGAGACTCTTCTCCATCTAGATTGATCTGTTCGATGTTGGATCTTTTTTGCAATTGTGGTGCATCTCTCTGAGTAAATAGTCTTTCCTCTTCTTCATTTCTATTGATTGTGATGTTGTCCTAGGGTTGCGTTATCAGATCTGGTGTCCTAAGTTGGTGATTCTTATTATTTATTCTAGATCCTTTGGGATATCTCATTCCAGAGGACAATATTTGGATAGTTGTGGTGCGGCGGACGTCCATTATTGAGTTATGTTGTGTTTTCCTCTTCTGTTGAACCCTTGTTTTATAATTTAGATCAATATTGATGCATGGATTGGATTCTAGGGTTTCTGATAGTGTTTTTGGGTTTTGTTTTGGTGGATTCTATTGCGGGCGTGTGTGGACTGAGTTTTGAGGTGGGTAGTTTCATCTCTATCCTATGATAATTATCCTAATTTTTTAATTTATAAATTGATTTATCCAATTGGAATGAATTTTTGTGTGTGTTGAAGAAGGGTTTTTAAATATTAATGGTTTTTACATGTTTTTTTTGATAAATGAAAGGATATGGGAACTTTTGGAATAGTGAAATTGATTTTTGAAAATGAGCACATGGGATACCTTGGGTACTTAGGTGGATGGTTTAGCTTGATGCCATCAACCCTATTTTGTGATTATCATGAGGTTTTATCATGGGTATTTTCTCTGTTTCCTAGGCCTGTTGTTCGAGGGGATGGATATTTACATTGTCAGGGGGTTTACTCATGGGGTATTCCTCTGCTTTATAGGCATGTGTTCTAGGAACTGGATTGTGAACTTGATTTATTATGGTTTGAGTAGTCTTCTAGTCTAGCCTATAGTTATCCTTGGTACTAATTAAGGTGTTTCAACTTATATTTTGTTCTACTTGGATTTTTTAGTTAGCCTTGATATGCATGGTATAAATTCTTTTTTTAGAACTAAAAAAAGAGAGATATTTACATTGTTTTCTATAAAACGTATTTACTTCTTATCATGCCATGTTTTATTTAAAATAATCATATAGGAATAGTTATAGAGAGACTTGATATAGAACACAAAGGCGGGATCCTAATGAGCTCGTTATCTCACACCCTATGCACCTCCTCGGTGATGTGTATGACATTGTATTTCTTTCAATGCAGATAAAGGAAAGGCGCCACAGTGAGGTGGTGAGGTTCATGTTACCTGTTTTTGGGTAGTTGGTGGTGAGATGGTGGGAGTTCAACTATGTCATCATATATAGTTGTTTTTTTGTTTTTTTCCTTGTAGTTGGACTTGTTTTTTGACATTTGACTAATTTTTTAATTGATTGTTTCTACTGACTTTTTACTATTATGGAATATATATTCCTTTATTATTTTTCTGTCTCTTTAGTTCTATGTATACATATATTCCAAGTGTTTGATCATGTTGGAAAAAATCATTCCCTCTTGTGTGTTTCTCGATATTGAGTCCTTGTTTCCAGCCCGTGGGGATTGGAAACACCCTTTGGGCATATAACAGAATGGTTTAGGTTCCAAGTTTGAGGGTAACCTGGGAAGGTTTTTTTGTAATTTATAATTAGAGGAGGTTTTTCCTCAAGAATCCTTGTCCTAGGATGTCTATTATACTAGAGATATGATTATTGGGACTTGATAGGTATATTGATATAAGTGTCTAGTTAGGTATTTCCTTGATGAGACTCAAGTTTCCATGGGATGTTGGAATGTGTGTCACTAGTATTGGGTTTGGTTTTAAATATCATTTTTTATTATGTGCTTTCTAGTTTGAACTAAGATTTGTTTTTATGTCTAATCGTTATCATGTTTTGGTGTGTAGCTATATGCCTCCAAGACACCTTCCACGAGTTCCATAGAAAGGTTCAGCTAATGATCCTCAAGGTAATCCGCCTATAGATTATAATCTCATCAAGAATATAGTATGGGCAGTTCATGTTGTTGATCATGATGTACCATGGGTTCTGAATATTGTTGTTGAGGTACAACTAGGAGTTAGAGGAGAGACAGAGAGAGATCATGAGAGTTCATGCACAAGAAGCCACCATCCTTTAAGGGAACTAATGATCCTCAAGAGGTAGAGGACTGGCTGGATAGGGTTGATCGAAGCTCCAACTTTCTTGAAACACCTGAGAATATCAGGTTGAAGTGTATAGAATCCAGGATCAAAGGTTTTGTTATGTGATGGTAGAATTCTATGGTCTGGGAAGACATGCATGTGGACTTGGATTGTAAGGGTTTCAAAACTCTATTCTTTCAGTAGTTTTTTCCAGAGTCACTGATGATAGAGAAGTCTCTGGAGTTATTGTCTCTATAATAGAGAGAATGTTCAGTTTCAACATACACGAACCGATTTTTTGATCTTTTCTGTTTTTCTCTGGACAAGTTTAGGAATGACCAACTAAATACTCCAAAGTACCTACAGGGTTTGTGATCAGATATCAGATCGCATGGGTTCATGTTGGAACTTTCTAACTATGTAGAGATGGTAGACTAATCTATGATGGAAAATATGGATATGGTAGGAAAAGTTGGTTTTTCAACCATTCTCTCCATCTATTGGTAGTTTTAGTGGAATGCATGGGAAGAAAATAAAGTGACAAGAACATCATAGAAGTGGTAGAGGTTTGTTTTAGTAGTGAGCCTCCTCTACACAATCCATTGTAGCTGGAAATGTTCCTCTGACTTGTTATAAGTGTGGAAAGGGTAGACACACAAGAAGTTCTTGTCTTATTCATGTGAATACATATAATAGATGTGGAAACATTTGTCACTTACAGTTCTTATGTCATGGCTATGCCTCATTATGGTTAAGGTTTGACTCCTCCAAAGGCTACTATAGTGCAGTCATAAGATCCAACAACTATAGGGATCTAGAAATAGGCCTTAGGAGTGAATAATTTTCATGTAGTCGATGAGTTTCCATTAGAAATTGGTGAAGGTGTGGAAATGGTGATAGGTACTGTCCTTATTTCATATTCAGTATCAGTTGCTTTATTTGATACCAGTTCCTCCCAGTATTTTTTATCTACATGTTTTTTTAATATTCTTAAACTTTCAATAGAACTAATTTCCATTACAATGGAGTTAGTAACACCTCTCAGTAAGAGGAAAGAGCAGGGGTTTTTTGTGTCCTTGATCATTAACGATTTCAGATATAGATTCAGTTTGGTATCTTATCATTCTTGATCTAGATATGTTCAACATCATCATCGATATGGGTTGTCTTGTCGCTCATCAAGATGAGGTTGATTTTTATAATCAGCATGTATCATTTCTTTCCTTCGATTGGAGATCTCATGTGTTTTAGGTGTAGTGGGATGCATGTTCTTGCCATGCAAGACCTTACCACCCATAGATCAATAGTTTTTTGTCTATTGTTGTGTAAGATCCTAATAAAATCTCTCTTATAGTTGATCTTCCCATCATTATTCGCGAATTTTATGATATTTTCCAAGATTACATCTTTATTCTTCCTCCAGAGAGAGAGGTAGAGTTTGATATTAACCTAGTTCTAGGTACACATCTGATATTGATACCTTCATATTATGTAGCACCAGCTGAGATGAAAGAGCTCAATATTCAGTTGGATGACCTGTTATAATAGGTTTTTATTCTCCCTTGAGTTTTAATTTGGGAATCCCCTGTGTTATTTTCCAATAAATAAGATGGTTCACTTTGGTTATGTGTGGACTATTGGATGTTGTACCGGGTAATGGTTAAGAAAAAAATATCCTTTTCCTCGCATGGATGATTTTTTTAATCAGTTAAATAGGAGAATAGGTTCTAAAAGATTGATATTCATTCATGTTATCATCATCTCAATGTTTGGGGTTCTGATATACTGAAGGCAGATTTAAGGAGCAGTTATGGACATTATGAATATATTTGGATTCCTTTTGGTCTAACTAAAAATCATATATCTTTTATAGCTTTGATTAATCAAATAATCCATCAATATCTGGACACTTTGTAGAATTTTTCATGGATGATATTCGAATTTATTCGAAATCCGATTGTGAGCACGAGAACCATATGAGTTTGGTTCTATAAATTTAGATAAATCACCATTTGTATGGAAATATTTCAAAATTTAGTTTCTAGATTCAAGAAGTATAGTTCTTAGGGAACAATATTTTTGAACATGGCTTATCATTTGATCTTGAGAAGTTAAATGTTGTATGGTCTCGGAAGGAACCATTGAATGTCATTGAGATATGGATCTTCCTTGGTCTTACTAGATACTACCGATAGTTTGTTGAGGATTTATATAAGTTGGCATCACCTTTGACTTCTCTTACCTAGAAAGTGGTGAAATTCACATGGAATGAAAAGTGTCAGTCTTATTTTGATGAACTAAAATAGGTTCTGAAATCGCCTCTTATTCTCATCTTACCTGATCCCAATAAGGGATACATGGGGTTCTGTGATGCTTTTGGTGCTATTTTGGGATGTGTTCTTATGTAGGATGTCCATGTGGTAGAATAAGACTCTCGTTAACTTTGGACCCATAATAAGAATTAACCCACTCATGATTTAGATCTTGTCATAGTCATGCATGTTTTCAACTATTGGTGGAACTATATTTTTTGGGAGAGGTTCACAGTTTTTCTGATCATAAGATTTTGAGTTATATATATTTTTAGAAATACATTAATCTCATACATATATTATGTGTAGAATACCTTTATACTTTTGACTTTGATATCGCCTACACCTCGGGAAAGGTAAATGTCGTTGCAGATGCTCTTAGCATGAAAGTACCATCGCAGGATATTATAGACTCGAAGGAGGAGTGGAATCTTATGGTTATTTTCACTCAATTTCACTTGGGTACTCAGTATAATTTTTCATGTATGGTTATAACAATTGCTTAGTTATTATCATCTCTTCTAGAGTCTATTTTACAGAGTTAGCAGTAAGATGATGAGATTCAAAAGACTCAATAAATACTATAAGGGGGGAGACTATTTCTGGTTGGTCTCTTTCTTTATATGGTATGCTCTACTTTTGGAAGTTGGTTTTCATCTCAAAATTTTATATTAATTTTGGTCTTATTTTATTGTCACAAATATTCAGGGGTTGTTCATCTAGGAACTACGAAGATGTATTATAACATGAGGTGTTGATTCTGGTGGCTGGGTATGAAGCGTGACATTGCGGATTTTGTGTCTCATTGTCACACATACCAATGGATAAAGGAAGAGAACTTGAAAACTTCTGGTTTACATTAGCCTCTTCCAGTTCCTATTTGGAAATGGGATGAAGTATCTATGGATTTTATTATTGGATTACCCCGAACTCCCTGAGGGAGGGATTTTATCTAGGTGGTTTTTGATCGGTTGAAAAATTATGATCATTTCATTCTGATCAAAGAAACCACTAAAGATGAAGATCTGGGTAAGATATATATACAAGATATTGTGAGGTTACATGGGAGTCATTCTTATATTGTTTAATATAGGGATCCAAGGTTTACCTCGAGGTTCTTGGGGATTATTCAGGATGCAATGGGAACTAAAGTCAAGTTGAGCACATCTTACCATCCACATACAGATGGCAAGATAGAGCATCAGATTAAAATACTAGAAGATATGTTATGCGCTTGTGTCTTGGATTTCGAACGGTCATCGGATATCCATATGGGACTAGTTGAGTATGTTTATAACAATAGTTATCAGTCTTCAATCAGAATGCATCCCTTTTAGTTGTTCTATGGTCACCTGTGTAGATCACCTATTTTTAGGTATGAGGTGGGTAAAGTATCTTTAGATGGACCATGTTTGGTTCAGGAGATGTCTTTGAAGATTTAGGATGTAAATCGACGTCTGATAATAGCCCATATTCGATAGAAATAACATTCAGATTAGAGGCATCATCCTATGGAGTTTTCTATGGGTGAATGGGTTTTCATGAATGTTAATCCTCGGTTGGGTCACCATCGACTCAGAAAGTAGGGAAAGTTGGCTCTGAGATATGTTGGACCATTTGATGTCATTGTGAGGGTTGGACAAGTTGCTTATCGGTTAACATATTCATTTTAGTTGATGGGTATTCAGGATGTTTTCCACATGTCTCAACTCAGGAAATACCATCCTAATCCCACTCACATTCTTAGTTTGGAAAAAATTGAGTTAGAGTTAGATGTTTCTATTCTGGAGAAACCAATTCAGATTTTTGACTCTCAAGTAAAATTCTTGCATGGGATGTTGATTTTGTTGGTCATAGTTCTATGGAAATAATGATCATATTCTCATGATACTTGAGAATGTGATTCATTGATGAGGGGGTAATGGCTTCATCTCTTCCTAGGGATTATATCTTCCACATGAATTCTTAGGGATGGAAAGTATTTATGGTGGGGATTTTGAAACATCCCATTACAATTTTATCAGGTACTCCCTTAACCTCATCATGGTCTCCCCCCTTTAAGATTGCGAGGATACATAAAATAGTGGATTCAAAGATTTGTTTTACTTTTAACCCTAACAAACATTTTTTGCAGGATTAAAGAGGATTACATACATGTTGTGTAATGGTTTTTGGGTAAAAGATGTGAAAGGGGACTCATGTTGTGAAGGATTACACTTTGTAAAGAGTGGTTTCACATTGGGAATTATTTAAATAACGGATTTTATAATCTTAGGTGATAAATTTTTTAGCATACTTGAATACCATGGATTTCACAGCGTGTAACTTTATTACACGTCATAAAATAAAATGTGTATGGTTTTTAAAATATGAAAGAGGTTGTTTTGGTTTTGGTTCTCTTTTATTGGACCTTAACTCCCAACCTAGAGCTCTTCCAGGAAGTTTTGGGAGACTATGCTTCATCTAGATCAATATATTTGACGTTGGATCTTCGTTGAAGTTTTGGTGAATCTCTCTAGGTAAATAATCTTTCTACTTCTTCATTTATATTGATAATGGTGGTGCCTTAGGGTTTCATTATCATATATGGTGGCCTGAGTTGATGAGTATTTGTGTCTTCTTCTATATCCATTCAGAGATCTCATTCCAGAGGCCATTCTTTGGTTAGTTGTGGTGCGGTGGATGTCCTTTCTTGAGGTATGGGGTGTTTTTATCTTCTTTAGACCCTTTTTTTATAAGTTGGATCAATATTGAAATATATATTGGATTCGAGGGTCTGTTCTGGTGTTTTTGGGTTTTTTTGTTGGTGGATTCTATTGTGGGTGTGTGTGACATGTGATTTGAGGTGGGTGGTTCTGTCTCTATCCTGTGATAATTAGCCTGGTTTCTCTTGCTTTATAAATTGATTTATCAAATTGGAATGACTATTTGTGTGTGTTGAAAAAGGGCTTCCATAGAGAAATGATTTTTCCATGGGTTTTGAGAAATTAAAAGGATATGGAAACTTTTGAAATAGTGAAATTGATTTGTGTAAATGAGCACATGGGTTACATTGATTTTTGGAAATGAGCATATGGGTTGAGTGCCAAGTTTGAGGGTAAATCGGGTCGGTTCAATAAATTTATAGACTTAAAAAACTCTAAGAGTTTAGTATAAAATATAATATTATTTTATTTTATAAATTGTTTTTGTAAAATGAAAAAATATTCCTGATACTTTTATAAAAAAGTATTAAATATATTTTAGTTATACAAATCTTGATTGATGAAATTATTTTTGAATCTTAAAATGATACTTTGTGTAAGGAAATATCATAATTAATGATAACTGAATTTGATATGATTATTATGTGAGAATTAGAATTATTTCTTGGACATAAAATTTTTCTACGAGATATGGAATTTTCAAAATCAAACTACATATGATAAAGATTTTGGTAAAAATATTTGGAATTGACTACAAAAAAAGTTCAAGTACCCCTCGTACTACTTCATGTAAACTAGATTATGAAAAATATAGAAAATATATGGACAATAAGATTTTTATAGTTATATTTTTTAGTTTTTTTATTTATCTATTTATCAGCCTGATTTAATAGAAAAATCATAATTAAAATTCCCCACGTTCTAAGAAAAATATTTCTTTCTTGGAGTTATAGGAATTAACATTCAATTTATTTTTCTACTTCAAAAGTAGAATGAATTGTTGTAGTATGTTATTATGCTCAATCCTTATAGATCAAGAAAATTCTCATTGAATGTTAGGTTTACGATTAAAATTGACCTATTTTATGTCTTAAATAATCTATAATTTATATTTATAAGAAAACCTCTAAAAAATTATAGAAAAAGGCATATTGAGTTTATATATTATTATATTAGAGACCATATTCCAAAAAGTGAATTTGTTTTGGTATATTTTCTAATTAATGATCAAATAGATAATATTTTTACTAAACATTTTCATTCAACTAAATTTGAGAGAATTAAATTTGAACTTGGAATGATGGATATTTAAAATGAAATTTTAAAATAAACATCATAAAGAATATGTTTATGACCATAATGCTTTCATATGAAGATCAGTGTCCTTTATAAAGGATAAAATAACTTTACCTTTCAAATCCCACTTCATGTAAATTCTATTAGTCTGGAATTCACAATTTTTGTGACACTAAGTTATCTTTGGTCGGTAAAAATGCTTAATCTTCTTGTATTTTTTAGTTTACTATTATAAACTTATCTATGTTTCTAATTTTGTCCAGTGAGCATGTAAAATTTTTTTTATCATATGGTTTACTTTCATAGTATTTGTGTATTTTATAAACTTTTATTCATTTCATATAATTTTATAATTTTTTGAATATGGAATAATATTTTGTGTAATATTTTTGTTTTTAGAGTATTTTTTAGGAGGAGTTTTCACTGCTTTATATAATCAGTTTTTAAATTATTCACAACCAAGATTTCAATAATGGTCACATTATTTTGAATATGATGATACGTAAATAAGGGTGAAAATATTATATTTAGGTATATTTTAAAAAGATATTATTCACATTATTTTTTTAATCTTCTTTTCTTAAAATATGGTATTTCAGTTTTTAAAACCTATTTTTAAAGTTTTTCATTCCTAATCACACTAAAATTATAGTTTTAACTCTCATTTTAATATTATTTAACTTAGGGAGAGTTATCATTTTTATTCTAGGGAGTATAGATTATTTAAAAATTATTTTTTAAAAAATTGGAGAATGGTTTTTTAAATTAATATTTTTGACAATTGAAAAAAGCTGGGGAAGTTTTTTAAATTATAATTGGTTTCTAATTATCAAAATTAGGAATATTGTTCAGTGAATAATTTCCAACGAATTTAATCAGGTTTTTATAATTAAAAATTTATTATTTTATTCCTTCTAACATGATGGAAGATATTTTTTTGATGCTTTCGCTACTTCAAGAAGAAAATAATAATATTGTATCATTATTGATGTTATTTATCCAATTGTTATTCACATTAGTTATGTGTCATTTGAATAGATTTTTGAGAATAATAAACATTATTATTTGAAAATTAATGAATCATACACTATTTGATGATTTATATATTCTAGGAATTTTTCTATGCATGTAATGACTCATACAGAGACTATAAGATGACTCATGCATGAGTCAAGAACGATTTGAATATAGTACAAGTTCCTCGTGCAAAGAATGAAGTAATAATATAAGTCAAGAATGACTTGTACACTGTATAAATCACTCATAACAGTATGAATGACTCGTACATGTAATTTGAAATAACTCATATAGAGTTAAATGACTCATATGATGACTTAAATTAATAAATGAATCACGTGCAGGATAGATTGACTCATACATAAATACCAAAATAACTCATATGAATATCCCAATAGTTTTTCTCAGATACATTGTGACACCTAATTATAAAATCAAAGAGGATAATTTTCATTTTTAATATAAGAATATTCATTCATTTTAAATTCCATAAACATTGGTTTTAGTTCATTTTATAAATTTAACTTCATTTCTCATCACAAGTGAAATTCATGTTAAAAGTGAAAATTTGGGGCCAATATATCATCTGTATGTGGGGAAAATTATTCATTTACTGAATTTTATATTTTAGGATATGATTGATCAATTTTTTTTGAAATATTTTACCTTTTAGGATCTATTGATTAATCCCAAGGGAAGAAGGATATTTGTTATAATGAACGTAGAAATTCTATGGATAAATCATAATGGGCCTAAGGACCATAAAACAAATGTGGGACCCACAATACAAGACCAATTAAGCACAAATTTTAACTTTTTAAAGATAAAATTATGTATATCATTTCATTCAACTATTTTCGGAGCGAATTTTGAAGTTTTCAGGAATATTCTGGCAGTTAAATGTGAAGATTAAATTTATCATCAGATCTAAACACCCATAAATTCATCCCTCAATTTTGATCATAACAATCAAATGGATAAACCAATTTTCAGGAAATTTTGAAATATTTTATAGAACACCTATAAGAATATATCTTTATTCTAATACCCCTTTAGATTTTTCCATATACAATGACTTATTTTCATGCCAATAGGGAGGATGAACCTGGTCAAATTTTTGTGGTCAACTTTGAAACATCAAATTTCTATTATTCTTACCCACCTTTTGACTCTCCTAATTAATAGAGAGGTAATTGATTTTTGATAGGTATACCTAAGGATCCTAATATTCCTATATAAGGATCTAGTGGTGCAGGTAATTAACATCCAAGTTTTTCTTTCAATTTTAATTTCCCACTTTCATTTTGTAATTGCATCGTCAATTTTTCTCATGTATGTTTTTTCTCAATCACTTTAGTTTCTCAAAAAAAGTTATTCTTCCTATTATTATTATATTATTTTATTCTTTTAAATATTACTTGGATACCATTGAATGAAGTTGTGAACTTATTCACGCCAACCCTTGTGAATTTCTTAACACAACAGTGGATTGATCATTTTCAATGTTTTTTTCTTCAATTACCCCTTCATAAGTCTACTTCCCACTTCCGTTGATATATTATAATAAATAAAAGGATAAAAATATTATGGTTTGATCTAAGGGAGTATCAATATTATGGATTGGATGTTATTTTATAAACTTTAATATTTAAATTAGTTCATTATTTTAAGATTTCTATTCGATGGTTTATTTTCTCTTTGTCTTCACTGACTTTAATGAAAACACATTTTGAGTGCTAGTATGATCCAATTACTTAGAGTGGTAATGAAAGTGATACTATAAGTTTCTTGGTGATTATCCTTGAAATTGTGTATCTATTAAATTGTATAATAATATTGGGGAGTTATCTCATTGATTGAATGTCTCTTGAACTAGTGAACGAAAAATCTAATGATAAATAACTACATCCATTTTATCCCTAACAACAACCTAGGATAAACCCATCAACATTAATTGTTTTAATTAAAGTCTGTATTCACTGTTTTCTTACTTATTTAAATTAAATCACCATTTCTTCAAATCAAATCAATCCAAATAGTTAGATACTCTATATCCAAAACCTCAAAAACTCAAGTGTCTCTAAGTTTATTATTTGGTCCTTATAGATTTGATAGATACTTGTACGCAAATGTCTACATATACCTATAGGGTAAATTTGGGTACAACCAAGGTTTGGTGCGATTTCTGCGGACCCAAGTAAGTATCATAGATGGTCACATTCTTTTCTCACCCAAAATTGTCTTTTATCACCCCCCCCCCAGTTTCTCTTATCTTTTCCCATTTATTTATTTTTGTGTCCTAAGAATCTTAAATACTAATTTAAACCTACTTTAATTGAGTATCTTCCAAATTACCTATTCATAAACTCATGCTATAATCAAATGATAAAGTAATATTAGGAATCACCAAACTTAGGGAATTTCACTGACAAACCCTTAAATGATTACTCCACACCAGGTGAGATGTTCAATCAATGGGATGATGAATATTTAAAGGAAAAATTTCTATACCTATCAAGTATGGTAGAAGAGATCAATATTAGGGAATTACCTAATTTCCAAACTCTTATGAAAACTAGTCAAAAAAATTCTTGGACAATTGTGTGAACAAATAGACAAAATGAATTCTGAAGTTTTTACATTGAGATTATAAATACAAAGCATTGAAACATCTATAGGACCCATTCCTACTCATGTTGTTCCTTCCTTAATATTGATAGAAGAATCAAGTTACACATGAAATTCTCATGAATTTACTGAAGAACCAACCATAGGGTTTAGGGTTTCTGATGAGTGTCAATTAATTGATATAATCTTTAAATTAGGAAGAAATTAATTTTTTTGATTCAAAAGAGGGTAATTTAACATCATGGATTCATTTTCCAAAACATTTCCCCATTAATAATTTTTTAGAATTATAAATCACTAAACCATTGGGGGAAATCACAATCATTCAGACCACAACCATTCTTGACACTCATTTGTCCAATTTAATGGTTAAAACATAAATTCAAAAGGAAATAATTCTATTAAGAAATTTTGAAAATAAACTTTCATTTTATTTAAATCCCCTATATGTTTCTAAATGTGTTATCCAACCCAAGCTCGAATTAAAGGTCCATACATTCCTCTAAAAACTATTAAACAATAAGGGATAATCAAAAACATTTTTTCATCATTTCTTCCTCTCTTGAAACCAATAAAGTATGAATGACCATTGAAATCTTAGGAAAGACTAAAGAAGCACCTGAATCAACCATTTCTGATATTCCTTGGATTTTCCCATTTATTGTAGAAAAAAAGATTGTACTTTAAAAAAATTCTAAACAAATAATCAATATTAATAAAGATGAAGTGGAGAATTTTTGTGTCATTAAAATTTTGAAATTTCGTATTGGATAATTTGTGGGGTCTAATTTGATCTAACACATTTAAATTAATCACTTTACAAGAGGAAACCCGACATCTTCATTTTTTATTTTATTTTATTTTATTTTATTTTGTGTTTTTTTGTGTTTTTTTGTTAATGAAGCCCCTTGGTTTTTCCAATTTGATCTAATGTTTTTTTTGTGAGATTTATTAGTTGAATTAGTTTAGTATTTTCAAATAAAACACATGCCCTCCAGAGTTTAAACCCAACCATCAATCATCCCAAAGGAGTATACATGTTACATAATTCCAAATTGATCAATTTATTATTTATGGGTATTCCATTCAAACTAAGTGGTTTCATTCAATTATTTAATTTCAAATGACATCTCCCCCTCTTTCTTCCTAATTATAATCTCTCGATTATCTTCTTTTTCAAAACTGAGAGTAGTATCATTCTATGTTGGGGAGTGAAAATCTTGGACAAAAAAAATTGGCCTTCATGATAAAAACTTCAATTCAAAAAAAACATATTCAATTAATTATACATTCTTACATTAATGTAAATTGTGAAACATGAAAACTTAAGTTAAAATGGTGTTTAATTCATTGATTATTATTTTAAGGTTTGTGTATGTTCATAAGCATATTTTTCGAAAAGTATGGTTTTCTGATGTGATTTTTCAATGTTAACATTTTCATCATCTTAATAAAAATTCCACAATTCACATCCATTGGATATTTGGTGTAAATTGGAGTTCTTGGGTCCCTTTCATCATAGAATAGTGTTTGGGGCCACTTTCAATTTTAATTTTAGTATCCAACAAAAAAATATAATTAAAAAAACCACATAGAGTAATGTTACTTCCAAATTTGTGGCATTCGATACTTGGGTATCATGAATCTATAATTGCATTTCCTAGAGTTAGGATTTAAATCTATATTTTAGACCATATAATTAACAATACGTGTGGATTTCAGTACTTGGGGATCGTGACTTCATAGTTGTCTTACCCAAAGTTAGTCTATTAATATATATTGTGGTTTCAAAAAAAGTGTAATAAACAACAATAAAAAAATCAATACAAATTGGATACTCATCTTAAGTTTTAATGTGATTCCCACATAGCACTTCCATTTTTTCCCCTTGAACCAGAAAATTGGCCTCAAGTCTTCTGTGATGCACATTACACCATCATGAATAATTAAAATTTGATTAAATGTGTTAACGAATTTGAACAAATGAATGGGCTTGGGCTTGAGATATTCTTGTGAACCCAGAATTTGTGAAATTATTTTTATTGGTTTCATTATTTTTTGGCATGATGTCTCTTGATGAGAATTTTATGTTAAAATGTTTTTGGAAAAGAGAATTCAATTTCATAATTTTGAGAAACTTTTTGCTTGGGACTAGTAAAACTCATGTTTGTTGGTGTGATTAGCTGATGAAAGAGGATAATATTAATTTTTAATATATTAATATTCATTCATTTTAAAGTCCATAAACAATGTTTTTAGTTCATTTTATCAATTGAACTTAATTTCTCATCACAAGTTTAATTCATGTTAAAAGTGAAAATTTGGGCCTAATAAAGCATCTATTTGTGGAAAATATTTATTCATTTTTTATTTTTTGATAATATTTATCACTTTTTTTGAAACATTTTATCTTTTAGGATCAATGGATGAATCCCAATAGAGGATGGATATTTTTTTCAATGAACATAGAAATTTTCTGGATAAAGCATAATGGGCCTAAGGCCCATCAAACAAATGTAGGGCCCACAATTCAATCTCAATTAAGATCAAATTTTAAATTTAGAAATAAAAAATTATTTATATCATTTCATTCAACTTTTTATAGAGATAATTCTGAAGTTTTCATGATGATCCGGGCGATCAAAGTTGAAGATTAAATTTATGACCAGATCTGAATGTTCATAAATTCATCCCACTATTTAGATCATAACATTCAAATGAATAAACCAATTGTCAAGAAATTTAGAAAAAATTTATAGGAAAAATATAATAAGATATTTATTATCTACTACCCCTTTATATTTTTCCATATACAATGAATTATTTTCACTCTAAGATGGTGGATGAATCTAGTCCTATTTTTGGGGTCAACTTTGAAACATCAAATTTGTTTTATTATCACCCACCTTTTGAAACTCTTAATTAATGGGGAGGTAATAGATTATTAGTGGGTTGAACTAAAGATTATAATATTACTATATAAATATATTTTGGTGAAGGGAATTATCATCCACATTTTTCTTTTAATTTTAATTTCCCACTTTCATTTTGTAATTGCATCGTCAATTTTTTTTATGTAAGTTTTTTTATCAATCGCATTATTTTCTTAATAAAAGTTATTATTTTTCTTATTATTTTATTATTTTATTATTTTCAATATCACATTAATAATATTGAATCATGTTGTGAACTTATTCACACCAACCATTGATAATTTCTTCACACTGAGGTGGAGTTATCTTTTTAAATGTTTTTCTTATTCAATTTCCCCATCATAAGTCTAATTCCCACTTTCATTGATAGATTAGAATAAATGGATGGATAACCCTATTATGGGTTTATCCAAGGGAGTATAAATGGTATTTATTGGATGTTATTTTATATAATTTAATATTCAAATAATTTAATTATTTTAATATTTCTATTTGATGATTTATTTTCTATTTATCTTCACCGACTTAAATAACAAAACATTTTGAGTTCTAGTATGATCCAATTCCTTGGAATGATCATGAAATTGATACTCTAATTGAATTGGTGATTATCCTAAAAATTATGTATATATTAAATCAGAGAATGATATTGGGTAGTTATCTCATTGATTGGATACCTCTTGAACTAGTGAAAAAAAATACAATGAAAAATAATTACATCCATTCTATCACAGACAACAACCTAGTATCAACACATCAACATTAATTGTTTTAATTCATGTATTTGTGTATTTTTTTCTTGCTTATTTAAATTAAATCACAATTTCTTCAAATCAAATCAGTCCAAATAGTTGGCCACTTCATATCCAAAACCTCCAAAACTCGAGTGTCTTTAGGTTTCTTATTCGGCCCATATGGATTTGATCCCTACTTGTAGATCAACGACCGCATATACCTATAGAGTAAATTTGGATAGAACCAATGCCCTATGAGTCATAGGTATGATTTATTTCAATCTTGGTTATATTTTTTGGCATTCTAGAGTTTTTCAGGAGTCACGAGTTGAAAATTTTTATTTTGGGGGAAAACAGGCCAGGTTCATGGATTTAGTGCATAAATAGTAAAAATTGTGAAGTAACCATGAAATAAGTCATTTTGATCCACCATTGGTTTTTTTTTCATGGTTTGATCATGGTTATCCAAACCATTCATATCCCCAATAAAACCTTGTGGTTGTTTGGGTAGTTTCCCAAAGGTGCCATGTGGCTTAAGGATTGTTTTCCCAAATCATATTTCCCAACTCAGGTAGATGTATGCCTCAAATTTTTCAAGGATATAGGGTATGCATGATTGGATCATGATTTGTTAAATCATAAGACCTAACCATAAACCTCGATCTAAACTTTCAAAAAGTTTTACTTTGCCTCTTTTCCCTTGATCATTTTTTGTAACGACCTAGAATTTTATCAATGAAATTTCCCATCTTGTAATTATATCATGTATTATAATGAACATACATCACATAGGGAACATAATAAAACATTATTATCATAATTGAATTTATAAAACAAACCAATCAGAATTATAAATATTATATAGAGATGATAAATAGATAATAAGAATAGGAAATTTAGATCTATTTAATCCACTACAATGACCACACTCACGAACAAAGTTATAGAAATAAAACATAACAATAAAATAATCATTTAAAATAATAAATTATATATAAACTTAGTATAAAATATAATTGAATGGTGAATTTAATAATAGGTATTTATAGGAAGTAGTAAGCCCTTATGACTATTATAAATATGACCTTTTGAATTGTAATGTGACTGTTAGGAATAGTAATCTGGCCGTCAGAATAATAACCTCACCTATGAGAGTATAAATAAAATTTAGGTATCATGTAAATGAAAATATGATATATTTATATCATATAATAAGTAAATAAATGTTTTAAAATTGATAAATTAAGTGTTAGTATTTTTGTGAAATATAAATGTTTATTTAGAAATTTATAATTAATATAAAGATTTAAAAAAAAATTATTTTCATAAAATAGATTTATAAATTAATATTTTTATGTATTATAATTGTAGTATAATTTTATGATACCTTAATTAATTTTTCAAAGTTTCATAAAACCAGTTTTAATATTAAAATCAGTATTTTTTGAATAAATGAGGATTTTAATTAAAAATTAAATTTCTCATATTTAGAAAATTATTTTCATAAAATAAATCACATTATTTAAATCTTAATTTCTAAATATGTTTCATGTTATTTTTTTATATTTTTCTAAAATAGTTGAATTTTTGTGAATATTGAAATAGAATAATTTACGATATTTAACAAATGCATGAATTTTTGAGTCATGGATTATGTGTGGATGATGTAAGTATTCATTATATTGAAATATCCTATAAATTTTACTTTATTTATTCATATAAATCAATATTGTTGATAGTATTAATCCAAAAAATTGTAATCAAGTGAATAAAATAATAAAAAAATAGCCATCACCACACCTTCTCCTAACACCTTCTAAGCCTTGTATATTATCTAATTTCTTCCCAATTCCCTTTCCAATATTCTTCCCCATGTACAAGAGATATTGGTCTCAACAAAATTCAAAACTCAAGTTCCATAGGGATGTTCTAAAAGAGACAATATTCAATAGGTAAAATCCTCATTCTTTCCCTTTTAAATTCTTTCTTTCTTCTACCTTATCCCAACCTCCCCTATCCAGAACACTATGATAACTCTAGTATCATATATATATATATAATATATAATATATAATTTTATTATATTAATTAAATATCCATCATCAAATATCTTATCTTCACCTTTTATCTTAAAAATGAAAACATCATTTGTGATATGTCGACTCACCGCCTTCATGGATGAAGTTTTTTTCATTAACACCTTTAATTATGGTCATACAACGATTAATATGGCTAAAAAATATTTTAAAATGTATATTACAACATGTTTCATGTTTTAGAAATAATATATATACATAATATTAAATAATAAAACAAAACTAGTTTGTGATTATAGAAAACCCTTCAAAATAAACCAAAAATGTATCATTAACATATCAAAAAATGATATATGGGACCATTAAAAATTATTTAAGTATATTAATACTATTTAATTCTAATTTTATTTTTTTTCATTTGAAAATAACTCCCATAATTATACTCAAGTGAACCGACCATAAAACCATTAAATGAACACTCCCAGAACATAATAATTAAACATTATAACTCATCAAAATGGCCATAAATAAACATGGTTAAATTATATTTAATAAAATTTATATTAAATAAGTTAAAAAATAAATTATTAATTAATATAATTTTATTTTCCAGGACATTAATTTCAAGTGAAGAACACATTCAGACATAAGGTAAGGGGTCTCTCTAAACCTCAATTTTTTCTTTTGGGTTATGGTTTCTCTCTCTTTAACAAAATTTATTTATTTATTATTCTTAAATAATTCTTTTAAATATTTTTTTTCAAAAAAAAATTCCGGTTAAATTGATCATTTTTTATGGTGAAATACATGTTTTTAAAGGTTCCATTTTTAATTCCTCTTGATAAGCACGCCTGATTAAAGGGAATTTATTTGTTTCATACCCTTTTTCAAGTACACTACATAAATTATTCTAATCCATCAATATTTTTCTAAAATATGTCATTTTATTATGAATAAACTATTTTATCTCATTTCAGGTTTTATATAAATAATTATGCCTTATCTTCTTTAAAGCCTCTTTAATATTTTCCCTTTAAACTGCACTAAACTGGCTAATTTCTAAAAGTTTCTTAAAAACTCTATTTTAATATATTCACATCAGTTGTAAATAATTATTCAAGTTATATTATTATATTTACTTAATTTCTATTAATAAATTATTTAATCCTTTCTTTCATGGATACCATTTTGATACACCCTTTGGTTATACCTTATGACATGATTATAAAACCAACTTATTTCCATGGGTAGCCCTTTTTTTCTTTTTGTTTAATTATTTATATGGAACACATATGAATGAACATGTTATTATTGGTGTTCCCATATAGTGATTTATGTAATTGGATAGTGTTTAGTCTCATGATACATCTTGTATGTGTTTAGGGAGTAAACCTAATATGTTATTGGACTTTTTCACCATGTGATATAGTATTGGTATAATTATATCATGTTATATGTTACTACCACATTTCTATATTTACATGATCATATTATTCCAAGTTCTATATGATATTCCTTTGCATTTTATTCATGTTATATTCCTTTTATGTTATTTTTTTATTCCTTATGACTCATGCTTTATGCTTCTTTTCCATGCTTATTACTTTACTGGGATTTTTAGCCCATCTATTTTGTCTATGTATTCCCTAGTTTATCCTATGAAGATGTAGGATCTCAAATGAATTTAAAAACTCATTATGGATGTTTAATATAAATATCATTTATTCTAATTACATGTTTCAATGTTTTATGTACCGAGTCTTCCAAAGACACTAAAATTTTCAATCGTTGGTTTGTATTTGATGGTTAATTATGCTTAAAATCATGTAATAATATGTTTAAAGTGATAGGGTGTTTATAGTTGGTATCATAGAATAGCCTGGTTATTTTTGTATATTAGGAATAGAAATTTTTATTGATAACCTTAGGTATAATTCTATCACCATGGATAACCTCGATTCAAACTTAGGGAATAAAATATAAGATATACCTTCCATTTATAAGTTTTGTCCTTATATGTTAAAAGTTTCCTTTTTATATGATAATTAGATACATATTCAAGCTACCTAATTATATTTTAGTTATTTTTCTTAGTTAATGGTATGAAATAGAAGAACCCATGCTAACAATCAATGTGATATAAAATGTGATGATTACCCTAATGAGATGCCAAATCTGATAGGAACGGGATCCCATAACTTCATAATTATATTGAATAACTTGGATCAACATATGAATAATAACTTTAATCATGTGTAAATACCTCATTATCTTAATAAAGATCAAGTTGAGTTAAAATCCTCTATATAAAAAATTCATCCTATATTTAGTAGAACTTTTGATCCTCTCATCATAGAATAATGGGTTAACTCCATTGAGAATATATTATATGTACTCCAATTCTAATAAGAGGGTATATTCATACTGGTGGTCTATCATTTTAATGGGGAAGCTGATCAATGGTGTAAACTAGTCAAAAACACAAATTATAAGGAGGAAATTTATTTTTCAATAAATATTTTCTCCAAACTCTCCATATTAATATGGAGATAGAGTTCCTCAAACAGAAGAAAAATAGATAAGAATCTATCAGTGTGTACGAGGAAAATTTTAGAAGGATTTTACGATACGCCTCTTGATTAGTCATGAACACTGAAAAAGGTGGATTGATTCTTTATTGGTTTGAAATTGAGTCTATTAAAAGCCTTATAAATTTGGGACTTTGAAAATTATGAAGATATTATTACTTTTTCATTAAATGTTGGGATGGATACACTACAACATATATAGTCTTTTGTGATGGGTTTTTAGCATCGGATTACTAAACCACCACTATGTTTTTTATAAATAATTTAGCAGCATTTTAACTTTTTTTCAAAGTCGACACTTTCCAACCCCCCCCCCCCCAACCCCTGCGTGACCCGCCTTCCCCCCCCCCCCCCCCCCCGACCCCTGAGAGACTCTCCCTGGTGACCCCTGATGTCATACGCCTCCCCTAAGTGCACCCCGCTGCCTCTCCGCCCCTTAGCGCGAATCGTCGCCCATCACTGCTGACTCCCCAAAGCCCTATCTCACCTCCCCACTATAGGTCCTGACCCATGGCACCGGTCAACGCATCTCACCTCCCCTTAGTATCATCCTTATTATTCTTATTCTATCCTCTAGTTATTACAGTATCACCTAGAGGCCATACTCACACACATACATATGATATTTTCATCAGTTGTAAGTATTTTATTATAAACCCTCCACACCATCAAATTAAACTTTGATATAATATCCTATCACCATATCAGTTCACCCCAAACATCTATTTCATTGGATACCATTCTTTTAATTATGTTCTTGAATTGTATTATCTATTTTATGATAGTTATTATAAAACATTTTTTATATCAATTAATAAATACTTTTTCTTGTTAAAGAACATTATTTTTTTGAAAATCCCAAATAATATTCTTATTTTCACTACATTATAAACACAATTTTTTATATAATTTTTTTAGAATTTGGTGAATTTGAAAAAATATTTTTTTTTTGATATAATTAATATTCCATGGTAACTTTATCTTTTTATATTGAACATTCTTTTTGATAATTTAGTTTTTTTTCTACGAGTTTTTACATATCATTGAGGGATTGATTATACTTATTGTTATGATATTTCTATATTAAATTCAGTGAAAAAAACCTTCATCATGTTTTCAACAAGTATATTTTAGATCTTTATAGCATAGGGGATTGGATAAAGAATAATAAGGAGAAGAGTAATTTTTAGTGGAAGATGTATAGGAGTAAGATTTTTCATCATGACTAACCTCTATTTTAGTCATGAGATACTAGGAACATTTTTCCATTGATTCCCTTTATAAGAGGGTTTCATTTCTCACACACTAAGTTGAAACAATGAAGGTTTTCATGATTTTTTTATTCCTCCCCTTGTTCCTTTTGTTAGTCATATAGAATTACGCCCTAATGTGTTCCTTTTTTTCAGTGGAATAACATCACTTGTTATTCTATATCTTTATCCACCTTATTTTAACAATTTTATGATTTCTTTATTTCGACGAATATGTTCGTATTCTTTGATTGATGATCCATTTCATAATCATTATAGGTTTCATCATTAATTTCTTTAAAATAAAATATTATTTTATTATTGGATTTTTTGCATTTTTTTTATAAGCATGTTACTTCATTGTGATATCATAGGTCATGATAGATCCATATAGATCCTCAAATGACATGTTTTTTATTTCATTTTCATATTGGACTATTATATGTTTAGATTTCATATTTTTTTAAACCCAAAAATATTTTAATCACTAGATATTCTATAGTATGAGTATAATTAAGAGACATTAAATTGTTTCACATGTCAGTAAAGTATATAAATGGTTAGTTTTAATGATTTATTTGAAATGGGATTTCAAAGAGGATTAAAGTGACCTGGAATTTTGATTATTTTAATAAGTCTCATTTGTAACTTTCATAATGAACTATTTATAATTTATGTAATAACCATAATGATTCCCCCTTCTCTTTAGATGTTTTATTATGACATGGATTATATTTTTGGTGTGGTTTATTGCAAATGTGTTGGAGGTGAGGTTAGATTTATATTATGTTGTTGCATTAATCATGTAACTTGTTTGACTACTCATCTCCTATTATTTCTAGTTTGGGTACACTAGGCACTGAGATAGAGGTCTATAGGGGGTAGGGGGATGTAGGGGTGTGGGTTAGGGGGTGTGAACTGTCCAAGGAGGGTGTGGGTGGTCCAGGGGGTGAGGGTGGGATTTCCAGGTGGGGGAGGGGTGTGGGATTTCTAGGGAGGAGGGGGGTTGTCCAGGTGGGGTGTCCTGGAATTAGCGCTTAGCTAGTTAGACAAGGAAGATCATACAAAATGAAAGAAAATACAGGGAGTATCATAGCCCAATTTTTACAATTTAGGACTCTGCATAAAATATATAATGATTAATAAAATCACTAAATAAATGTAATGGTAAATGGGTGAAGTGAATGTGTAGTAAAGTGTGATTATAATCTATCAAATATCTAATTTTTCTGATGAAATAAGGTTATATACAATTTAATGTAGACATTAAAAAAATAGAGCTGATGGAATGGACTATGAAACTTTCTCTTGGATCTAGCAAGTGTGGTGAAGCTCTATCAAATATATAATAGTCATTGGATAATTTTTATTACCTTTATTTTTAATTTCTCATGAATTTTTTATCCTTTAAATGTCACTTAGAACCAATCACTTTGTTCTATTGGTCAATGTGACTCATGTCAAGTGTTTAGTTTATTTCCTTCTTTTTACATCATGAGACTCTTCATGTATTCAGTCTATTTCTTTCTAGTGGTTGATCGTAGACATTAAAAAAATCTAATATTTTTATATAGTTACTCTAAAAACATCATGCAGTCACTTTCTGTAATCTTTAGTCAATTCAACACTTTGAAATATTTCTTTTCTAGATAGAAAAATTTATATGATTGGTATATTGTATTCTTGTATTCCATCTATATGATCATGTTTTAAGTTGAACATAACATGTTCTCATACATTGTTTTCATGTGGGACATACTCCGAACATATAATAGATTTATTTAACTTTCAATAATTTCCATAGTTAGTAAATTTTTATATATTTCCTAAAAAAATTACTATCAGACCAGAAATATTCATATACAATAAAAGAAACATGAATTAAGATCATTAAAACAAGGAATCGTTGTAATAATATAGCAATGAAAACACACCCAAATCCCACGCATAAAGTATCAAATATGACCACATTACATAAATATCATCTAAATTCCATTTTTTGGATAAAAAGTATCATTGTAAATTCAATTCCGAAATTTAAAATAAAAATATAGAATACATTAAATAATTATTTTTATAACAAACATACCCAATGTTGATTTTAAAATTTCACGCACACTCCTCCTCAGTCTTGTAATAGACTGAGATATTACCAAAAAAACACCATGATAAAATATTCCAAGTTTCAATGGAATATCTTTTTATCAAATAAATAATCATTTTAGGAGAATTATTCAGGCTAAAAAGAATCATGTGATAATTATAATGATCATATCAAATGCAATAATCCAGTTTGGGAATAAAAAATAATTATTAAATAAATATTGATAAATTTATCAAATATCAGTCTTTTAGAACCACTTCACCCCCATTAATTGATAAAAAATCATTTTTTGGAGAACTGGGAATTTATTCATAATAGTGACTAGGTTTAGCTTTCCACAATGAATACATAGCTGTAGAGGTTTATCATTCTTTTGGATGAAGAGAAATATGAAGTCCCATGAAGACACATTGGGGAGAATGAATCCCTTAGACTCTGTATAATTGTGTATAATTTAGATACTTTAAACCTTTTAATATGTCAATAAAGTATATAAATGGTTAGTTTTAATGAATTATTTGAAATGGGATTTCAAAGAGGACTAAAGTGACCTAGAATTCTGATTATTTTAATAAGTCTCATTTGTAACTTTCATGATGAACTACTTATAATGTACGTAATACCCTCAATGATTCCCCCTTTTCTTTAGATGTTTTTTATGAATGGATGATATTTTTGGTGTTGTTTATTGAAAGGGTATTGGAGGTGTAGTTAAATTTATATTATGTTTTCTCATTAATCATGCTACTTGTTTGATTACTCATCTCTTATTATTTCTAGAACAGGTACTCTAGGAACTGAGAGAGAGGTCTATAGGAGGGTATGGGGCTGCATGGGTGTGGGGGAGGAGGTGTGGGATGTCTAAGGAGAGGTGTGGGCTTTCCAGGGGGGTCACAGTGGGTTCTTCGGGTGGGGGAGGGTTGTGGGCTGTCTAGGGGGGTTGGTTGTCCAGGGGGTGGGGTGGGGGTGGGCTATCCAGGTGGGGCAGGGGGTGTGGGATGTCCAGGGGTGGGGTGGGCTGTCCAGGTGGGGGAGGGTGTGGGATGTCTAGGGACGTGGTGGGTTGTCCAGGTGGGGGTGGGGGAGGGTGGGTTATCTAGGTGGGGGTGGAGGGCTCTCCAGGTGGGGGTGGGGTGGGCTGTCTAGGTGGGGGTGTGGGCTGTCTAGGTGGGGGGCTATCCAGGTGGGGTGGGGGCTATTCAGGTGGGGGATGGGATGCCTAGGTGGGGGTGGGTTTTCCAGGGGCATAGGGGGTTATAATGGTGTAGGGGGTTGTTCAGGGAGGGGGTGGGATGTTCAGGGGTAGGGGTGGTATGTCCATGTGGGGGACGGGTTGTGGGTTGTCCAAGGGGGTTGTCAATCCAGGGGGTGGGGTGGGTTATTTAGGTGGGGGAGGGGTGTGGGTTGTCCATGGGGGGTGGGTGGGATGTCCAGGTGGGGGAGGGGTATAGGCTGTCTAGGGAGGGAGGATGGGCTGTCCAGGAGGGGGTGGGGGGATATCCAGGTTGGGGGTGGGGTGGCTGTCCAGGTGGGGTGGGGTTCTATCCAGGTGGGGTGGGGTGTGGGGTTTTCCAGGTGGGGGTGGGATGTCCAAGGGCATAGGGGGGCTTCAGGGGTGTGGGGGATGGGGTGTGGACTGTCTAGGGAGGGGTGGGCTATCCAGGGGGTGGGGCGGTCTGTCCAGGTGGGGGAGGTGGGTGTGGGCTTTTTAGGGGGTGGGATGTCTAAGGGGGTGGGGGTGGGTTGTCCAGGTGGGGTGTGTGGGATGTCCAGGGAAGAGGGGGTTGTCCGGGTGGGGTGTCCTGGAATTAGCTCTCAGCTAGCCTCTCAAGGAATCAATAAGCCACCTACCTAGATCAAAATTTGGAGGTGTGTTTACAATTAGGTGTGTTGTGATTTATATTTATGATATTCATGGTTTACACCAACAGTATTTTGGGTCATCTATAATAGGATTGAATTCATTCTAAAATTGTATAGAGATTGGCTCTATGAGTCTCTTAGGAAATTTCATTGGGGAAATGGGAGATCACCTACATGGTTAATTCCAATTTAAAAATTAGGCCAAACACTTAGGATATCTTTATATTCTTTTATAGATCTTTTTAATTTTCATGCTTTGGTTTTCTAGTAGGTGGGTTCATTATTTACCATATGTATTTATATAAGAAAACCTTATTTAACATATTAATATATTTTCTCAACTAGTATATATGAATATCTTTCCCTATTTATTAATATTTATGTGTTTTAATTTTTTTTAATATTGTGTAGGAACATTGTGATATACATGGATAAAATCTGGATCACATTACTGAGGAACACACCTCAGTATGTTAAGGGTTTAGAGGATTTTTTAACATTGACTGGTGGTGAGCAGGTAAATCACACAAATTCAAAATCATTTAGTTTGAAAACTTTTATTGGTTTTATGTTTAAATGTAAATATACAACAGTATTTAATTTTCAATATATTGTTCTTATAGGTGGTAGCAGAAAGTAGATATAGAGGTGGAGAGGGTGACGAGTTATGTTCATCATCGGACTGTGATTAGTTGTGTTCATCATCGCACTGTGATTAGTTATGTTGTTGATATGTTGGTCAAGTATGATAATAGTCGGTTTGTATATCTATAAGTTGTGTCACATATTTTCCACCAAACATTTTCAAGACCTAACATTTTCTTGATTTCTCTTGTTTTCTTTTATGTATTTTAGAGATTTTTGATGTTTCCTTTTATTTCTTGATTTATCGAGTGTGGTATGCATCATATATGTCTTGATTTCTCGAGTGTGGTATACACCAAATATCTATTGAAAAATTCAGTGTCTTGATCCTGTTAAGGTAGAGGGACTATCTACTTTATGAATAGTTGAATTTACAAATATCTGTTGAACACTTGAATTTCTTACACTACAAGAATTTATATCTCCCCAAAAGATGCATCTAGTGGCTAAAATCTATATTTCAATCATGAATAATGTCTTATATGGTTTGTATCATCCTTCCTTACTTATCATCAATCTGAGGATAAAAGGTTATACAAAACTTCAACTATCAACTCATAGACTTCTATTATAATTACCAAAACTAGGAGGTAAAATAGGTCAACCCTAGGTGAACATCCCACTTCAACAATTAACTCTAACACTACCAAAATTTATATGCACTCTAGGTTCCAAAGTACCCAACAAATATCTCTCCCAAGAGGTTTTATCACGATCATTTCAATGCATGGACCACAACTGCAAACTAAAATAAAGGATTAGAGTATTTTATCTTGTGGGTTAAAATATGATGATACCCAAAGTGACTAATTTATCACACTACATCATAACATATCCTAAGCCAGCACGAGATGCATCCCATTTCACTACATGTCCAATTTTAGGCTCAGGAATGCTTAGGATCGGAGATGACAACAACCACTTCTTCAACACTGTCAAAACCTCCTCACACTAGTATGTACAGTCAAATGTGAATCCATTATTAGAAACAGTGGTCATTGTAAATGTTAAGTGAGAGATCTATAAAATGATTCTCCTTTAATTCTTATAAAATCCAATAAAACATCAACTATAGATTACATTCCTCAGTTATGACAAATACACAAATACATCCACATACTCGAGATCAACTTATATCCTTGATTTTGAAACCACTATATTCAACAGTGACACTTAATGTACTTAGAATAACTTTTATGTACCCAAATCATACTAAACCTATTATTCAAGTATTTTTTATGTGATTCTTATGAAAATTTTGGTCTTATAGTATTCTTTTGGATGTGGGATGTATGTGCATGTGAAATTGGAATGGTTTCGCTTTTCAGGGCACTGGTACTGGGGATGCAGAATCGGCTGATTTTTTTGTAAATCTAGCTTTAGTGGCAATTAAAACCACCATTAATATTTAGGTATTTTTCTATCTGTGGTGGTTAAAACTGCCACTGCAGACAATAACTAAGTGGAAGCTTTAACTGCCGCTGAACAGTTTTCATATTACTTTATTATTTCGCGGTGGTTATCTTTGTTTAAGGGGTGGTTTTCATGGAAAAAATTATGTTCTTTTAGCAGTAGTTTTAACCACCTCTCAACAGTTTTCATATTCCTTTATTATTTCACGGAGGTTATATTGGTTTTAGGGGTGGTTTTCCTGTTGAAAATTATTTTTTTAGAGGCGGTTTTAACCGCCGCTAAAACCCAGATAACCACCGCTAAATGTTCCCACTGCAACGGTTGCCATAAACCTCCACTAAACCGAGTAAACCATCGTGTATTGAATGCCGACACACGATTAAGTAGCGGTTTTTGGAAACCGCCACAGAAGCATATGGTAGTGGTTTAAACCACCTCTATATTCAAACAAAATCACTGAGAAATGGTCATTTTCTTATAGTGAGATCGGTGATTCTCAGCGGTCTCATGAGATTAGAGATAAGAAACATAAGTTCTAATTACTTTCAGGAGGTCCAATAGAAAAATATTAGTTAAAAAAACCCAACATCCCACTTGTCAAATGTATAGAAAGAATCATTCAAGAAACTACCTGAGGGGGACCATAAGGATCTTCAAGTGTGGAAAATAGGGGCACCAAGCAAATAAATTACAAAGACAAAAAAAGAAACCCCCTAATGAGGAAGTGTAAAATAATGTTCAGATGAACACAATACATATTGTATAGTTATTTAACTTCAAAGAACATGGGAATTATGTGATCCAATTCTCTAATCCAAGGGTTTTAAGAGGAAATCAACAATAATAATCTCCAAGGAAGAATGGAAGGGAATATGGTATCACTAGTGTTAATTTGGAGCCTAACAAATATTTGTTGAAATATATGTAAGTGATTCATTCAATAATAGAGAATAAATTATGTAATTCTAGTTCTATGCATTCCTTCATTCTTTCAATTTTAGTAGAACTATTCAAACACCACCTCAAAATATAAAGGTTGGGTTATCTGTGCGAACAGAAAATAGGTCAATTATTGAATCTAAAGTATATAACTCCTCCCAAGTTAATTTTTTGTATTTAACCTTCAATAAATTCTTATATGACTTCCTTTTGTGTAGTTTGATACAATATTGATCATAAATTTGCTATCATTATATAAAGCTGACATCAACGGTTGAGAATGGGAGATCTTTGTTCACATCTCAAGGCATCCCCCAGTTCAGTACAAGTGTAAAGAGGTTAAAGAATCTCCTTTAGAATCATTATATCAATTGTAGATATTATATACTTATGAGAAATCATATCTAGCTCAAATGATTGAGACAAAGTAGAGGATCATTCTTGAAGACATTCCCATTGTGAGGGACTCCACTAATGTGTTCCCTGAAGAATTGTATGGTCTTCTTCTTGAACAAGAGGTTGATTTCTCAATTGATCTTATACCTGGATTTTTAGATATATCAAATAATCCTTAAAGGATGGCCACCTTAGAGTTGGAGGAACTAAAGAAGCAGTTATAAGAGAATCTGGAAAAGGGTTTTATATGCCTGAGTGTTTCACTGTGGGGTGTGACAGTCCTCTTTATCAAGAGTAATGATGGATCAATTCACCTATAAATTGATTATCATGATCTCAAAAAAATAAAAATAAAGAATAAGTATCCCCTACAATGAATATATTAATTTTTCAATCAACTATGTGGGTCAAAGTATTTCTCTAAGGTGGATATTTGGCCTGGATATCACTAAATAATGGTGAATAAGGAAGATATTCCCAATAATACCTTTTGAATGAGGGATGTACATTATAAGTTTATATTTATTCCCATTAGACTCACTAATGATCTAGAAATTTTTATAGACTTGATGAATAGAGTCTTTACAGATTACCTTGAAAAAAAATTTGGTGGTCTTTATAGATGATATTCTAATATAATCCAAGAGAAAGGAGGAACACGAGGAGCTTTTAAATATTATTCTAGGGATTTTTCTAAGGGAGAAACTATATGAAATGTACAATAAATGTGAGTTTTGTATGGATGATGTGTCATTGTTATGAAAGTTTATCACCAGTAAAGTAATATCTATTGACTCTTCTAAAATAAAGGCAATTTAGGAGTGGCTCATACCAGCATCTGTAATGAAGATACATAATTTCCTTGGACTAGATGGGTATTTCTGACAATTTTTGAGGAACTTATCACAATTTTCAAACCCACTAACTGAGATGGATCCAAAGGGAGTAAAGTTTTTCTAGATTGGTAAATGTTAAAACTGCTTCAAAGATTTAGAAAATATTTATATCACAAAACCCATACTTACACTACCCCAAAGTGGGTAACTCTTTGTGGTATAAAATTATTCTTCAAATAATGGATTAGGATGTGTACTGATGAAAATTGATAAAGTGATATCCTATTATTGAAAAATGCTAAAATATCATGAGAAAACTATCCCACACATGATCTGGAGTTGGCAGCTATGATCTTTTTGTTGAAAATATATACGAATTATCTCTATGGGGAGAAGTGTGAGATAAATACTAATCAAAAGATCCTCAATTATATATTCACACTGAATGGAATTAATATGTTCCATAGATGATGGTTAATTATCATCAAGGATTATGACTGATCAATCCACTACCATCCTGGTTAGGTGAATAAAGTGGTAGATTCTCTAATTAGAAATGATTATACAACTTTATCGATAATGATAATTGATAAGGATATAATATTATTATACTTGAAAATTATATGAATTGGAATAATTATGGAAGAATCATCATAATTTCCTACATAATTGATTGTTCATCCATCACTTATAGAGAAAATATAGTATTCTCGAAGAAATGATTTGGAAATTCAGAAGAAGGTGAAGCTTTCAAAAATGGGAAATCTTATGAATTCAAAATTTATGAGGAAGGAGTTGTAAGGTTTAAATCATGACTATGGGTACCATCTAATATGGAGATAAAGAAATATATTATGAATGGTGCACATAGCTCAACCTTCTTTATACAACTAGGGAGAAAAAATATATATCAAGATCATTGAGAGAAATATTGGGGGACAATATGAAGATAGAGATTTTTGAATATGCATAAAAGTACCTAGTATATCAATAAGTGAAGGATGAAAGATGAAATTATAAGGGAATGATGTAACCATTACCCATACCTGCATGTAAATTGAAAAACATCACTATGGACATTGCCACTAGACATCTAGAGGAAATAATTATTTATGGGTCATTATGGATTGTCTTACAAAAACTGTTCACTTTATTGTGATTCAATATGACTTCTCACTTGACCAACATTCATGGATATACATTATATAAGCATTGAGTAAAAATGGAGTACCATTATAAATTATATATGATCATTATATGAGATTTACCTCCATGTTTTAGAAAAGTATCCAACATGATCTAAACACTGAGCTGAACTTCAGTGTGGCTTATCATCCTCAAACTAAAATCCAATATGATCGCACTATTCAAATACTATAATACATTTTGATATCATCACTATGTATTTAAAAGGATTATGGGACCAATATCTACCTCTGGTCAAGTTCTCTTACAATAATAGTTTGTACTCAAGCATCTAAGGTTCCCCGTTTAAAGACATTTATGGGAAGAGATGTATAACACCTATATGTTTGGTTGATATTGATGAATTTAAGCTAATTATACTTGAAATTGTTGAAGAAATGGTAGAAAAGGTGAAAACCATTCATCAGAACATCCGGGTAGCCCAATGAAAATATAAGAGAAATGCAGATAATTGTCAACAGGACTCTGAGTTTGAGGTTGGTGACAAGGTTTTTCTCTACATATCTCTAAGTAATAGAGTCGTGAGATTTTGGAATAACAAAAAGCTAAGTCCCAAGTACATCATCCCTTTCGAGATTCATGATCATGTCATATTTGTGGCCTACCAACTAGAAATTCCACAAATCATTTATCAAGTACATGATGTATTCCATGTATCCCTATTGATTAAGTACATATCAGATCCCTCACATGTACTAAATGTATAGGTGGTATAGCTATAAAATGATATCTCTTATGAGGAGAAGGTGATGAAGATCTTGGACTACAGAGATAAAGTTCTACGCAACAAGATAAATCATATGGTCAAAGTACTATGGAGGAACAATAAATATGAAGAGGTGACATGGGAACTAAAGGGAGTGGAGAAGGATAAGTGTGTTTACCTATTTTCACCTTAGTGTGTAGAATGATATTTTTAGGGACAAAATTTCATAAGGTGGGGAGAATATAATGACCCATAATTTTATCAATGGAATTTTCCTTCTAATTATTATGTCATATAGTTTAAATACCATACATCAAAAAGAGAACCTAATAAAAAAATTATTATCATAAATGAATTCAAAAAACAAACCAATAATAATTCCAAATATTACTAGAGGATAATAAATAGAAAATAAGATAATAAGAATAGGAAAATTTGGATATGCTCGATCCACTAGAATGACCGAACTAACAAAAAAATATTTAGACATAAAACATAATAATAAAATATTCATTTAAAATATTAAATTATGTATAACCTTGGGAGAAAATATATTTGACTAGTGAATGGAATAAGAGGTATTTATAGGAATTAGTTAACCCTTATAAATTTCAGAAATCAAACCATTGGAATAGTAACTAAAACATTGGAATATTAATGTGACAATTAGAAAAAGTAATCTAGCCACCAGAATAGTAACCTCACCTATGAAAGTATAAAAAAAAATTATGTATCTTATAAATGAAAATATAATATAATTATATCATAGAATAAGTAAATATATTTTTTAAAAATGATAAATTAATTGTTGGTATTTCTATGAAACATAAATATTTATTTATAATTTTATATTTAATATAATTATTTAAAATAATTTTTTCCATATAATATATTTATAAATTATTATTTTTTATTATAATTATAAGATAATTTTAGGAGACTATAATTAATTTTTCAAAGTTTCCAAAAATCGATTATAATATTAGAATTGGTATTTTTTTGAATAAATGGTGATTTTAAATAAAAATTATATTCTTAATATTTAGAAAATAATTTTCATAAAATGGATCCCATTTTTTAATTAAACACATTGAAAAATGATTAGGGTTATTTTTGGGATTTTTCTAGAATAATTGAATTTTTTTAATAGTAAAATATGGTAATTTATGATATTTAACAAAAAAAATGAGTTTTTAAGTCATGGATATTGTGAGACTAATTTAATCTCCCATTGGTTCAAACTCTCCTGAACCATTTACTATATTTCTTCATAGGAATTTATACTATTGATAGGTTTGATCTAAAATAATAAACAAGTTAATAAAATAATCAAAAACACCCCTCTCCTCCCCCTATAAATACCACCCCTTCTCCTCACACTTCATAATCCTTGTATCTTGTATAAATTATACCTAATTATCTTAACAATCCTCTTCCTCACATTCAAGATATTCTCGTATCACCAAAATTCCAAACCCAAGTGCCTTAAGGAGATTCTCAAGGAGATGATATTCAAGAGGTAAAATCATCTATCTTTATCTTTTAAAATATTTCTTTCTTCTACCTTATCCTCACATACCCTATTCAAAATAGAATGATAATCCTTATATCATATATATATATATATATATCTTATATTTTTAATTAAATATACTACATAAAATCTCTTCTCATACCCTTTTATCATAAAAATGAAAGCATCATCTGTGATATGTCGATTCACCACCTTCGTGGATGATGACTTTTCACTTCCATTACTTCATTAAAGTCTTGTAATAAAACCATTATTATGGTTAAACTGGACTGTAAATTTTTAATATAACTTATTTCATGTTATAAAACTAACATATATACATAATATTAAATAATAAAACAAAACTATTTCATGATGATCAAAAACGGTCAAAATAAACTAAGAATTTATCATTAACATATCATAAAACAAAATGATATATGGGACCATTTAAAATTCTATAATTATATTAATACCATTTAATTCCTCTTATATAGTTTTTATTCCATTTTATAAAAAATCCCATAATTATACCCAAGGGAACCAACCATAAAATAATAAAATGAACTCTACCAGAACAACAAAATTAAACAATATAACTCATTAAATTGGTCATAAATGAAATTGATAAAATTATAATAAATCAAATATATACTATAGAGGTTCTTAATTAAATTATTAATGAATCTAATTTTATTATCCATAACATTATGTGAAAGTAAAGAACACATTCATACATGAGGTAAGGGATCTCTTCGAGCCGCCATTTTTACTTTGGGTTATGCTTTCTCTCTCTTTACCCCAATGTATATCTTCATTATTCATATATAATTATTTTAAATTCTATTTATTTTTTTCACATGTATGTATATATTTCAATTAATCCTTATTTTATGGGTAAATACATGTTTTAAAAGGTTCCCTTCTCAATTCCTCTCAATATGCAAGACCGATTAAAGAGAAATTCTCCTATTCATACCCATTTCCAAGTACACTCCATAAAATATTTTAAACAACAAATATTTTTATAAAATATTTTATTTTATCATGAAAGAAACTATTTTATTTAATTTATGGTTTAATAAAATCAATTACGACCTTCCCTCTTTAAATACCCTTTAATCGTTTCCCTTTAAGTCGCACTAAAGTGACTCATTTTTAAAATTTTCCTAAAAACTCTTATTCATGTACTAAATTTGGTTGTACATTATTATTCATGTTCTATTCTTAATTTTAACTACATTATTTCCAAGAAATTATTTAATCTCTTCTTTTTTATACCATTTTGATACACCCATTGGTTAACCATGATGAAATGATTATGAAACTCATTTCTTTCCATGGGTAACCCTTTTTTTTTCTTATGTTTGATTTTTTTTGTGGAACACATATGTATTAACATGTTATGATGGGTTCTCTCATATAGTACTAAAATTAATTGGATAATTTTTAGTCTCATTATACATCATGTATGGGATTAGGGAGTAAACCAAATCCATTATGGGAGTTTTTCTACTATGTGATATAGTCTTAGAAGTTAGCCTTAAATCATGTTTATGTCATGTTATATGGTGATACCACATTCCTATATTTCTATGATCATGTGATTCCATGTTTTATATGATATAACTCCATATGTTATTCATGTTCCATACCTTTTATTTTATTATGTCATGCCTTCTGACTCAGGATTTGTGCTTCTTTTCTATGCTTATACCCTTATTAGGATTTTTAGCTCATCCCTTTTATATATGTATTCAAAAGTTTATACTATGTAGATTTAGGAGCTAAAATTAAGTTTGGATCTCATTTTAGAATATTAATACAGTTATGTTTTATTTTATTTCCATGTTTTAAATGTTTATGTACCTAGTCTTACAAATACACTAGACTTTATGATCCTTGGATTATATTTGATGGTAAATTATTATTAAAATCATGTAATAATATGTGTATAAGGGTAGTGTATTTATATTTTTTATATCTAATCACATACTAATATTCATTTTTCTCAAAATAAACCTCCCTCAATTCTTTATAGGCTTCCTCCTTTGGATTCTTTATATTTTTTCTTCATTCTTGATGGATATCTTCAAGGTATGCACTTTTTTTATCTAGTTTTATCTCATCTTCTTCAATACTCACTTGATCTGTTCTACCCTTATCATAGTCAAACTCTATTAGGATATGGTTATTTGATATAAACAAATTATATATATTTTATAATATTTATTATGGATCTAGGATCATGATAATTTGATCTCCTAGTTTCCAATCTCAACTCTCAAAGGTGACCATTATTTTTCAACATTAAGTGTCACTATACAAAGTTTCTAATTCATGAGTTAATTGATGTTATTATAAATTCTTTTGGTTTTTTCTGAAATTGAATTATTTTAAATCAATGTGTAATTTTCTCATCAAATTTATGTTTTTAGATGGTTTCTTCTTTAAAAATAGTTTTATGCACACTATGTGTTGGATAAAAATCCTTAAGGATGATTTTAAATCTAAAATGAATTTTCAAGCATTGGAGTGGGGATATTTCACTATGAAAATATTTTATAAATTTTTATCATGGTTTTTAAATTATTTTTAGAAAACATAGAACATTGGGAACCTTGAGGGCTTTGGTAAATGGATATATGAAAACTTAGTGTGTGTGATAGCACTAGGAGTTATTTTGTTGATATCGATATATTGTGGTAAGATTTGATATCTGTAGGATTCACATCATACCTAGATTAGTGTTTAGTTTTCTTTCATATGTCTGGGTAAATATTCTTATAGTCTAGAGCCCATTTATTCTTGGTTTTATACATTATGGTTTATTAAATATTTGGTTTCTCACTTTTTTATCTTATAGTGTATCCATGGATTAATTTTATTATGGTTTATCTTATGTTTAGTTCCTATATGTACTTTTCATATTCATGTTTTATTTTAATGTATACGGTTTTTATTAAAACCAAAAGATATTTTATAAATATATTCTCTTTTGAAAGTTCTTTATGAACTGGATTTGTTTTAAATCTAGAACTAACGATTTCATGGTATTAGACTTTGTATAGATTATTTTGTAAAATACTACTAGGATTTGTTCTAATACATGATTTTTCCTATAGAAATTTGTAGATATGGTTTTTATGACTCAAGGAAAGGTAATGTCTCCTTATAGATCATTATCCTCTATGAATTTTCATTACCTTCTTTGTTAGACATATTAATGGTGACAGATGGTCTCATAGAGACTCAAATTGTATATTGATTTTTTTCTTTTTGTCAACCTTTTCTATTGGAGTTGTATGTATCATGGATGTATAATCTTCTTATACATTTTATTTTTTATCACCTCTCAGTTATTCATGATACTTGTTTTGTTTTTTGGTTCATATCTACCTTGTGGAGGGTTATCTCATGAAAGGTTCCAAGTTAACCTAGGTTGGTTTGTTAAAAATTGGTATCAAAGGAATTACCCATCCAAAAGTGTAATGGAACTACCTAGGTTGATATATAGGGTCCACAATGAGAATGTAGTTCTATAAATATAGAGATAATGTAACAAACCTTAATGTTTCCTTGGTTTGCTATGGGATTTATGATATATAGGAGTTAGTAACTGAGGAATTCAGGTAGTAAGTGTAGAAGGGTGCCTACCCAACTAACATCTGTGACTGAACTCAAGTTACCATGGTTGGTTAGGTATTTTTTTACCAATATTAAGAATTAGTGTTTGATACTATTTAAATTAACATTATTTTGGGTTTATTTGAGGGAACCTATTACTTTTTAATGTTTTCTACTTCATTCATAGAATCCACGAATGGTTTAAATTAAAATTATTTCAAGGTTTAAATTTTGGATTCTTAAATTTTTCCTTTTAATTATGAAATTTATAATAATATAATTGTTTATTTTCATATATGTTTATTGTAAAATTCAAACTGGAAGATCTGTTTTATACCCAAGATAAGAAATAGAGAGACAATTTCTACAGGTGAATCCTCTAATAAAGCCTTATTTAGTGGAATCATTTATCCACATTATTTAGACTCTAAGATGGGTTGGTGTTGAAATCCATGGATGAATTATGGATCATGGATTAAAATTTACCAACTAAAATCCACCCATCATTCATTGTGACAAAATAACATAGTAATCCATATAGTTTCTCGAGCATATTCAAAGGATCATCTATTTTTTGAAAAATCTATAGGAATATAAGGTGGGTTTTTTCACTTACATACTTAATGGAATGATAAGAAAATGTTGGGACTCTATCATGAATGATAATTTACATGAGGAAATTACTTTTAATTCTTGAAAAAAATTATTTAATTTGAATTTATATACTAAAACATTTCTAGTGGAAAAGACCTGTGAATTTATGACCTTAGAGAAAGGGGATTGTTCGGTTTTAAATTATTCCACATGTTTCACTAATTTGGTTCACTTAGAACTTGAGCTTGTTACTAATGGTTGTTGAGCAAAGTATTGTTTTCAACAATACATAATAATTTTATTTAAAGGGGGAGATTATTGAAAATAATACTCTGTCTCTTTATGATAATTTTGATGCTCACAAATACCCTTAATTATTTTCTAATTATTTTATTTAGTATTTTCCAGGAATTTATTAATTTATTTTACTCTTGAAATAACAAGAATTTATTACTTATTCTGGAACTGTTTTAGCACGTTCTGGAAACAGTATTCATACCTTACTTACTCAGGGTCAGCTTTAGCATGTCCTGGAATCACTGTTCATAACCTACGTGGATAAATGTAGCGTACGGATGAAAAGCGTGTATATATTTTGAGATAAGAGAAAATTATGGTTAATCAACCATACGTTATCAGCAAAGTCTAGAAGAAGAACCTTACATTAGGAAGGAACCTTACATTTGGGTTATCAACAAAGTATGGAAGGAGAACTGTACGTAAGTACTAAACATTACATTTGTTTCTCAAAAGTATGGTTTATCAACCTTACTTTTGTAAACAACCATACGTTCTTTGAATGGATCTTTTATCTTTCGTCTGAGAGTTGAAAAAAAATATGGATGATCAACCCTACGTTTATGATCAACCTTAAATTTGAAGAAAGTAACATGAAACCTATGTTTATGTTCAACCTTATGGTGTCAACCCTACATTTGGAAGCCACATCATCAACCTTACATTTGGCGTCAAAAAATATGAAAGACACAATTCACCCCCCCTCTTGTGTATAATCTGTATATTCAAGATCCAACAATCGGTATCAGAGGTGGATCTTCTGATAGAGCCTTAGCAATCTAGAAGCATTTAAAGATTATACAACAGAGAATCATGACTGATACAAGAGAAAGGATGTTGATGGTCAGAGCACCATATTTTAATGGAGACAACTATGGATGCTAGAAATCATGCATGATAATATATTTGAAAAACCTCGGATATAAAATATATTCAAAGATTCTGAATCCTTATGAAATTCCTGAAAATCCTGAGACATGAAGTGCTGCTACAGAGGCAGAGTGTGATATGAATTCAAAGGCGATGAATGAAATCATCTATGGTCTAGGACCAGATGAATTTAACAGAGTATCTCAGTTCCCGACAGCATATGAGATGTGGCAAACAATAGATGTGGCATATGAAGGAACAGACAATGTGAGACAAATGAGATATGCAACTTCCAAATTGAAATTTGATAATTTCAGAATGTTTGAAGGAGAAAGCATTACCCAAATGAATGGGAGATTGACGGAAATTGTCAATAATATAACAGCTCTAGGAGAACCTATCAAGCAGGTTGATCAAGCATTAAAAGTACTGAGGGTACTTCCTACTCGATGGAATGGTATCTCTGCTGCAATCAGACAATAAACACCTGTCAAAAATCTAACCATGAGAGAGCTGATTGGTACACTGATGATGTACGAAGATGAAATGAAAGATGAGGCAAATGAACATAAAGTCTAAATCAAAAAGGTTGATATTGCCTTGAAGGTAACTTCAGAACAAAAGAACAGAAAGATGAAGAATAGAGAAGTCAAATCTAAATCAGAGATCTCTGACTAATCAAACTCAGATGAAGAACTGGATCAACTAGCCAAAAATTTTATAAAATTATACAGCAAGAAAAGAGACTTCAAAAAATCATTTAAGAGAGATGATAAGGAAGTAAGATGATATGAATTCAAGAATATGGGGCATATCAGACCATATTTACCACAATTGAATTATGCAAAGAAGAAGAAATTATTCAAAAGAAATGACTATGAGAAGAAAGACAAGAAAGCTATGAAAGCCACTTGGAGTGTATCTGAAGACTCCAGTAGAACTCCTGAATCAAGTTCAAAGAAATAAGAAGTCAATATAAAATCAAACATGTGTTTCATGGCAGAAACCGATGAGGTACACTCATATTACTCCTCTGACTCAAATAATGAATCAAATTCTGAATCAAGCTACACAAATGAAAAACTTGCACCCTACTAAAATATGGTTGAAGAAAGATATGACTCGCTATTTAAGAAACATAAGTCACTAAAGAACATACATAAAGTTGTTTTAGATGAAATAGATACAATGCTGAAACACCATAAGGAATTAACTGATAAATACAATTCTATTAACACTAACTATATTAATTTTGAATCAAGAATAAAAACACTGAAGGATGAAGTAGAATCTTACAAACAGTTTTCATTGGTTTTTATAAAAGGATAGAATTCATTAAATGAAAATCATGGAAAACTGTCATTAAAAATGAGATATTTGGAATTGGCAGTAAAGTTGAAAAACATAAGGTATATAAAAATTATTTTGTTCCTAGCTCTAAAAGGGTTAATTGTAACTTTTGTGGGACAAAGGGACATATAGCTAAAAACGGTTTCTTAAGACAACCTCAAATTTGTGGTATTAATAAAGCATATGTTTCAAAAGACTTATTTGATTCAGCTGATTTTAAAAGAACAAAGCAAATCTGGATACCTAGATCATTGCTAGCTAACACCCTTAGACCCAACAAAATATGGGTACCAAAGCAATTTGTCTGAATGTCTTTGCAGGTAGCAGGCCACCAGAGTAGAAAAGATATATGGAACATGGAAAGTGGCTTCTCAAGAAATATGAGTGGAAACTCATTGAATTTTTCTTCACTCACTCAAAAGGAAGGAGGACTTGTCACATTTGGTGACAATGCCAAAGGAAAAATCATTGGCATTGAACTGTTGGAGATCCAAAAATAGTCTCAATCAAAAAAGTACTTTATGTACAAGGATTAAAACACAACCTGATAAGTAACTCTCAAGTTTGGGATGATGGATTTACTGTTGATTTTATTAACAATTGATGTATTGTTTCTAAAGATAAACTGTTTAAATTTAAGGCACCAAGAACTGATAATGTCTACACTTTGGATTTAAATTCCTTTTGTAAACAACAAGTAAAATTCTTGAATGCTAAAGTAAGTGAATCTTGGATCTAGCATTGGAGACTTAGACATTTAAATGTATATATTTTACATAAATTATCTAAGAAACATTTAGTTTCTGATTTTCCTAGTCTCAAATTTGAAAGTGACAGATTATGTGATGCATGCCAACTTGGAAAGAAACACAAATCATCATTCAAATCTGTTAATAAAGTTTCTACAACTAAACCTCTAGAACTTATCCATATGGATTTGTTTGGACCTTCCAGAGTAGCAAGCTTAGATGGTAAATTATATTTTTATGTATTAGTTGATGATTATTCTAGATTTACATGGATTTTCTTTTTGAAATTTAAAAATGAAGCTTTTTATTTTATTGAAAGTTTCTATAAATATATTCAAAATGAAAAAGGTTTTAATATAATCTCATTGAGAACTGATCATGGTGGAGAATTTGAGAATCAAGAATTTAATTCCTTTTTCCCAAACATGGGTACTAAACATACCTTTTCTGCATCAAGAACACCTCAACAGAATGGGATTGTAGAAAGAAGAAATAGCACAATTCAAGAAATGGATAGAACTATGTTAAATGAATATATCCTACCTATATATTTTTTGGCAGAAGTTGTAAATACAGATTTCTATATAATTAATAGAGTTTTAATTAGACCTATTTTGAAAATGAAACCCTATGAAATATGGAATAACAGAAAACCTAAAGTAAATTACTTTAAATTTTTTGGATGCAAGGTCTACATCTTGAACACCAAAGATAATATTGGTATGTTCGATCAAAAATCTGATGAAGGTATTTTCTTAGGATATTCTGCTACCTCCAAAGGTTATAGAGTCTATAATAAAAAGTCAAGGATTGTTGAATAATTGGTTCATGTGAAATTTGATGAATCTAATCCCTTTAAGAAAAGGACAGATCAAATGGATGGACCTTACTCTAATGATAACATGAGACTTGAGAACTTAAAGAATGGTTTTGAAAATGATATAAAAGAAATTCAGTATAGTTTAGAGGAACATGATACCGAAGAACCTTTAAATGTATTTCCTAGACAGTCTAGAACCCTAAAGAATCACCCTTTAGAAACTGTGATAGGTGACTTAGAGACTGGTATTCAAACTAGAAGAAACCTAGGAAACCTAGTGGAATTCTCTGCCTTCCTATCCCAACAAGAATCCAAGACTATAGAAGAAGCTTTAGATGATGAAAGCTGGGTAATAGCAATGCAAGATGAATTAAACCAGTTTAAAAGAAATGAAGTTTGGGAATTAGTGGAAAGACCTAAGAATTATCTAGTAATATGAACCAAGTGGGTCGTTAGAAATAAACAGGATGACTAAGGAACAATAACTAGAAATAAAGCAAGATTAGTAGCTAAAGGATATAATCAAGAAGAAGGAATAGATTATGATGAGACTTTTTCACTTGTAGCTAGGTTAGAAGCCATTAGAATCATTTTATCCTATGCATCTTATATGAATTTTAAATTATTTCAAATGGATGTTAAATCTACCTTTTTAAAATGGTTATTTAATGGAGGAAGTTTATGTTGAGCAACCTCCTGGTTTTGAAAAATCTCTAAAACCTAATTCTATTTTTAAATTTACTAAAGATATTTATGGCCTTAAACAAGCACCTAGAGCTTGGTATGAAAGATTAAGTTCCTTTCTTTTGAAAAATTACTTTATTGTTGGATTGGAAGATCCAACACTCTTTAAGAAAACTATGAAAATTAATGTTTTATTAGTTCAAATTTATATTGATGATGTAATTTTTGGATCAACTAATAAAACTCATTTTCGTGAATTTTCAAAATTAATGCAAGAAGAATTTGAAATTAGTATGATGGGAGAATTAAATTTCTTTTTGGGTCTTCAAATATTTCAAAAAGATTTTGGAAATGTTTTAAATCAAAGAAAATACATTGCTGATTTACTTAAGAAATTTGGACTAGAAAACAACAAGCCATTTACAACTCCTATGTGTACTAATATAAAACTTGATTTTGATGAAACTGGGAAATCAGTTGACAACAACTTATATAGAGGTATGATTGGTAGTTTTTTATATCTTACTGCTAGCAGGCCAGATATAATGTATTCAGTATGTATTTGTACTAGATTTCAATAAAATCCCAAAGAATCTCATTTATCTTTTGTCAACAGATTTTTTAGATATTTAAATGGAACTAATTTTCAATATCTAATTTATCCTAAAACTTCTTATTTTAATTTGATTTCATATTCATATGCTGACTTTGAAAGTTGTAGATTAGATAGAAAAAGCACATCAGGAACATGTCACTTTTTAGGAAAGTCTTTAGTGTCATGGTCTAGTAAGAAACAACATTCAGTTTCCCTGTCAATAGCCGAGGCAGAATATGTTTCTTGTAACACCCCAAGATTCTATGGTACGCTTCTCTTTCAATAATGCAATAGTGTGTGTTGTACGCAACATCGAGTTCTAACACACCACAACCAATCAAACTAGCCGTTATGAATAGTAATACCCACTTTTTGATATTTATAAATTTTATTTTTCAAAAAGCACTTCACTTTTGGATTCGAAATATTGAAATTATCCTAGTGTGAAGTTTTGGTATTTTTCTGAAAAAATTCATTTTTTGATGAATAGTGAAACCACAAAGTGGTAGTTAAAAAAATGAATTTTTCATAAAACATAATTTTACTGCTTCTGTGAGTGGAATTTCAAAAATCCTAGAGACACGGTTAATATCAAGGATTAAAATATGGTTCAATGAGATGAAAATAATTATTGGTGAATAGTAACTTTTTACTTTTATTTACCACGATTAAAATTAAATAGGGTAATTAAGGGTAAAAATGATATTAATATTACCCTAACACATGTCTTAATTCTATTTTACAAGTGTATCTCTACCAAAAACAACCTTATGAATAAAATATTATCATTTAGGTCCACTTGGATTAGATTAGGACATTTATTATTATTTAATTCAAAGAAGAGTTAAAAGAGTTAAAATCAAAGTTTATTTACTAAAACATTTTTAATATAGGGTTACGCATATAATAAATTCGATTATAAATATTCATTATAAAGATACAAAATATTTACTACATAATGATATTTTATTTATAATTTTTAGACATTAAATAATTTAATTTATTTATGACACAATGATGATGTAGTAATTACCATAATAGTGAACAATTAAAATAATTGATATTATAAATACCCAAATAAATATAATTTAAGACTTTTTATGAATTACACTAATTTTATAGGTTAATATGACATGTTAGGAATGATTTAATTAACTTTTTTCTAAGTAATCATTCTGTTATGATTTTCACAAAAATCAATTTTCCAAATAGTGTCAAAATTGACATAAAAGAGTTTTTAAAACAAATATTATATTATTAATTGATATTAAATTACTAAAAATTTAATGTTATGCCAAGAGACTTATATCATGATAGGTGTATCATTAATGGACCACTTGGGGGTCTCTTGGAGGTATATAGTAAGTTTATTAACTATATAATATAAAAATACAAAGTGACATGGTAAGTGTCAAACTAATTAACTAAGAGTTAAAACTAAAAGATAAGGTTAATATAATGACCCAAACCTGTATAAATTCTATTTGTTGAGTGTTTTTAGATCCAAACCCACCTTAAACTTTAAATAATACACTTTTGAGCCATTAGAAACCGAATATGAATTTATTATAAAATAATATTTCTAGCTTTTCCAAAGGTGCTCCTCACCCCTCTTATAAAAGGGCACTCCCCCTTCTCATTAATTAACACCTTAAAAGCCTTTTGGTTCGGCCAAAACCTACCCAAATACTCTCTCAACTTCCCTCACTACAACCTAGAGGCCTTATTGTGATCATAAAGCCAACCTAAGGAGCCCTTTTGATCAAATCAAAAGGAAGAACCCGAAGAAGAGGTAATGTTTTCACCACCCTTTTTTCAAATTCATTTCTTCTTCAACTTCTTCTTTCTTTGTTATTCCCATTATAAAATAATGAATCTAGTATCTAATATATACTTTAATATTATTATAAATAAGGTACAACCATATTCAGTATTCTATCCATCCTTTGAATGACATGTCACCATACGTGTATACGTACGGCTTACCGTCTCCACGTCGTGGTGTAATTGTTATTCAATATATTATTATTTGGATGGGTATAATAATGATTTTTAATTCATGTAAATAATAAATATAACATGATAATTATTCTGTATATATGATATAACATCCAATTATATATTATTTTAATATCAAAAGAATGATATTGTCGCTCGTGCGTACGTACAGACTACCGTCTCCATGAACGCGATGAGATTTATTCTCCATCGTGTCCATTCAAGTATAATTCTCATTTGATGATTAATAATAGTATCTAAGGACTTGATATTATTCTTGATATGATTAATATACAACCTATCCATGACAAACATGGCTTACGTAACAAAACATATAAAATAAAATGAGTAAGTTAACACCCGAAACAACGATAATAATAAGATATTATTAACAAATCAATGTTAAAAGATCATATATGATATCATATTAATGTATATGATTATTGTATAATTTAATAAAAATTATTTCACCATTATAAAGGAGTTTAATCTGCCCCAACCAATGAAAAGTACAAGGTAAGGGTTATTTCACAATCTCTTCATTATCCGAGGTCATTTATACGTAATTATCTGCTGGGACTTCATTATCATCCACATCCATGTTTCTTAAAAATGTATTTCAAAACATTTTTACTATTTACAAGAATATGGGTTAAGTAATTTATACCCTTGTTTGACTTTTTATAATATTTTTATAAAGGAATCTTTCTGTCATTTTCCAAACAAGGTCCTTTTTAACCTTTTTGACAGAATTAAGGTAAGAATGTTTTTTTAACTTATACGGAGGGTGCGGCTATTTTCCGCCGTTATAAAATCGTCGAAGCTTCCCTTACAATCTTATAAGAATATTTTAAAATAAAATGTTTTATTTTATAAATATATGACTCTTAAATGATTTCAAAATAAAAAGAGATATTTCTCTAAAAAGAGTTTTTATTTCATCAATGTCAACATCCTTTGATGGATTTTACGCTTATTTGAAGTTGATTTATTATGATAAAAAACTTATATATTGTATTGAAGGTTTTGTGATATGTTTGACTATGGATTTGTTATTTTTATACCATTCATGGTTTATGGATGAAGTATTTACATTTCGTATGCTAGTTTTAATAAGAATGTTTATGTTATGTTTAAACCTGTTCATATGAGGAATGCATTGGACATAGTAAGTGACATGTGGAGCCCTCTATAGCTCCTCGATGAATTGGTAGGTCTAATGAGACAAACTAGTGTCTTGGCACAAGGCCTTGGAAAAATCTTATTTGTAGTCTTGGCACGAGGCCTTGGCTATGTGGTTATGATAGTCTGGCATTATGCATTCCATCATTATGAAAGTGGTTATTGATATTGCATGTGATTATTCAATTAGTACAATATCCATGTGAATAAGTAAATGACATTATTTCATTTTATTTTTTCCATACTATGTTGAAGTTCAAGATTAAAAGGCTTTTGTTTTAGTTATACATTTCCTTAAATGTTTATTCTTATTTATGAAAGTTTCCTCTATATTGTTATCCTTACTGGGCATTTGAACTCACCCATTTTCTATGTTTTATTTTTCCTAGGATGTGAAGAAGTAAATTATGAATGACCTGCAGGGATAGTATGAGGGGATAAGAGTGTGGACTATGGAGACTATGTTGTCGTAGTGTTCATTTTTATGATGTAATATAAAACTTTGTGAATATATCTAGTGTTTCCAAGGCTACTAAACTAATCGGTCTTCTGAGATTTGATCTTTCTTGTGATCATTCCAATGTTATGTAATAATTCACCAACTCTGGGTAACTGGGGTCGGGGCGTTACAATTGGTATCATAGAAAGCTTAGTACAATCCTTGGAAGCTAGATTTAGATAAACTCTGATTAGAGCACATAGATTTAAGATGGACTTTGAAAATTAGTATAGAAGAACTTCTTGAATTTTGGTATTGTAGAGATTTTGTGTGTTTTCCAACCAATACATCCCTGTCTGGATACGAGTAGGTAGAGGTGGCTCTGGCATAGTTGTACCTAGGGGTAAAACCCAAAAACACCACTTTGAGCTGGACTCGAACGGGAACTGGGGCATGACAATGGTCCTTGTTGCACTCTTGGTTACGACACTCTCAGGGGATATGCTTAGGATAACTCTAATTTTATTTAAAAATCATTATTAAGGGTTTATGAGTATATACTTCCTCAAAGAAAACATTTTTATGATTATGGATTATATCCATAAATAGTTCAATTTATGTTAAGTATTTTATAAGTATGGAATTATGTATTTTTATTCATAAACTGATCTAGTTTATGCCATTGTTTAGAAATGGCACCTATTAGAAGAAATGGAAACAGTATCAATGCATGCACTCCATGTAGGGATTTCCAACCTGCTCATTATGATTACAGTGGAGCTGGTGATGGAACTGGTGTTGATCAACTAATCACCATACTAGGACAACTCACTCAGGTTATGAATAATAACCTTACCCGTATGGAGCACCCTGATCCGCAGCATGTAGGATCAATGTTAGATCACTTCATGAGGCAACAACCACAAAAATTCAATGGGAGTACAAATCCATTGGTAGTTGATCAATGGATAAGTTCCCTAGAGAAAATATTTCAGGCTTTGGGAAGTAGTGAAAGGGAAAAAGTTATCATGGCAGTTTAGCCTCACTGGAGATGTTGATCAATGGTGGTCATTGATTTAAAACATGAAGGAAGATGATGAAGTATCAAATATGGAATTGAGGGAGTTCAAATATCTATTTTTAGAAAAATACTTTCCTCGTGACCATCGAGCAGATATGGAAAGGCAATTTCTGAGTCTGAGACAAAAGGAGGATGAGAATGTCGTAAAGTATGAGGCTATCTTTACAGGGTTAGAAAGGTATACTGAAGATTATATACGTAACCCAAGAAGTAAGATTTATCATTTCTTTGATGGGTTAAACCCATTTCTCCGTCGAGCATTAGTCTCACAATCCTTCTCGTTGTACGAAGACATTGTCTCATGTGCTATCAAGACAGAGAAAAAATTCTCTAAGTCATATGAATTGAAAGAAAAGCAAGAGAAGAAGAGATCTGCTGATCAATATGGGAATGGATCTAAAGGGAAGAAGGGAAAATTTTAATATCCATCCTGCAGTAAATGTGGGAAGAAACACCCCAGTACTTTATTAAAAGGAATGGGAGTCTATTACAAGTGTGGTGAAAAAGGCCACCAAGCTCGTGATTGTAAGGGGAAGAAGGAAGATACTGATGTACAATGCTACAATTGAAGACAGATGGGACATTATGCAAATGAATGTACTAATTTTTAGGGGAACTTACCTCAAAAAAGGCCAAGGGATCAAGGCCAAGATTATGATATCACTACTGCAGAGGTAGAAGCTCCGAAAGACGTGGTGGAAGGTAATTTAATGGTTTCCTAAAGTTTAGCAAATGCATTATTTGATTTTGGATCATCACATTGTTTCATATATTCCCAGTTTTCTAAGAAAATTAGATATTTACAATTTGGTTTAACAAGGGAGTTGTCAGTTAAAAATACTAAGGGAAGTATCATTGCAATAAAGTTTTGTGAATCATTCCCCATTAGAGCACATAAATGTTCTTTATCTTCTGATCACATCGTCATACCTAAGATTGAGTTTGATATAATCCACAGTATTTATTGGATTTCGGAACATGATTCAATTATTTATTGTAAGAAGAAAGAGGTTATGATTTTTGATAATGATAATAAGGAACACCTTATCTTTAGAGTAGAATCGTCACCACCTAATTCTTATCTAGATCCACCCCCAGTAACTCAACTAAATTCAATTATTGGGGAGGAAGAGAATGAAATGATTGTGGGTGAGGAAAGGAATGTTCAAATAGAGGATGTACATGTTGTGAAAGAATATGTAGATGTGTTTTTGGAAGATTTACCTTGACATCCTCCAGAACGATAAGTTGAATTTTCTATTGATTTAATTCCTGGATCAAGGCCTATATCGAAGACCCCTTATAGAATGGACACTGTGGAATTAGTCGAACTAAAGAAACAACTAGAGGAATTGAGTAATAAGGGATTTATTTGCCCTACTGTTTCTCCATGGGGAGCCCCTGTTCTTTTTGTTAAAATGAAAGATGGATCAATGAGGTTATGTATCGACTACAGGGAGATCAATGCTATAACAATAAAGAACAAGTATCCCCTACCTCGCATTGATGATTTATTAGACCAACTGCATGGATCTCAATACTTTTCTATGATTGACCTTCGATATGGATACCATCAGTTGTGTGTGAAGAAGGAAGACATTCCGAAGATAGCATTTCGAACCAGGTACGGGCATTATGAGTTTACAGTAATGCCTTTTGGATTGAATAATTCACCCTATGTATTCTTGGATCTAATGAATAGAGTTTTCAAGGAATATCTCGATGAATTTATGGTGGTATTTATTGATGATATCTTGGTATACTCCAAAAGCTACGAAGATCAGGAAAATCACTTGTGCATTATCCTGAAGACTCTGAGAAGACATGAATTATATGGGAAGTTTAGCAAGTGTGAATTCTGGATTCATGAGATTTCTTTTCTTGGCCATATTTTCTCTAAAGATGGAATCTATGTTGATCCTTCTAAGACCAAGGCAATCCAAGAATGGCCAGTACCTACGAGTATAACTGAGGTACGCAGTTTTATTGGTTTGGTAGGTTATTATCGACGTTTCGTCCATAATTTTGTCCGATTGGCTAACCCATTAACGAAGATCACACGTAAAGGGGTTAAATTTGTTTGGACAAAAGAGTGTGAAAAATATTTCGAAGAACTGAAGAGAATATTAGTCAATGATCCTATATTGACTCTACCATCAGGGAATGATGGGTTCGTTATTTATAGTGATGCATCGAAAAAAGGACTTGGTTGTGTCCTTATGCAGAATGATAGGGTTATTGCCTATGCATCACGACAGTTGAAAATTCATGAACAAAACTATCCTACTCATAATCTCAAGTTAGCAGTTTTGATCTTTGCTTTGAAGATATGGAGGCACTACCTCTATGGTGAAAAATGTGAGATTTATACTGATCACAAGAGTTTGAAGTATATTTTCTCACAAAAAGAACTCAACATGAGGAAAATGAGATGTCTTGAATTACTCAAGGATTAGGATTGTACGATACACTACCACCTGGGGAAAGAAAACAAGGTGGTAGATGCTTTGAGAAGAAAAGATCATGGAGTTTTGAACAATATGAGAATTTAAAGGGATCCAATTTTTATAGATCTAGTGAAGATGGAAATGGGAATAACCAGGGAAGGTGAAACATCAATTCTTTTTAAAATGGTTTCCAAACCATCTTTACTAGAAAGGATTAAGAGTTCTCAGACTAATGATGAAGAATTTCAAAAGAAGATTAAAGCTGTGAATGATGGGATATTGAGAGGCTTTGTGTATGAAGATGGAATTTTGAAATTTGGGAAGAGACTTTGTGTTCCCAATATACCTAATCTAAAAAGGGAATTACTGGATGATGCTCATAGTTCCAATTTCTCTATACACCCTGGGAGAACCAAAATGTATAGATATTTGAAGGAACATTTTTGGTGGGAAAAAATGAAGAGGGATATTACTAATATTATGTCAAGATGTATTGTTTGTCAACAAGTGAAAGCTGGAAGGCAACAGCCTGGAGGAGTCATGAAACCTCTTCCCATACCAGAGTGGAAATGGGACAATATTACGATGGACTTTGTCATGGGGCTACCAAAGACTCTTAGAAGGAATGATTCAATATGGGTAATTGTTGATCATCTTACCAAGTCAGCACATTTTCTTTCTCTAAGGGAAGATTTACCACTTGAACGACTAGCAAGACTATATATTAATAAAGTTGTGAGACTTCATGGAGTACCCTTATTGATTGTTTCTGATCATGATTCCTGTTTTACTTCAAGATTCTAGAAAGGTCTTCAGAAATCCTTGGATACTAAACTTCATTTGAGCACTGCCTACCACCCTCAAATAGATGGACAATCAGAATGAACTATTCAAACCTTAGAAGACATGTTGAGATCCTGCTCACTTGACTTTCAGGGTATGTGGGATCAATATTTACCTCTGGTAGAATTTTCCTATAACAATACCTTCCATTTGAGTATTCATATGGCACCATATGAAGCATTATACGGAAAGAGATGTCGCACACCAACCTGTTGGGATGACGTTGGTGAAAGAAAACTTGTAGGCCCAGAACTAGTGGAGGAAATGATGGAAAAGGTTAAGGTAATCCAAAACCATATCAAAGCATCTCAAAGTAGGCAGAAGGGCCATGCCGATAATCGAAGGAAAGATTTGGAATTTCAAGTTGGTGATCATGTTTTCTTGAAGGTATCTCCATGGAAGGGAGTCATACGTTTTGGTAAGAAAGGTAAATTGAGTCTCAGGTACATCAGAACTTTCGAAATTCTAGAACGAATTGGGGATGTAACTTACCAATTGGCAATGTCGCCAAGTCTCTCCAAAGTTCATGATGTGTTCCACGTATCTCTGTTGAGGAAATACATGCCTGACCCAACGCAAGTACTCGCCTATGAAGAATTAGAACTGGAACCCGATCTGTCTTATTGCGAAGAGCCCGTCAAGATTCTTGATACGATAGAACAAGTACTGTGAAACCGGAAGACTCGTCTGGTAAAAGTCTTGTGGAGAAACCATAAGATGGAAGAGGCAACGTGGGAACCCGAGGAACTTATGATGAAAAACCACCCGAGTCTTTTCATGCGGTAGTATTCTAGAAATTTTGAGGACGAAATTATTTGAATGAGGAGAGAATGTAACACCCCAAGCTTCTATGGTACACTTCTCTTTGAATAATGCAATAGCGTGTGTTGTACGCAACATCGAGTTCTAACACACCACAACCAATCAAACTATCTGTTATGAATAGTAATACCCACATTTTGAAATTTATAAATTTTATTTTTCAAAACGGACTTCACTTTTGGATTCGAAATATCGAAATTATCCTAGGGTGAATTTTTGGTATTTTTCTGAAAAACATCATTTTTTTATGAATAGTGAAACCACTAAGTGGTAGTTAAAAAACTGAATTTTTCATAAAACTTAATTTTTCCACTTCTGTGAGTGTAATTTCGAAAATCCGAGAGACGTGGTTAATATCAAGGAGTAAAATGTGGTTCAATGAGATGGAAATAATTTATGGTGAATAGTAACTTTTTACTTTTATTTACCACGGTTAAAAGTAAATAGGGTAATTAAGGGTAAAAATGATATTAATATTACCCTAACACATGTCCTAATTCTATTGGACAAGTGTATCTCGACCAAAAATAACCTTAGGAATAAAATATTATCATTTAGGTCCAATTGGATTAGATTAGGACATTTATTATTATTTAATTCAAAGAAGAGTTAAAAGAGTTAAAATCAAAGTTTATTTACTAAAAAAAATTTATATAGGGTTGCGCATAAGATAAATTAGATTATAAATATTAATTAGAAAGATAAAAATATTTTCTACATAATGATATTTTATTTATAATTTTTAGACATTAAATAATTTAATTTATTTATGACACAATGACGATGCAATAATTACCCTAATAGTGAAAAATTAAAATAATTGATATTATAAATACCCAAATAAATATAATTTGAGACTTTTTATGAATTAAACTAATTTTATAGGTTAATATGACATGTTATTAATGCTTTAATGAAGTTTTTTTTGAAGTAATAATTCTGTTATGATTTCCAAAAAAATCAATTTTCCAAATAGTGTCAAAATTGACATAAAAGAGTTTTTAAAACAAATATTATATTATTAATTGATATTCAATTCATAAAAATCTAAGGTTCATCCAAGAGACTTATATCATGATAGGTGTATAATTAATGGACCAAGTTGGGGTCTCTTGGAGGTATATAGTAATTTTATTAACTATATAATATAAAAATACAAAGTGACATGGTAAGTGTCGAACTAATTAACTAAGAGTTAAAACGAACAGATAAGGTTAATATAATGACCCAAACCTGTCTAAATTCTATTGGTTGAGTGGTTTCCGACCCATCCCCACCTTAAACTTAAAATAATCTACTTTGGAGACATTAGAAACCAAATATGAATTTATTATAAAATAATATTTCTAGCTTTTCCAAAGGTGCCCCTCACCCCTCTTATAAAAGGGCACTCCCACTACTGGAATTTGGTCTTTTCCCAATGGTAGTATACCAACGGTTTACTTAAACCGTTGGTAGAGTGAGCCTTTTCCAACGGTTTAATTAAACCGTTGGCAAAGGGAATTTCGGTGGACCCTTTCCCAACGGTTCACTGGAACCGTTGGGAAATGTGTGCCTTTGCCAACGGTTTTTATAAACCATTGGCAAAGGTTTTCCCCAAATTCCAGATCGCGATCTCCTCTCCCCATTCGGACAGAGCCCTAATCTATTCGCTTTTCTGCTCTCGCGAACCCCATCTGACTCCACTGCTCTCGCGAATCCGAACACCAGCACCCCCCATCCCAACAGGTACACCCCCATACGAATAGGTAAAATTTGATCTCAACCATATTGTTGCAGTTGTTTTAATGAATAGATTTTTTCCAGGTGTTGGTGGTTTACTTGATTATTGAAATTAATATCTAAATAGGATATTGTTTATGTTTGTGAAGACTTCTTTAATGTTTTTATATTCTATGTTTGGAAGGATAGTGTTCAAAACATGTAAATCAAAGTTGGGGGAGGCTATTGTGAACGTTTACATGTATTGGATAATGGATTGTGGGAATTATGGATTGTGTTCAAACCAATTTGATATGTTTTGGATAATGGATTTTGGGGGTAGGGGGTGTCCACGGGGGTGGGAAAGGCAGTCCACGGGGGTGGGCGGGGCTGTCTAGGGGGTCTGGGTTGTCCTGGGGGTCTGGGTGGGGTGTCCTAGTGGGGGAGGGATGTGTGGGGTGTCCAGGGGGGTGGTATGTCTAGGTGGTGGTGGTGGGGTTGCAGGGGAGGGGGTGTGGGCTGTTTGGGAGGGTGGGAGGGGCTATCCAGGGGGGGTACGGGGTGTCCAGGGGGGTACGGGGGTGGGCGGGTTGTCCACAACGGTGGACGGGCTGCCCATGGGGGTGGTCGGGCTATCAAGGGGGTGTGCGGGCTGTCCAGGGGGGGTGGGTGGGCTGTCCATGGGGGTAGGGGTGTCCAGGGGGTGGGCGGGCTATCCAAGGGGGTGGGGGCTGTCCATAGGGAGAAGGGGTGTCGAGGGGGGTGTGTGGGCTGTCCACGGGGGTGGTTGGGCTGTCTAGGGGGTAGGGGGTGTCCACGGGGGTGGGCGGGGCTGTCCTGGGGGTGTGGGATGTCCTGGGGGTCTGGGTGGGGTGTCCTGGTGGGGGAGGGGTGTGTGGGGTGTCCTGGTGGGGTGGTATGTCTAGGTGGTGGTGGTGGGGTTGCAGGGAAGGAGGTGTGGGCTGTTTGGGAGGGTGGGCGGGGCTATCCAGGGGGGTACGAGGTGTCCAGGGGGTACGGGGGTGGGAGGGCTGTCCACAAGGGTGGACGGGCTGTCCACGGGGGTGGTCGGGCTGTCAAGGAGGGGTGGGCGGGCTGTCCAGGGGGGGTGGGTGGGCTGGCCACAGGGGGTAGGGGTGTCCAGGGGGCGGGCGGGCTATCCAAGGGGGTGGGGGCTGTCCATAGGGAGAAGGGGTGTCGAGGGGGGTGGGTGGGCTGTCCACGGGGGTGGTTGGGCTATCTAGGGGGTAGGGGGCGTCCATGGGGGTGGGTGGGTTGTCCACGGGGGTGGGCGGGGCTGTCCACGGGGGTGGGAAAGGCTGTCCACGGGGGTGGGAGGGGCTGTCCAGGGGGTGTGGGCTGTCCTACGGGTCTGGGTGGGGGGTCCTGGTGGTGGAGGGGTGTGTGGGGTGTCCAGGGGGGTTGGTATGTCTAGGTGGTGTTGGTGGGGTTGCAGGGGAGGGGGTGTGGGCTGTTTGGGAGGGTGGGTGGGGCTATCCCGGGGGGGGGGGGGTACGGGGTGTCCAGGGGGTATGGGGGTGGGCGGGCTGTCCACAAGGGTGGACGGGCTGTCCACGGGGGTGGCCAGGCTGTCAAGGAGGGGTGGGCGGGCTATCCAGGGGGGGTGGGTGGGCTGGCCACAGGGGGTAGGGGTGTCCAGGGGGGTGGGCGGGCTATCCAAGGGGGTGGGGGGTTGTCCATAGGGAGAAGGGGTGTCGAGGGGGGTGGGTGGGCTGTCCACGGGGGTGGTTGGGCTGTCTAGGGGGTAGGGGTGTCCATGGGGGTGGGTGGGTTGTCCACGGGGGTGGGCGGGGCAGTCCACGAGGGTGAGAAAGGCTGTCCACGGGGGTGGGCGGGGCTGTCCAGGGGGTGTGGGTTGTCCTGGGGGTCTGGGTGGGGTGTCCTGGTGGGGGAGGGGTGTGTGGGGGTGTCCAGGGGGGTTGGTATGTCTAGGTGGTGGTGGTGGGGTTGCAGGGGAGGGGGGTGTGGGCTGTTTGGGAGGGTGGACGGGGCTATCCCAGGGGGTATGGGGTGTCCAGGGGGGTACGGGGGTGGGCGGGCTGTCCACAAGGGTGGACGGGCTATCCACAGGGGTGGTTGGGCTGTCAAGGAGGGGTGGGCGGGCTGTCCAGGGGGGGTGGGTGGGCTGGCCACGGGGGGTAGGGTTGTCCAGGGGGGTGGGTGGGCTATCCAAGGGGGTGGGGGCTGTCCATAGGGAGAAGGGGTGTCGAGGGGGGTGGGCGGGCTATCCAAGGGGGTGGTGCTATAGTGTTTTTCGATTGTTTGAGGTACTCATAGTGTATTATAAACCCTCATTTGTTCCATATTCATTTAAATTGATTTAATATCATTTTTTTTCACACACACCATTATATCCTCTCAAACTATATTTAGATTGTATTTTCAATCGTATGGTGTTAAATATTTTAGTAAATGTTCATACTAGATTCTTTTATGTGATGCTCATTTTTCTATTTTTTTTACTTAGATTTCTTAGTTAGCCATGTATTTCATGTTTATGCATGTGGAAGATGATATGTAAAATGTGCTTTGAAGTAGTGGCCGACACTACTAACATTTATTTGAAATGGACAGGATTTTAAGTGAAAACAACAACTGGCATACGGAATACAGACCAAACGCATTCGGATTCTGTTTAAACTATAGGAAAACGATCCATGGGTCATATGTGACGTGTATGAGTCAACCCCGCCTCAATTCGAGGTCTGGTGTGGCCGGTACCACTCAAAGTGTCTTTCTTTTGTTTAAAATGGATGCGCTTTTAAGTAAAAAAAACCACATATAGAAAATGGACCAAACACATTCAGATACTATTGATACATTAGTAAATGTATCCATGGGTCATTTGTGGCGTGTAGGAGTCAACCCCGCCTCAATCTGAGGAGCGGTGTAGCTGGCACCACTCAAAGTGTCTAACTTTTATTTGAAATGGACATGATTTTAAGTGAAAACAACAACTGGAATACGGAAAACCGACCAAAGACATTAGGATACTGTTGATACATTAGGAAATGTATCCATGGGTCATATTTGACGTGTACGAGTCAACCCCGCCTCAATCTGAGGGCCGGTGTGGCTAGGACCACTCAAAGTGTCTTTCTTTTGTTTAAAATGGATGCGCTTTTAAGTAAAAAAAACCACATAAGAAAAACTGACCAAACGCACTGGGATATTGTTGATACTTTAGGACATGTATCCATAGGTCATTTGTGACGTGTACGAGTAAACCCCGCCTCAATCCGAGGTGCGGTGTGGCCGACACCACTCAAAGTGTCTAACTTTTCTTTAACATGGACAACAGTTTAAGTTAAAACATCAACTGACATACGGAATACCGACCAAACGCATTCGGATTCTATTGAAACTGTAGGAAAACGATCCATGGGTCATTTGTAACATGTAAGAGTCAACCCCACCTCAATCCGAGGGCTGGTGTGGCTAGGACCACTCAAAGTTTGTCACTTTTCTTTGAAATGGACAACGGTTTAAGTTAAAACAACAACTGACATATGGAAAACCAACCAAACGCATTCAGATTCTGTTGAAACTTTAGGAAAACGATCCATGGGTTATATGTGATGTGTACGAGTCAACCCCGCCTCAATCCGAGGGCCGTTGTTGTTGGGACCACTCAAAGTGTGTCACTTTTCTTTGAAATGGACAATAGTTTAAGTTAAAACAACAACTAACATACAGAAAACGGACCAAAGGCATTCAGATACTGTTTATACTTTAGGACATGTATACATGGGTCATATGTGACGTGTACGAGTCAACCCCTCCTCAATCCGAGGGCCGGTGTGGCCAGGACCACTCAAAGTGTGTCAATTTTCTTTGAAATGGACAACTGTTTAAGTGAAAACAACAACTGGCATACGGAAAACCGACCAAAGGCATTCAGATACTGTTGATACTTTAGTAAATGTATCCATGGGTCATATGTGACGTGTACGAGTCAACCCCGCCTCAATCCGAGGGCCGGTGTGGCTCGGACCACTCAAAGTGTCTCTCTTTTGTTTTAAATGGATGCGCTTTTATGTAAAAAAAAACCACATACGAAAAACTGACCAAACGCACTCGGATATTGTTGATACTTTAGGAAATGTATCCATAGGTCATTTTTGACGTGTACGAGTCAACCCCACCTCAATCTGAGGCGCGGTGTGGCCAAAACAACTCAAAGGGTCTAACTTCTCTTTAACATGGACAACAGTTTAAGTTAAAACCCCAACTGACATACGGAAAACCGACCAAACGCATTCGGATTCTGTTGAAACTGTAGGAAAATGATCCATGGTTCATTTTTGATGTGTACGAGTCAACCCCACCTCAATCCGAGGGCCGGTGTGGCCAGGACCACTCAAAGTTTGTCACTTTTCTTTGAAATGGACAACGGTTTAAGTTAAAACAACAACTGACATACGGAAAACAAACCAAAAGCATTCGGATTCTGTTGAAACTTTAGTAAAACGATCCATGGGTCATATGTGACATGTAAGAGTCAACCCCGCCTCAATCCGAGGGCCAGTGTAGTCGGGACCACTCAAAGTGTGTCACTTTTCTTTGAAATGGACAACAGTTTAAGTTAAAACAACAACTGACATATGTAAAACGGACAAAAGGCATTCAGATACTATTTATACTTTAGTACATGTATCCATGGGTCATATGTGACGTGTAAGAGTCAACCCCTCCTCAATCCGAGGGCCAGTGTGGCCGGGACCACTCAAAGTGTGTCACTTTTCTTTGAAATGGACAATTGTTTAAGTTAAAACAACAACTGACATACTGTAAACGGACCAAAGGCATTCGGATACTGTTGATACTTTAGTAAATGTATCCATGGGTCATTTGTGACATGTATGAGTCAACCCCTCCTCAATCTGAGGGCCAGTGTGGCCGGTACCACTCAAAGTGTCTTTCTTTTGTTTAAAATGGATGCGCTTTTAAGTAAAAAAAACACATATGGATAGCCGACCAAACACATTCGGATTCTGTTGAAACTTTAGGAAAAAGATATATGGGTCATTTGTGACGTGTACGAGTCAACCCCGCCTCAATCAGAGGTGCGGTGTGGCCGGGTACCACTCAAAGTGTCTAACTTTTCTTTGAAATGGACAACAATTTAAGTTAAAATAACAACTGACATATGGAAAACCGACCAAACGCATTCCGATTCTGTTGAAACTTTAGGAAAACGATCCATGGGTCATATGTGACGTGTACGAGTTAACCTCGCCTCAATACGAGGCGCAGTGTGACCGGTACCACTCAAAATGTCTAACTTTTCTTTGAAATGAACACCAGTTTAAGTTAAAACAACAACTGACATACCGAAAACCAACCAAATACATTCAGATTCTGTTGAAACTATAGTAAAACGATTCATGGGTCACATGTGACGTGTACGAGTCAACCCCGCCTCAATCTGAGGTCCGCTGTGGCCGGTACCACTCAAAGTGTCTTTCTTTTGTTTAAAATGGATGCGCTTTTAAGTAAAATAAACGACATATGGAAAACCGACCAAACACTTTCGGATTCTGTTGAAACTTTAATAAAATGATTTATGGGTCATTTGTGACGTGTACGAGTCAATCCCACGTCAATCTGAGGCGCGGTGTGGCCGACACCACTCAAAGTGTCTAACTTTTATTTGAAATGGACAGGATTTTAAGTGAAAACAACAACTTGCATACGGAAAACCGACCAAACGCATTCGGATTATGTTGAAACTTTAGGAAAAAGATCCATGGGTCATATGTGACGTGTACGAGTCAACCCCGCCTCAATCCGAGGGCTGGTGTGGCCGGGAACACTCAAAGTTTGTCACTTTTCTTTAAAATGGACAACGGTTTAAGTTAAAACAACAACTGACATACAGAAAACAGACCAAAGGCATTCGGATACTGTTTATACTTTAGGACATGTATCCATGGGTCATATGTGACGTGTACGAGTCAACCCCTCCTCAATCTGAGGGCATGTGTGGCCAGGACCACTTAAAGTGTCTTTCTTTTGTTTAAAATGGTTGTGCTTTTAAGTAAAAAAACCACATACGGAAAACTGACCAAACACATTAGGATACTGTTGATACTTTAAGACATGTATCCATTGGTCATATGTGACGTGTACGAGTCAACCCCACCTCAATCCGAGGAGCGGTGTGGCCGACACTACTCAAAGTGTCTTTCTTTTGTTTAAAATGGATGCGCTTTTAAGTAAAAAAGATGACATATGGAAAACCGACCAAACGCTTTCGGATTCTATTGAAACTTTAGGACAATGATCCATGGGTCATTTGTGACGTGTACGAGTCAACCTCGCCTCAATCCGAGGTGTGGTGTGGCTGGCACCACTCAAAGTGTTTCACTTTTCTTTGAAATGGAAAACAGTTTAAGTTAAAACAATAACTGACATACAGAAAATAGACCAAAGGCATTCGGATACTATTGATACTTTAGGAAATGTATCCATGGGTCATTTGTGATGTGTACGAGTCAACTCCGCCTCAATCCGAGGCGCGGTGTGGATGACACCACTCAATGTCTCTCTTTTATTTCAAAAGGAAATCATTTTAAGTGAATACAACTAAAATTTACACTCATCAACGACTCTTTTTCATGAGTTTGGTAGATTCACTCATGGGTTCATAAGTGACGAGACTCCTAAGAAAATATCTTTTCACCATATATTATAAACAATACAAGTTCAATGCAAAATTCATTACAAATCATTACATACCCAAACCTAGTATCACAAAAAAATGGGATTTGATTCAATTTGAATGTCTTATTCAACTCTAATAGATATTTATCAAACTATTCTGCCTATTATAATTTGATGGGTGAGGTGAATTACCACCGGATGATTGTTGTCATGTGTTTTTTTGGGCTATTTTAGGTGTTTTTTATACTGTTTGAAGTTTGTATGTGGCATTTGTGATATTTTTTATACAGGTGTATAGTGGAGGGTATACTGAGGGCTGTTGTGCACTGTTTTTTTTATGTAGGTGTAGCTTCTGGGGGGGCTTCTGGGTGCTGCTGTGCAGCAGTTTTGGGAAACAATTTACCAACGGTTCTGAACCGTTGGTAAAACGTTTTCCAGAAATCTGGAAAAACTAAAAAGCTTTACCAACGGTTGTAAACCGTTGGTAAATTGTTTTCCAGATTTCTCAGAACCTATACCAACGGTTTAAATGAAACCATTGGTAAAGGGCTTTCCCCATGCCTTACTGGCCAACGGTTTGGAAAACCGTTGGTATACCCTATACCAACGGTTTTCCAGCCTATAACAATGGTTATAAACTGTTGGTATAGCCTAATTTTCCAGTAGTGTCCCCCTTATCATTAATTTACACCTTTAAAGCCTTTTGGTTCAGCCAAACCCTGCCCAAATACTCTCTAAACTTCCCTCACTAAAACCTAGAGGCCTTATTTTGATCAGAAAGCCAACCTAAGGAGCCCTTTTGATCAAATCAAAAGGAAGAACCTGAAGAAGAGGTAATGTTTTCACCACCCTTTTTTCAAATTCATTTCTTCTTCAACTTCTTCTTTCTGTGTTATTCCCATTCTAAAATAATTAATCCAGTATCTACTATATAATGTAATATTATTATAAATATGGTACAACCATATTCATTATTCTATCCATCCTTTGAATGACATGTCACTATACGTGCGTACGTATGGCTTACCGTCTCCACGTCGTGGTATAATTGTTATTCAATATATTATTATTTGGATGGTTATAATAAAGATTTGTAATTCATGTAAATAATAAATATAACATGATAATGATTCTGTATATATGATATTCCATCTAATTATATATTATTTTAATATCAAAATAATGATATTGTCGCTCGTGCGTACGTACGGACTACTGTCTCCACGAACGTGATGAGATTCATTCTCCATCGTATCCATTCAAGTCTAATTCTCATTTGATGATTAATAATAGTATCTAAGGACTTGATATCATTTTGGATATGATTAATATACAACCTATCCATGACAAACACGTCTTATGTAACAAAACATATAAAAGAAAACGAGTAAGTTAACACCCGAAACAACGATAATACTAAGATATTATTAAAAAATCAATGTTAAAAGATCATATATGATATCATATTAATGTATATGATTCTTGTATAATTTAATAACAATTATTTCACCATTATACAGGAGGTTAACCTACCCCAACCAAGGAAAATTTCAAGGTAAGGTTTATTTCACAACATCTTCATTATCCGAGGTTGTTTATACATAATTATCTATTGGGACTTCTTTATCATCCACATCCATGTTTCTTACAAATGTATTTCAAAAAAAATTACTATTTACTAGAATATGGGTTAACTCATTTATACCCTTTTTTGAGTTTTTATAATAAGTTTATAAGGGAATCTTTCTGTCGTTTTCCAAACAAGGTCCTTTTTAACCTTTTTGACAGAATTAAGGTAAGAATGTTTTTTTAACTTATACAGCGGGTGCGGCTATTTTCCACCGTTATAAAATTTTTGAATCTTCCCTTACAAGATTATAAGAATATTTTCAAAGAAAATGTTTTATTTTATAAATATATGACTCTGAAATGATTTCAAAATAAAAAAGAGATATTTCTCTAAAAATAGTTTTGATTTCATCTATGTCAACATCCTTTGATGGATTTTACGCTTATTTGAAGTTGATTTATTATGATAAAAAACTTCTATATTGTATTGAAGGTTTTGTGATATGTTTGACTATGGATGTGTTATTTTTATACCATTTAGGGTTTATGGATGAATTATTTACATTTCTTATGCTAGTTTTAATACGAATGTTTATGTTATGTTTAAAACCGTTCATATGAGGAATGCATTTGACTTAATAAGTGAAGGGTGGAGCCCTATATAGCTCCCCGATGCATCGGGAGGTCTCATGAGACAAACTAGTGTCTTGGCACAAGTCCTTAGCAAAATCTTATTTGTAGTCTTGGCACGAGGCCTTGGCTATGTGGTTATGATAGTCTAGCATTATGCATTCCATCATTATGAAAGTGCTTATTGATATTGCATGTGATTATTCGATTAGTAGAATATCCATGTGAATAAGTAAATGGAATTATTTCATTTTATTTTTTTCATACTACGTTGAAGTTCAAGTTTAAAAGGATTTTATTTTAGTTATACATTGCCTTAAATTTTTATTCTTATTTATGAAATTTTCTGCTATATTGTTATCCTTACTGGGAATTTGAGCTCACCCATTTTCTATGTATTATTTTTCCCAGGATGTGAAGAAGTAAATTATGAATGACCTGCAGGGATAGTATGAGGGGATAAGAGTGTGGACTATGGAGACTATGTTGTTTTAGTGTTCATTTTTATGATGTAATCTAAAACTTTATGAATATATCTAGTGTTTTTAAGGCTACTAAACTAATCGGTCTTTCGAGATTTGATCTTTCTTGTGATCATGCCAATGTTATGTAATAATGCACCGACTCTGGGTAACTGGGGTCGGGGCGTTACATTTCTTCTGGCAGTTGATGTGCACAAGTGTTGTGGATGAAAAACACTCTTATGGACTTTGGATTGAATTTTAATAATACACCTATTTTATGTGATAATACAAGTGCAATTAATATTTCAAAAAATTATATTAGTCATTCTAGAACTAAGCACATTGATATAAGGCATCACTTTTTAAGAGATCATGTTATTAAAAAGGATATATTTTTAGAATTTATAAATATAGAAATTCAATTTGCAGATATTTTTACTAAACCACTTCCAACTGCAAGGTTTGATTTTATTAAGGGTGAGCTAGGTTTATTTAATTTTAAATAATTTTTTTTAAAATGTTATTTATTTAATTTTATTTATTTTTGCAAATTTTATTTTGTTTTTGAACATTTTTTAAGATCTTTTTTATGATTAAATTCGCCGTATGAAAATTTTATTTGTTTTTAAAATAAATGTAATGATTAGTGATTACATGGGAATCAAGGTTGTCAGAGCCCTTTCGAATTCGAAACTGTTTCTTTTCCAACAAAACCCTTTCAAACCCAAAAACTGCATATTGTTTCATACCCCTGATCTTCGAATCTTTAAACCCTAAAATCTTTGAACCTTCAGAAATCTACTCAAAAATGGAAAAGACCAAGTGAGCAGATGAACCTGAGAGCAGTGACGTGAAGAAGCAAAAGACAGTTGGATGAAAAAATTTGCAAGGTAAAGTTATAGATCTAGAATGGATGTTTGAGACGAATCTGATGTTGAAACAGGATTTATCTTTTCAAAACCTTAATCAAACTTTCAATAGTGAAAGGTCTAAGTTTTTGTATGAGGCAGAAATGTGTCATTTATTCAGATTAGTTCAGTTTAGTCTAGGTGAGGATGAATACACTATGATTGCAAAGATTGAGGACAGAGATTTCTCAATCTCTTCTGTTGAAATAGGACAAATCCAAAATTTCCTGAATGAAGTAGTATACCACTTTGATTTGAAAAACATAGGAGATGTTGTTCATAAATCCGAGGATATTATGTACTTTTTGTTTGGAACATCTAATATTAAGAAAATAATGGTGAAAGATTTAGACCCAGATTAGAAGATCCTGGTTAAATTTTTTCAGACTGGAATAGCTCCCAGAATGGTAGAAATGAAAAAGATTTTGTACCCTGATATGTACATAATGTATCTTCTATTAAGTGATATCAAATTAAACTTCCCAAGGTACATGGTAAGGTACCTCAATTACTGTTTTCAAAGTGATACCTGGATGAACTTTTACCCTTTCGGTCGATTTATTTCTAAACTGTTGTTCAAGAAGGATATGGTGAGACTGGTGGATTCCAAAGTTCGTTTTCATCACAACAATGTATTCAATGCTGGAACTCTAAGAAAAATTGGCTATTTCTGGAGCACGATTAAAGGAAACAAATTTCCAGTAGGAGATGAGGATGAGTCAGAGAGTGCTCAGGCTCAACCTACTAAGTCCAAGGAGGGACAACCTGAATCAAGATTCAGCAATGTAGCAAGAAGGATCTGATTTGAAGTGGAAGATGCTGAGGAATAAAGAATTCAGGAGGGACTTCAATCTCGAATAACTAGACCTGTTAATGAGGAAATTACTTCCCCTACATTGGAAACAATAGAAGCTTTATTTTCTTATACATTTGTAAGAGAAGCTAATGTTGATAAGTCCATGGAAGATGTTAGTGAAAGGAAAGAACTAGTAGAGGGATTAGGAGTTCAAGAAGAATCTCAAAGGGAGACTCAGGAACAGATTGTAGCTGATGTTGATGTTACACTTCAAAAAGAACACGATAAGGAGGCAGAGCCTGGTGAGGAAGTGGACAGACCTCAGGAAACTCCTAAAAATATTTCTCTTGAAATTCCATTGGAAGACAAAGATGCTGATGTTTGTGATGAACATCTCCCTGATGCTACAACAGAGGTACTTCAAGAGGATTTTTCTATGGAAGAGTCTGAGGACTCTAAGGAAAAATCTGTGGACTGACCCACTCAGGACAAAGAGAAAGAAAAATATGATGTTGACTTATTACCTTTGGTACTGCTGCATCATCCAGAGCCTGAGAATGTGAATCAATCATAGGGTTCCTCTGATTCAAGGAAGAAAGAAGTTGAATCACTGTACAAAAAGGTGTCTTAGTTGGAATCTGAGAATGTCACTCTGAGAAATGCCTTAGACTTAGAACAGTTGAGATTTAAAAAGCTTAAGGAGAATACAGTCTCAAGGCAAGAAGTTGAAATGTTTAAAGAGGATATGCTGAATGCAGCTGTCATGTTGAAATCTGAAATGGTTATGAAGTCAGATTTATCAGATCTAAAATTGTTTATGGAGAACCAATTTGCATCAGTTTCAAATAGTGATGTTAGTGGATCAGGTACTTCACCAGATTTAATCAGAATATTTCAAGCTATCACAGCTGTGGTGAGCAACATGAATTACAGGTTGCAAGATCTTCAATGTAACAGTGCTCCATTATCAGTGTTGTTGGAAAATTAGAAATTTTTTGTGGATCAACTGACATCTAGTGAGCCACCAATCAGAACACTGTTAAATTATATGTCCGAGAAGCTGTTAGTGTTTATAGAAAAAGAGGAAAGGATTCATGAGTTTTTTGGGGTTAATTTAATCGAGGATATTCATATGACTCAGGAGAACAGAGAGCTCATTATCAAACTTGGAGATGGAATGATGAAGAGACTCAGGGAACAGTTTATAGAAATCAAGTCTGCAATTTAGAGGAGATAGAACCTATTGACTACCTTGACCAAACCTTGATTCCTGTGTATATCATTGTCATGTACATACTGCAGTTTTTGAATGAAAATTTCCTCCATTGTTTATTTGTTTATTTCTCTATTTTTTTATTACTTTTTTACGTTAACATATGCCAGTATATCAGATTACCTTACTATTAAACAATTAATTATAGAATTTACTAATGTTCAGTAAAACATCAATCTGTGTTTTATTCCATAATTTATCAATCTTTTTGATATCACAAAAAGGGGGAGAAATTTAGATAAACACTACATTTTTTTAAGTATCTTTTTGGGAGAAATTTGGTTTTACATTTATCTTATTGGAGGATAAATTAAAAATGGATAAATTTAAGGAAAATTTAATATTGTATTTATTTTTTCAAAATTTCAAAACTATATGTAATTAATTTTGTAAGTTTATTTCATTAATTATTTTCTGGGTTTTGTGATCATCAAAAAGGGGGATATTGTTGAGAAAAGTATTGTTTTCAACAATACATAATAATTTTATTTAAAGGGGGAGATTATTGAAAATAATACTCTGTCTCTTTATGATAATTTTGATGCTCACAAATACACTTAATTATTTTCTAATGATTTTATTTATTATTTTGTAGGAATTTAAAAATTTATTTTACTCTTGAAATAACGAAAATTTATTACTTATTTGGGAAGTAGTTTAGCGCTTTCTGGAAACACTGTTTATACCTTAATTATTCGGGATCTGATTTAGCGTGTCTTGAAATCACCATTCATACCCTACGTGGATAAACACAGTGTAAGGATGAAAATCGTGTATACTTTTGAGATAATAGAAAAGTATGGTTAATCAACCATACGTTATCAGAAAAGTATGGAAGAAGAACCTTACGTTAGGAAGGAACCTTATTCTTGTGTTATCAACAAAGTATGGAAGGAGAACCATACGTAAGTACTAAACGTTATGTTTTTTTATCAAAAGTATGGTTCATCAACCTTAATTGTGTAAACAACCATACGTTCTTTGAATGTATCTTTTATCATTCGTCTAAGAGTTGAAGAAAAAGTATGGATGATCAACCCTAATTTTATGATCAACCTTACATTTAAATAAAGTAACATGAACCCTACGTTTATGTTCAACCCTACGTTTGGAGACCACGTCATCAACCTTATGTTTCACGTCGAAAAATCTGAAAGACACAATTCACCCTCCTCTTGTGTATAATATTTATATTCAAGATCCAACAATGATTACCTAAAATCACAAAGGTTTGAAATGGGTTTGAGGGATGATATTTAGTCAATGTTGATTTTCTTATGAAATTCAACCACTCTTGAGGTAGTCAATAAAAATACTATGTTTGAGGCAGAAAAAGTTGGTAAAATGAGTTTAGGTAGAGCTTTTGTTATTGCATGAGGTAGCTAGGGTGTGTATTCTAGCCAAAAAAGGAAGCTTAAGGGTGCCCATTTTTCTTGAAGACCAGTTTTAGGGGATTTATAAATACAACAAAAGGTAGTTTTCTATTGGTGTGAAAGTCCTAGTCATAGTAATCCTAATTGTAAGGAAGCTCTTAGGAGATGTTATCATTGTAGGAAATATGTTCATCTTATACATTTATGTCCCAATATAGTAAGGTTGGATCTACTCTCAATAAGGTTTTGTAGGTAATTTATAATCATTCCAAGGGTGGTGGGTCCTATACTCATGAAAAGGGGGATACTAATGTGTAAAATAAGTCTTAGGGAGGATATGATATGTGGAATATTTATGTAGTAGAGTGTGCATTGGAGGAATCTAAGGTGGGTCTAACTACTGTTAATGGTATAGTGTTCCTTTAATCCACTATGGTACTATCTTTATTTGATATAGGTTCTACCCACTATTTTATGTCATAAAAAGTAATTGAAAAGTTTTTAGTTCATTTAGATATTATCACATTCATGTTAGATCTTCCAATTCCATTAGAAATTGGTCTGAATATGTTTTTAAAAATTCTGTATCTTGAGCGATGATAGCTGACTTTGAAGTGGTGTGTGATTTCATAATTATTGATCTTAACATTTTTGACCTAATTATTATCATGGATTGGATGATTTTCATTAATACCTATATCAACTATTATTGTTTTTGATTTTATTATCTATCTATTTATGGGGTTATTTATACCTTTTATGGTTAATGTAATTCTAGATCAAGGAGGGAAAGACCTATTATTTCTTATTCTTGAATCAAATTATGTCAATTATTAGATATGTTCCTTAATTTCATTGATTATTTCTTAGAAATCCCACTTACTTTAATGGTGATTTCATACCTTGAGGTCTTTCCAAGTTATTTTTCTAGGTTTCTATCATAGATAAAGGTTTAGTTCACTATAGACAGGCTCTTTAAAATGATTCCATTTTAATTTCGTCTTATCTCAAGGAACCTATTGAGCTAAAGGAACTTAAAGTTTTGTTTTTAGATATTTAGGTAAAGGGATTTATTCATTCTAGAATGTCACTTAAGGATTAACCTATTCACTTTTCCAAGAATATAGGTGAAATCCTCATACTTTTCATTGATTATCAAAACCAAAAGTTGGTGAATATTAAGAACAAGAATAGATTTCCAATAATTTATGATCTCTTTGAACAACTCATAGGATATTGTTGGTTTTATAAAATTGTCCTATGGTCATGGTACCATTTTTTGAGAGTCTAAGAAGAGGATATACCTAAGAAAACATTTATGAAATAGTATGGGAATTTCTAGTTTATGGTTATTCTATTCGGTCTCATTAATTCTCTTGCATTATTTATAGTGTTAAAGAACAAGATCATTCATCATTTCTTAGGCACTTTTTTAGTCTTGTTTTGGATGATATTTTGTTTTAATTTATGTTAGAGGATTAATGCATGGATCATTTGAATTTCATCCTTATAATCTTGAAAGAACATCTCTTGTATGGTAATATTTAAAAATGTATCTTTTGGATCCAAGAAGCAAAGTTCATGGGGCATGTTATATCTAAGAGGGACTTCTTAGGGGATCTGGAAAAGATTTAAGAGCTAATGTCAGGGAAATATCATATAAATGCAGTTAATATCCATAGATTTTTTGGATTGGATAATTATTACACTACAACATTATTATCCTTTAATGGTGTTTTTTTAGCGGCAGTTTAATAACTCGCCGCTATTTTAAAAAAATTAGTGGTAGTTTTTAATAAACCGCTATGAAAAGTGGTTTTTTTATAGAAATGGCACTTATCCCCCCCCCACCCCCCACCCCCCCTAACTCCCCCGAAACCCCCAACCCCCCCCCCCCTCCCGACCCCTGCGACCACCCAGAACCCTAGGACCCCAGCAACCCCCTGAATCCCTCACCACACCTTGCCACCCCTAACTGCACCTCGCTGCCTATCATGACCCCCATGACCCCCCCCCCCCCCCCAAGACCTAGGAGCCCGCAACCCTAGCAACCCCCGTGACCCCTCGAAGCCCACGACGTGGTAAAACTATGTCATTAGTTTGGGTTATCTATATCATTAGTTTCATCAGTCTTGTTAGTGTGATTTAAGTCATCAACATCATCGGTTTCATTGATGTTATATGATTCATTATGGTTGTTAGTGTCACCCATGTCTTTTATACATTAGGTTTCATTAGGTAAAACTATATTTTTATCTTGGTTACTATCTGCTATATCATTAATGTACTCAGTGTTCTAAATGTCACCCATGTCATCATTTTTATTGGGTTCATAAGTTGTGGAGATTTAATTGGACTCTTATATCTCATCAATATCATCAGTGTCTCCAGTCTCATTGGGTTCATTATTTTTTCTTGAATTTATGGTTTAATTAAATTCATCAACATCATTGATTTCATCAGTGTTGTCACATTCATTATCTTATTTGGTTGTTTTGATGTGATCATAGTAATAAGTGTCATCATTATGATATGTGTCCTCAATATCATTAGAGTCATTAGTTTCATATGTTTTATTTGTTTCAATAGTTTATTCGGTAAGGTTCATCTCATAGGTTTCACTGATGTTGTTTGTCTCGTATATGTATTCAATTTCATTGGCATCATTGATGTCATTTATTTCATAATTTCTATTGGTATGGTCCATGTAATAAATTTCATTAGTATTATCTATGTATTTAGTTTCATTGTGGTTATTAGTTTTTTCATCAACATCATTTTTTACTTGGTTCTTCAGTTAATTGGGGTCTTCATCATCAAATGTTTTTACTACATCACCACAATAATTATAATTGTTGTTGTTCTTGTAATCATCAACATTGTTAGTGTTGTTTTTCATAACCTTGTCATCCATGTCATCCATTTAATTGGTGATATCTTTTTCTTTGATGTCATCCAATGTGTCAATGTTTTTAGTGTCATTTTCATCATATATAATCTTGGTTTTCGAAAATATCATTGGTTTATTCTATGTATTTGTTATCATTAGTATGATCGATAATGCATGAAATATTATTATCATTAGTTAAATGTATTTCATCCATATATTCATTACAGTTTCTTTCATATGGGATATTTTTTTCAAAATATTCTCAAGTGTCATCATAGATCCCAAGCATTAGTAACTATTTACTGCCTTCTAATTAAATTATTAATTTTTTTATTTGTACCACTTCAACATGTAGATTATTATATAATGGTTATATTTTGGGATATCATTGGTGGTGGTATATTTAATTATAGTTACAAATTTCTAGGATACCATGGAACTTGGTTCCCAAGTTAATGCTACTTGATTTTAGGGTTGGGTTTGGGCAAGGCTCAATGCTTGATGATTGGATTACTAGGAAAAAGCATGGGAGTTTGGGACATGGATTAGACTTAGGACCATCTTCAAGGTTTTTCTTAGTTTTCTCTTTTGGAATTTTGGTTTCGGATGTATATGATCTGCTATTGATGTATTCGTTTCCTGATATATAGTATATAGTTCATTTGTTATAGCATGGTTTGTTTTTTATTATCTCTCTATTCCATTATGGATCTTTTTAATTTTCATGATTTGGTTTTCTAGTGGGTGGGTTCATTATTTACCATATGTATTTATATAGGAAAACCTTATTTTACATATTTATATATTTTTTGAACTAGTGTATATGAATCTATTTCTTTATTTAGAAATAGTTATGTGTTTTAATTTTTTTTAATATTGTGTACGAACATTGTGATATACATGGATAAAAGTGAAATCACATTACTGAGGACCACACCTAAATATGCTAAGGGTTTGGATGAGTTTTTAGATTTTTCAATTTCCAATCAATCTGTTGAAGGTATAATAATATTTCCATGTCCTAAATATAAATTTAAAATATGGTGGAATAAATATGAAGTTTATGAACATTTAATATTGAATCAATTACTTGCTCAATATTTGAGTTGGATTTGTCACGGAGAATCGAACGTTACAGAAATGTTGAACACTGATGTCAATCCACAGAATGAGCCCCCAGATTCATTTATAGTGAAAAATGAAATGAAAAACCTTATAAATGATGCATTCGGCATTGAAAGACCCCACCATCAACATCAAAACATATCAGAACAACCATATGAGGGTGCTACAAATAGCAATGTGACAAGTGATGTTTTTGAGATTGTAGGACAACTAGATATAGATTGTAACATATCATTGGATCCTCCTATTAATTATGTGCAGACTAATGTTATAGAAAAATTTACTAAGGAAAATATGTTTCATGGTTTAGTTGATGATGGAAATCAAGATTTGTATATTGGATGTTTTAAATATTAAAAAATTTCTTTTCTGTTGAAGTTGTACCATATCAAATATCTATGTGGAATTACAAATATGGAAATGTCCATGATATTGGAATTATTGCATGATGAATTTCCTAAAGAAATAATCCCTGGGTATTTTTTATGATATGAAAAAAGTTTTTAATAGGGTTGGTATGAATTATACAAAAATACATGTGTGTTCCAATGATTGTATGCTTTATTTGCGAGAGGATTCAAGTAGATTGGATTTCAAAAAAAGTTCTTCTTCTAGATGGCAGTCAGTGGGTGATGTTGGAAGTTCCAATCAACATACTACAATTAATAATAAGAAAAGGAACATACCTACACATTTTTTTCATTTCATTCCTTTAAATCCTTGATTGAAATGATTATTTATGTCATCAAAAACTACCAAACACATGAAGTGGCATTCTGTAGATAATAACAATAATGGATTAATGTGATATCCATGAGATTCACAATCACAGAATACATTGGATTTATTACATACATATTTCCCAACTAATCTTTTCAATTTTTTATTGGGATTGGATACTGATGGATTCAACCCATTTGGGACTTTGAGTACCAGTTATAACATTTGGCTAGTGGTTTTGATCTATTACAATCTACCTCTGTGGATGTGTATACAACAAAAGTATTTTATCATTTTGATGATTGTTACTAGAAAAAATTCAAGAAAATGATATTTATGTATACATGTAGCCTTTAATTGAAGAATTACAGAAGTTATGGAGAAACGGTGTTGAGACATATGATGCTTCTTCTAAAACAATGTTCAAAATGCATGCTACTTTAATGTGGACCATTAGTGACTTCCCCAGACTTGTGAATTTATCTGTTTGGAACACATACATGGGTTTGGCTTGTCCTATTTGTAACATATATTTTGAGCCCAAATGGCTACCTCATATTAGAAAATGGTGCTTCTTGTGCCATCGAAGATTTCTCAATACATCTCATAGATTGCGGCGGAATAGATCAAAATTTAACAGTTTCATTGATCACAAACCACCTCCACAGTTTTTAACTGGTTCTAAAATATTGCCACAACTTGGAAAAGTTGCAAAAGAATTTGGGAGGGTTTATCATTTTAATGATAGTGGGAAACTAGTTTTAAGTGCATCGTCAGGTAAAACCGGAATGCAAAAATGGAAGAAAATATATATCTTTTTCAAACTTTTTTATTGGGAATTTAGTTTGTTACAACATAATCTTGATGTGATGAATATTGCAAATAATCTTTGTGACAATTTGATCTTCATATTTCTTAATGAGAATGGAAATTTGAAGGATCGTCTAAATTATCAGAAAGAATTTCAAGTAATGAACATAAAACGTGATCTCTGGCCAGATGAGAATGAAAATTTGGCTCCAGCAATTTTTGCAATGAAAAATAGGGATAAAGATGCATTACATTTAATTTTAAAGAATATGAAGGTATCTGATGGCTATTATGGTAACATCTCGAGGTGTGTTGACTTAAATAATCCTAGGTTATTTGGATTTAAAAGTCATGATTCACATATTTTGTTACAGTAGTTACTACCATTGACATTGCCTACATTATTACCTAAAAACGTTACTACTGTTGAACTCTAATTCTGTACATTTTTCATACAATTATGTAATAAATCTCTACATCCATTTGAGCTTGACAACCTTTAAGAGAGGTTTGTATTGAAACTTTGTGCAATGGAGATGATCTTTCCTCTGTTGTTTTTTTACTTTCATAATGCATTTAACTGTGCATTTGGTTAAGGAAGCTAAATTATGAGGCCTCGTACATTATCAATTGATGTATCCAATTGAAAGGTACTTTTTTATATGTTTTTAGTTAATTAAACAATTCGTGTCACTTAATTAAATTCATAATTATGTTTTTTTATTTTATTTCATAGATATCTTGGGAATTTTAAATCATATGTGGGAAATAAAGCTCAACCAGAAGGCTCTATTACTAAAGCCTATTGGGTAGAGGATTGTCTTACCTTTTTTTCTAGATACTTGGATGATATTGAGAAAATATTTAACTAAGTTCAACATGTTGATGACACGTCAACTCAATCTCAAATACATGGTAAATCAAAAATATTTCTTGCTATTGGCCGATCAGTTGGGAGGACTTCAAATGTTACACTGATAGAAATGGAATTATTATAGGCACATAGATATGTGTTGATGAATAGTAAAATTTCAGATAAATTTATTAAAGAGTTGAGGATACAAACAAAGATACAAATGAGAGGCCAAACATGAAATCAGAAAGATATAACGAAATTTGTTAATAAAGAGCTTGTAGAATGGTTTGCACGATGTGTAAGTTCATAAATATTTCAATATATACTGATATTAGGTTGGTACATATATTTTTTAAATCTAATAATGTATATTTTTTTAGATCATGGATACTAATACTTGAGAAGAGTTGTTAGAATATTTGAAGTTTCTTTCTCGAGGTCCTCTAAAATAAGTTCAAAAGTTTGACGCTTAAAACGTGAATGGCTTTAGATTTCATACAGTCGATCGAGAAGAGGTTTTTAAAACATAAAATGGTGGAATATTTAAATTTTTTCAATTAGGATACTATGGAAGGACGACTGATATTATTGAATTAAACTGCCATGGAAATTTTTAAGTTGTTTTATTCAAATGCAATTGGGTTGATATTATCAGAGGTGTTAAAAGAGATTCCTTGAAATTTACTTCTGTGAACTTTTCTCTCTTGATGGATGCTAGTTATCATGAACCGCATGATCCATATATCTTATCATCATAAGAAAAATGTTATATTATGTGAATGATGTTTTGGATTAAGGGTGGTGTGTAGTTGCTCACGTAAAACAAAGATATTTGTATGATATGGGTGATGAAGTGGAAGATTTGACCTCTGACATTGAATATCATCAACAGTAAGAAGAATACTTATTTTTTCTATTATGATAGTGAAAATATTATTCTAGCAAGGATGGATGAAGTGGATGAAGTAATGGAGCAGGAAACCAACATGCTTGAAGGGTAAAATGATTGTATGTACAATTATGAATTCATTTAGCAACCACTCATTTTATTTGTGAAGTTATTCATTATCATTGTTATATATATTTTTTTGTTAGTATTTTTCATCTATTATCATTTTTAATTTTTTCTGCATAAATTTTTTAAAATATATGTTCTGAACATAATTCTATTTGATTAAATGATAGGAATTCCAAGGAGGAGGCGATATACTGTTTCATCGACCACTTTGACATATGATGATCTATCTATCTCCCTCCCTAAGGAATATGAGCCACCATCCGCTTTTCCCCTTACACTATCTCTAACACCCTATCGGAGCATCCCTTCAACATCTCAGTCGTCGCCTCCCCCTTTAGGAGCCTCAGTAGTGAGGGATCAGTGTGCCACTTCTAGTTCTTCGCGGAGATACTAGAGGGTGACAGTTGTAGGTAAAAATTTTAATATGAATAAATATATTGCACTTTTTTATACTAATTGTTTATTCATTAAAGATGGAAACAATTAAAGTATGGTGAAAAATATAAAAATTTCATATGTATGTAATCTGACTGTAGAGAAGATATTTGTCCCATTTGATTCATAAGGGGTCCCTACGGATGACGTCGCAAGATTACTTTTCCAGATTATAGGCCAGCTGGTCGCAGAGCGGGTTTCCCTTCCTATTTCGTATGATGATTGGAGGCATATGCCTTCAACTTAGAAAAATGATGTTTTTGATTCCCAAATAATGGTAATTTTAATACATTATGGTGTAATTGAATGTCATGTTATTAAATTATAATATTTTCAAAATTAATTTTTGTGTATAGATGTTTTTCCACTTTATGTTTACTGATGTTCTAGCATGAAAGTGTACATTGAAAAATTTGGGAAAGAAATGGAAAGACATTAAATTGAGATTGTGGAGTGATGTCAATGATACATTATTGAAAACCTAACATATGTATGAAAATCTACCTAATATGGTACCTAAAGGGTAATGGAAAGTTTTTGTTGACAGACATCGTGATGAGAAACAGATGGTATTTAAATATATTTTATTATATTAATATAATTTTACATTTATATATATATAGGAAAAGGAGATGACATTGAATAAATTCTTATTAAATTACATTTTATTTATTTCGGGATCTTTCAAGGAAGAATGCATCAAGTTGGGCTAAGCAAGTCATCCCTCACACTACGGGGTCAAAGAGTTTTTCTAGAAGTCGATCGGCACTAGTAATATTTTCATTAGTTTAAATATTTAGAATAAAATATTATCTTTTTAATATATTAAATTATTGATTAATCATTGTTTAATGCAGTCACATATTTTAGGGAACCAAGCATCCCAAATAGAAGTTTGGTCAAAAGTTCACAAAAAATATGATGGAATTTTTTTTAATTAGCATGCCAAAGAAGTTTGAGTATGAACTCATATTTTCATTATAATAACTTGTTATTAGTTGTTACTATGTTAATATATATTTCTTCTAATATGACTGATATTTGATTTATATGTAAAAAATAAATAACTATGGGATGTCAATCTTGAGCAGTCCTACCCAGTCTCCCAGGATAACCCATTAGCTAAAGTCCTTAGGAAGGAGCATCCTGGTAGAGTGCATGGGATGGGTTTAGGACTCATAATATCTGATGTCTTTGGTAGGACACCAAGTATTTTAGTTGCATCTACCCCTAGTTGTAGTCATTCTATACCCCGATATACTCATAGAGAGATTGTTTCTCTAAGAAACACAGTTCTCGAACAGGGGGATCAGATATCCTCTTTGCAAAATGCGTTGATTTATTTATATCATAAGATGACCAGATCTTCCCCTGGTGGTATTTCATCAACTATTAGTGAGCAGGTAAATCACAAAAATTAAAAATCATTTAATTTGAAAACATTTATTGGTTTTAAGTTTAAATATAAATATACAACAGTATTTAATTTTCAATATAATGTTCTTACAGGTGGTAACAGGAAGTAGATATGGAGGTGGAGAGGGAGATGAGTTGTGTTTATCATTGGAAAATGATTAGTTTTATTATTAATATGTTTTAAGAATATGGTAACATTCGTTTTGTATATGTATCATGTGTGGCACAGAGTTTCCACCAAACATTTTTTTTGACCTAACATTTTCTTGAATTCTCATGTTTCATTTTATGTATTATGAACTTAGACTTCCATATAAAATAGGAATTTATGATCCTTATGTTTTATTAATGTATATTTATATTTATGAATCATATAATAATGTGTAAAAATTTCTAGGTTGTTATATCTATGGCGTAGAGGATCATGAAGAGGTTTTTAGTGTTATTTATAAAATCATTAAAATGTCTTTAGGTATATTTACAGCCTTCTTGGACTTCCCAGATGGAATCTTCTAAGATTTTTATTTTCATGAATCATTTTTTATGATTCATTTTTTCTAAATTTATTAGGACTGTTTCCCAATGATTAATTCTCAACCTTCTTGTTGATTTTCTTGGGAATATCCAGTTTTGTAACTCCCTACAACTTGTTTTTAGTGGATAACCCTTCTTTATTCAAATTTTATGCTATTCTATTCTCATGTTTTATAGTAGTCATGTGATCACTTCCACTTATTATGTCCTCTTATTCCAAATAGTTTTGATAAGAATTTACAAATATATGTTGAACACTTGAGTGTCTTGAGCCTGTTAAGGTAGAGGGGTTATCTACTTCATTATTAGTAGAATAAACCACCATCACTTATCCTTAAAAACTAGATCTATCAAATTTATCATAATATTATGAAGAAACATATTCCTTACTCAATATATACATCTTTATAATTTTCTTCTTCTCTATATTTTTTTTATTTATCAAAATTATGGAAGAAACTAAATTCTGATCAAATTCAAATAATTTTTATCTTAAACTAAAATTCATCATAAATCATTAAAGAAACTCCAAATATTAAAAATATAATAAAATTCTAATAGATAAACCAATAATATATGAACCTACACTCTTATACCAATTTATAGGATCCAAGGAGGGATATGATCAATACTGAGAGGGGTATTGAATCATTGTTGAAATCCAATTAATAATTTTCAATCCCTATTAACTTTTACCTTGTCACATTTAGGTGAGTGATTATATTATTCTCTCATTCACATTTATTTTTTTTATCAACACAACCCAATACACACACACAATAGACACAAAGATTTATAATTTTCAACTTTCAAAACAAAAGGATAGTCCTTAGCATGATCTAGAATTTCACTAAGATTATATGATCCACCAGTGTCATGCTATGAATACAACAGGGAAAATTTTATACATGTCGCCATATATGGTGCATACCAAACTCGACATCATCCCACTGGATCATTATACTATCATCTTAATAGTTGTATAATTGTAGAGAAAACAAACAAAGATCCCTTCACTAGTATAACATGATGTAGCTATTGAAAAGAGGTAGAATGAATAGTGTGTGCACGGTTTCCCGATTTTTGATCATGAACTGTGAGAACACCCTCTATAATCATTGGCATGAGAATGTTTGGAACATAGTATGGTTAGACATGTAGAAAAATTGTGCACCTCATTAAACAGGCTAGAAATTACAAAAAATTCCCCTTCGTCCTTATTTATTTTCACCCTATCTTTATTTCTTCTTTGTGTGATCAAGGGGGCTCCCACCCATGCTCCTCATATCCTCTCCTCTCAAAGGGTTGGATTGATCCCCATTATATGGTGTTGAATTCAACCTATGTCAGGTGAGTTGTATATCACTCAGTGAGTATGATCTATAATTTTACTAAGATTATATGATCCACCATTGTCATGCTATGAATACAACAGGGAACATTTTACACATGTAGCTATATATGGTGTATACCACACTCGACATCATCCCACTGGATCATTATACTATCATCTTAATAGTTGTATAATTGTAGAGAAAACAAACAAATATCCATTCACTAGTATAACATGATGTAGGTATTGAAAAGAGGTATAATGAATAGTGTGTGCACGGTTTCCCAATTTATGATCATGAAATGTGAGAACACCCTCCATAATCATTGGCATGTGAATTTTTGGAACACAGTATGGTCAACCATGTAGAAAAACTGTGCACCTAATTAAACAGGCTAGAAATTAAAAAAAAATTATCCTCTTTCCTTATTTATTTTCACCCTATATTTATTTCTCCTTCGTGTTCTCAAGGGGGCTCCTGCCCATGCTCCTCCTATACCCTCCTCTCAAAGGGTTGGATTGATCCCCATTATATGGTGTTGAATTCAACCTATTTCATGTGAGTTTTATATCACTCAGTGAGTCTAGGAATCTTCATCCCTTCTTTATAAATTTATCTCCTCTCAAGATGCATTATTTTGGTGAAACTAAACTCACCATATTATTAGGGAATTCATCTATTTCCAGAATTTCTCTTGATATTGATAGAAACATTCCTTGATATTGGTCATGTTGTTCATTCATGGTATTTTTTATGTGGTCTATATCATTTCCCTATCTTGATGTTTTATAAATTTTGTCACTATTATTTCGGGCGTGACTTCCATGCGGTGACTTATGAATTTTTTATTTAATTTTTTGTATATAGTTCATTAGGATTAATATCCCTTGTTTGTTAAATTAGCCATGTTAAAGACCATGAACCTAAAATTTGAACCGCACATAATGGTTTAATCCTTGAATGACTTAATATAATTATTTTTTTCTAATAAAACTTCCTTTTAAGTGTATTGTTTTTTAAACTATCAAAGTAAAGTTCAAATGAATTATGGGAGGAAGTGACAACCCCCTATGTATGACTTAGTGAAAAAACACCCTTTTAGGTGTTTATGTCCTAAGTCTTATTGAGAAAACTAGATGTTCTCATATGGAATGCATGTTAGCATGGATTACCACATACCTTTGCATGTTTGGTGTTAACTGTCATGGGTAGTCCACATTGACCTATTACTTTTATTCAATTCTCGGAAACCTTTAATTATGGAATGGACTACCTAATTAATTAAATGAAATGGTATGAGTTATGGTTTTATTACTACACCTCCCTTATGAATTAATAATTGAAATTGATTATGGGTGTGAACCTCATTAAATCCACTAGATTTATAATATGTCATGTCTCTACACATGTCATCATTAGTATTTAAAACTTAAAAAAATCAATGTATTAGATACACCTTGAAATACACTTGTTTTCCTCTTTACATAATAATATGGACAGGATCATAGGTTGTTGATACTTTGTATTTCAAGGGTGATACATGTTATATCATGGATGATCACACTGTTTGGGTTACTTAGCTTCATATGAGTAAAACTGGTTCCTATGGGGGAACACATGGATGGGCTCGGTGAAAAAAAATTGCATCATGCAATGGGTGATACTCAGACAAGTGTGTGTGTGTATTTGAAAGAGATTTTTCTTATAAAAACATTGGTTTCCTTGTATTATTTTGGATTTAGTATGTTTGTGCATGTAAAATTGGAATGGTTTTTTTAGGGCACTAGTATCGGGGCTGCATAATCAGTTGTGTTTTTTTTAATCTATCTTTAGAAATGGTTTAAACCACTGCTAAGTAAATGGATAATATTTATGGGCGGTTAAAAATGCTGCTATAATTTTGTATTTTACTATCGGTGTCGTTTAAAATCACCACTAAATAAAATAATTTAGTAGCTGTTTTAATCACTTATACACAGTTTTCATCTTCTGTTATCATTTCACGACAGTTATCTTTGTTTTAGCGGTGGTTTTACCAGAAGAAATGAAAAAAAAATTGCGGTGGTTTAAACCTCCACAAAAAAAATCATTTTCCGCAGGGAAAAGGGACTCTAAAACCAAAAAAAATGCCTCAAATTTGTTCACTATGACAGTTACCATAAAACAACACTAAATTGAAGAAACTTTCATGTATTGTATGAAGACACACAATTTAGTAGTAGTTTTTTCAGACCGTTGTAGTAGTATATTGAAGTGGTTTAAACCACTACCATATCCAAAAAAACGCCACTATGTGGTGATTTTCCTATAGTGTTACAAGCGGTTTATTCAATAACTCTCCAATAATTCTTCTATAAAAGGGTGGTAAGTTTAAGTGGAATGAAAAAATATAGTAATATTTTTAATATTTGAATAATTGGTTGACTTTAGACCTAGTTCTAATTATTCCAGAACCAGGTTTATGTTATGATGTTTTCTACAATGATTTATGTATGGTATTGGGGTGTATTTGGATGTAGGTAAATATAGTGGTGGCCTATGTATCTTGAAAACTATTCCATTATGAGAAGAACTACCCTACCCATGACCTTGAGTTAGTAGTTATTATGTATGATCTCAAAACATGGAGTCACTATCTATATAAGGAGTGGTATACAGTATAACCTGATCATAAGATCCTAAAGTATATCTTTACTCAGAGGTATATGAATTTGTGATAAAGATATTGGTTTGAGTATCTTTAGAATTTTGATTTTTATATTTCATACACTTTTATGAAAGGGAATGTGGTCTGTGATGCGTTGAGGAGGAAATTACTAACTCAATCATTGAAAGAATCAATTAAGGAGTGGTTTCTAATGAGTTTATTCATAGAGATGATCTTAAGAGTGTAGGAGGATTATGGGAAGTTGTTATTATCTTTTGTGAAGGATAAAACAACATTTAATGATTGGATTTATCATGAATAGGTAATTTAAACTAATTTTCAATGATTTAGTAAAATTTTAAATGGTGGGGAGACCATAGTTTATTCACCATGGTCTTTCATTGGTGTATTGTCTTTATAAGGTATGATACTCATTACTATATCTATAATGTAAGAATTAATGGAAATTTTACATCAATATTATTGGTTCATACACCTTGGGAATACCAATATGTATTGTTATTTGAGACATCGGTATTTGTGTCAAGGGATGAGGAAATATATTATAGTATTTGTGTCATAATGCCTTACTTAATAGATAATTAAGGTGGAATAGTAGAGACTTGCTGGTTTGTTTCAACCTTTACCCATTCGGGTATAGAAGTGGGGAGATATTTCTATGGACTTCATCATTGGTTTAACATGGACTAATGGTGGGAAGGATGAAATTTGGGTGATCATTTTTGAGTTATGGAATCTGCTCATTTACTCCCTATTAAGGAGATGAAGAAGATGGAGCAGCTCGGACCCTTATACATTTGATAGGTTTTATGGATTTATAAAGTTCCTGCTATAATTATTTATGATAAGGACTTGTGGTTTACATTTATTATTTGGAATGGTTTTCAAGAGGAGATGTATTCCTAACTAAAAATTAAACATGGTATATCATTCACAGATATATGGGCAGACATAGATATCTATTAAGATTCTTAAAGTTATTCTTCAAGAATGTGTTCTTGAATTTGGTGGTTATTGGTAAAATCATCATTCTCTGGTCGAATTTTTCTATAATAATTATTATCAGGCTTCCATTAAAATGTATCCCTTCGAATAATTGTATGGGAATACATGTATATCTCCATTGTACTAGGAAGAGTTTGAATAGTGGTCCATGGTTGGACAAAACCTTGTTCAGGAGACAATGAAAAAGATGGAATTGATCCTAAAGAGGTAAGTGATTGGTCAGAGTCATTATAAACCCTATATGGACCATCATCATCACCTGTTAGAGTTTGATATGGGTAATAATGCCTTTATCTAAGTTTCTCCTCTATTGGGACATTGTTAGTTGGTTAATTAAAGTTAGTTGGAAATGAAGTTTTTAGGCCTTTTAGATCATTAAAAAACATGGAAAGGTGGGTTATTAGTTAGACTTACCATATCTATTGACATCTATTCACAAAGTGTTTTATATTTTGCAATAGATAAGGTATTAATCATACCCTTACCATGATATTGAATGGGAATATTTGGATTTTGATCCCAATACCACTATGATTGAGCAACCAATTTAGATTATGGATCAGAAAGATAAGGTGCTATGTGGTAAAATAATTCCCCTAGTTTGTGTACTATGTTAGTGGATATGAGATATCTATGAGATGTTGGAGCATGAATTTTTTATGAGGTAAGAGTGTCCTTATCTATCTGTGAGTTCATAATCTTGAGAAATTTTTAAGGATAGAAATATTTTATGGTGGGGATAATTTTGATGCTCCCTGGGTCACAAGTATACTTTAGTTTGAGATTCTTTTTACTTTGGAAAATTATATAGGTTTCTAGGATTTGAAGGATAAAACATTGATTTTTACAAAAAAAAAATAATCCAGGTGCATAGTTTTGGAACACTTTTAGTTCTAACTATGAGTTAACCATGTGGTATGGAACTATGAGGATCCAGTGGCATTTTTCACGATGTGAGAATGTTTAGCCAAATCATGTGACTCACCAAGAAAACCATGCGAGTTTCTAAGTGGTTTTCTATAGGTATCACACTACTTGAGCATATTTGTCCCAAACTATATGACACTACCCAGTTAGTCGTACACCACCAATATTCTAGGGATAAAGACCATGCATGGCTGGCACACTGTTTGATAAACTGTGTGGCTTAACTATGTTCCACAATTTGAAATTTCAAAAAACTATAATTTACCTCTTATCCCTTTATTTCTTTTATATATAATCACCCACAAGCCTTCATTTGTCTTGAGATAAATATCCCGCATTTCTCTAGAGTCTTCTCCTGTTGGATTATTTATTATTTTCCTTCATTCTTGATGGATCACTTCAAGGTATATTCCATTTTAGATTTGGTTTTTTAACCTCTTCATAGATCCTCACTTGATATCTTCTCTCCATTTCTTAGTGGAACCCAATTGGTATTTGGTTTCAATATTTAAGGGGTTTGATAGATATTTAAGTATTTTTGATATAGTTCTAGGCTCATGGGGACCTAATCCTCTCATTTCCCATCTCTGTTCTCAAATGAGACTATTTTTTATTCCGTTCTTGATGTGGTTGTCTCTATACAATGCTTTTAATTCATGAAATACTTTATGATCTTGTAAATTCCTTTGGTTTGTGCTACATAATTTATTAATTATTTTATCAAAGTGTAATTTTCTCAAGAAATTATTATTTTTAAAGAGGTTTTTCTTTAAAACATATTTGTGTGAATGATATGTTTGATGAAATGTCATAAAGGTGATATTGACTCTAAAATGGATTTTCAGGCATGGGAGAGGAGGTTATTCACTGTGAAAATATTTTATAAATTATGACCATGTATTTCAAATGGTTTTTTGAAAACATAACACATTGGGAACTATGGGTTCATTGGTAAATATACATATAAAAACATAGTGTGTGTGACACAAATATGGGTTATTTTTTTGGTATTTATATAATTTGGCATGGATCAACATTGATAGGATTCACCTTATTTCTGGATTAGTTCTTGGTGTTCCTTCACATGTATGAGTATGTATTCCCATATTCTAGAACCCTCTTGTGCATTATTTTGTAAATGATTTTTTATTTTATGTATGGTTTTTCACTTGTTTATCTTATGTTGTATCCATGGATTGTTTTTCTTATGTTTTTGTATTATCCTACATGTACTTGTCATATTCTTAGATTATGTGAATATGGAAGTATTTTATAAAAGCTAGAGGATGTTTTACAAAATGACTCTCCTTTGAAAATAATTTATAATTTGGTTTTTTTAAAAGTTAGAACAAACATTTTCATGTAATTAGACATTGTATAGATTCCTTGGTGAAATCCTATTGGGGGTTTTCCTCCCACTCTAGTTTTTCCTTTGGGTGTTTGTAGAAGTTTTTTTCAATAATTAGGGAAATAGAAGGGTGACTTATAGCATATTGGATTCTCTTGGTTTTTATCACCTTTTTAGTTAGATGGATTGTTGGTGATGGATGTTCAAATGGAAACTCGACTTTTGTCATGTCTTATTTTTATTTCTAGTTTAGCCTTTTTTCTTGTAATTGAATGTATCATATATGTACACTCCTCTTCTACATTGTATCTATTGTTGTATATCCTTTAAGATATTCATTAGAATTTTTTGGGTTGTTTGTTTGATCTCCACCTTGAGGAGGGTCAACTCGGGTGATGTGTCAGGTTAACTTGGGATAGTTTGTTATAAACACAAAATATGATCTATTTTTTTCTTATATTTTTTGTATTTTAATATACTACATATTAATATTGTGTTTTTTCCATGATTTATTTGTTCCATGATTTTTTATTAATTATTTTGATTCTCAATAAAATAAATTGGATGTTTGTTATGGAATTTTAAATAAAGATCACATGGGTAAGAGTGTGCATAAATATTCCTGTTATATACATACAGTAATAAATTAAAATTTTAATTTTAATTTTTTTTAGTAAGATGTTAAGATTGGTTATCTTATAACTATACAATTTTGAATATCAATCCCAGTATAAAGGAATCATTTAGTGAAATTAATTATTTATCATTTATTATTTTAATGAGATTGTGTGTACATCTATTTATGTCTTACACGCTATCAAAGTTTCTTCTAACTCTAAAGTAGTTAATTGGAAAGTGAATATTGTGGATAATTTTTGGAAAAATAAAATACATAATGCTTTAATATATTGAGAATTATTATTCTGGATAATACTCTATAAAAGAACTTTGAAAAAAACAAATTAAATATGTGAGACAATTTTAATTGTGTAATGTGGTATTGTATTCTTTACATATTTTCTGGGTGAGTGGTTTTTGTTTTATCTATTTTCATTAAAGAGTATGACCACGGTGTGGAGTTATGTCAACCCTATAAAAGTTACATTCAGTTTTTCCTTGTTTGGGTAAATTACAAGGGTTTCGGTTATTACTTGGTCCAGATAAAGGAATTGTTCATTCTTCCTCCACATTAAAAGGAAGTGTATGGGGTGGGCCTTCAGGTGTGAAAAGAAATTTTAAAGGGTTGTGGGTCCCTTTTAAAATCAAGTTCACTATATTGTGGGTTCCATAATATCACATTGAGAATGTGAAAAAGTTGAAAATGTATCACTTTGATCCAAAACTACTTTAAAACACCTATGTTAAAATTTTTATTTTATACTTCTTAATTAAATTAACATTGATTGTTTATTTAAGTCTTGATAAAAATGTTAATTCACCCCCTATAAACCATTATTCTATTTCACCTACTAGGAAAACAATTGGAAATAGAGAAATCCCTTGAAAAGATTATTATTTCAGTTATATTTATTTATTTTTCTAACCATATCCTAGAAATAACTATCAATTTAAAAGATTTATTTGAGATGGAAGGATAAAGTTATCACAATGCTTCGGTTCCAAAAATACCACTTTTATTTTATGGTAATGAATATGGAAATTATCAAGCCTGAATGTAAGGATATATTAAATATCCAATTATTGACCATAAGAGAGTAATGGAAAAACCCTAAAAAATCTATGAGGTTGATATTGATACTCTCACGAGAGTTAATACTATAAAATATATAATTTATTATATATATTATTGGGAAAGCCTAAATTTACATGTGTCTGCTCTAAATGATTTATCTAGTATGCGTCTACCTCCCCTTCGATTATGCTCTCCCTTCCCGCATTACCCTCCTCAAATATTATTCCTGCACCCCTGACTCTCCTCCAACCAACCCCATCTTGGAATCCCCTCACCGAGGGAATCATACCCAACTCCACCTCTTCCCTATACCTCTTGCCTCCTTCCCCCATCCAATCCTCCTTCCTTCAACTTCCTCCATCTCCCCCTCTGCCTCAGCCTCTGATTCCTCACTGAGATCATCATTACTTGGACTCCCCTCATCCATTAGTTACCTCAAAACCATAACTACATACCATCCACCACAATTTCCTTCTCATTGTATTCATACCAAAAATCTCTAAATCCCTATGATTATATCTATTTCAAGGGTTTTCTCTCCTTGCTTCACCAAACAATCTCTCTTGATTTCTGCCTCTCGCCTCTTGCCTCTCACCTCTACCTCCACCTACCACCTTCTTATTAGTCTCTGCCTCCCAGATTCATCTTTATCTCCCATATAATTAGTATTAGTTATATTAATCAAAAATCTTGATCAATTTTACTCCCTCTCTTCACAAAATTTTTTTTTCTCTATTAACCCTATTCATCTACAATCATTTCTTCAAGCATATCAATGAAGAAATTTTTCCATCTCTAATCGATGCTATTTATGTTCTCTTAATCATCACACTGAAACAGCTAGTGATTCACCATCTCTATTTGACGATACCAATTTAATGATATTATAGAGTGATTTCTATATCCACTTGAGGCCATATATTTCTTAACATTCAAACTCCTCTGGTGATTTTTCAACCAATTAGTATAAATTCCTTACAATGTTGAATATTTCATTTTTTTCTCTACATTTGATTTCACTTATTTTTTATTAAAATGTAATAAACCTATATCCTTTCTTTCCATTATTATAGATGGATTACCTCATTGACTATAGATAAATTAATTCCCATTTATTCAGGGAGTGATCTATATATGAGATCAACTTCATTTTATTTGTTACACCATGCTGACATGGATATGTCATTCTCATTATTAAATCATGTATGTTATATAAACCTTGTTTCTTGTATATGTGGTCAAATTGATTTCCTATTATATCTTATTATAATTATAGTTTAATTTCACCCATTATAATATTATTACAAATATTTTAGGTGGTTATTTTAGTTTCAAAGAAAATTATTCGAAATCTAAATTACAATGGAGATTTTCAATGTAGTAGAAAAATTCACTACTAATGCTGGTTTGTAAATTTATGAATTGTTTAATTTTTTATTTATATATATATGAAATGATATAATTTATATTTAAAAAAATATATGTTCATTAATTTAATTAATTAAATATTAATTGATGGAATTAACTTCAGTTCTTCACATTATAATAACCATATTATATTGAAATAGACATAATGACATATACTGACAAGCGTATACAAAATTCAACTTTCTTTTCATTATAACATTTACCCTTAAATGGTTTGTTCAATTACATATTGGTTTCTTCAAAAAATTTAGCACTATTAATTAATATTTTATATGACTATTAACTCTTTCTAAACCAAATTTTTAGCTCCAGTTTCTTTCAATTTCAAATAAAGTTTTTTTAAGCTAGATTATATAGAATATTATAATTGTATTTGAAAAAATCCATTGATTACATACGTTTGTAAATATTTGATCAATTGAAATATAAATTTATATTTATAAAAACTCTTATAATATAGATTTCGAAAATTATTTGGTCATAAATTTCCTTAATTAAATTCTAGGTGTTTGTATTGGGTCAAGTTCTTAAAATTAAATAGCTCTCTACATATTTCATGTATTTTTCATAATTATTCATTGATTTATATGTTTTATAGAATAACATGGCCATTCACTACATAATAAAATGGACTTTTATCAAGTGGGTAGTGTCACTTTTACCAGTTACTACATTTTATAGAGTTATGCATTTTATGCTAAATGGTTTTCTTTTGGTCTTGATATAGAAGAAACGTGAATGGGAAATTCTTCATGGTCATGGTGAGATAACCAAAAGAGGACATCTATATATACCTCCAGGTTTGGTTGATATAGATTCATGATAGTTTGTTTATTAACAACTTTTATAGTTCTATATTTTTTCCCTTGATTTCTTTTATTAGATGGAAAATCCAAGGTTCTTTGGTTATTCTATAATGTAGGGACTAAGCAGAATATTTCAAATATGATTTCCCTCTTCCTTAGGATTGCAGGTTCGATTTCCTGCTTCACTCTTTTACCTTTTACTACACATGTTCACTTTTCCTTCATAGACTCCCTATTCAATATTTCCCTTTCACTTTTTGGGTTCTTTATCCCCTTCATAGGCTCTCAATTTCCATAAAATATTCCTAAAAGGGAATATATCATTTCTAATCATCACATATCTTTTAATTTATACAAGGATTTTTATGATGTTTAATGGTTTAATGTTGTTAAATATACACAAAAAATGTATACTCACTAACCTTAATTTATATTGGTCTTCAATCCAGGGCCAATGAAATTTTCTCATATTGGTTTCTTCGATATTTTTAAGAACCACTTATTAAATTTTATATGACTATTAACTCTTTCTGAACCAAATTATTGGCTCCAGTTTTTTTAATTAAAATGAAAGTAGTGATTAATCTAGATTACAGAGTAGATTATAATTGTGTTTGAAAACATCCAATTCTTATATGGGATTGTAAATATTAGATCTACTATAATTTAAATTTATATACATAAAAACTATTATACTATAAATTTGAAAAATTATTTTTTCATATATTTATTTAATTAAATTTTAGGTGTTTATATTAGGTCAAGTTCTTCAAATTCAACATTTATATACATACTTCATTTATTTATTTTAATTATTTCATTGATTTAAAATTTTTACTGAATGACATGGAATTTCACTATAAAATAACATGGACTTTTATCAAGTGGGTAGTGTTTGTTTTACCAGTTACTACATTTTTTTAATTACATGCATTTTAGGCTAAATGGTTTGTTTTTTGTCTTTATATCAAAGAAATGTAAAGGGGAATTTTTCATGGTCACTTTGAGATAAGAATTAGTGGGAATCTATATATAACTCCAATTTTGGTTGATATAGATTGATGATATTTTTTATGTTGTCAACTTTTATATTTTTATATTTTTCCCCCTTATTTGTTATTGATAAATAGAAAATAATAGGTTCTTAGGATATTCTCTAATGTGGGGATCAGCCATAGGAGTTCAAGTATGATTTCCCTCTTACTCTGACTTGAAGGTTTGATTCCCTCTTCACTATGACCCTTATTACTTCACATGTTCATGTCTCTTTCAAAGATTCCCTCTTCAATATTCACTTTATACTTCGCAGGTTATCCATTCTCTTTACAGTTTCCCGCAATTCGTTAACTATTCATAAAAAGGATATATTATTTCTAATCGCTAAATATATTTTAATTTTTACAAGGATTTTTATTATGTTTAACAATGTAATGTTATTAAATGTATGCAACTAATGAATTCACAATAATCCCAATTTATACTAGTTTTTAATCTATGAAAAATGTGATTTTCTCATATTAGTTTCTCAAACATTTTTATGCCCCACTTTTTAATATGTTATATGAATATTAATTCTTTCTGAATAAAATTTTAGGCTCTTTTTTTTTAATTGTAAATCAAGTTGTGATGAAGCTAGATTACATATTAAATTTTCATTGTTTTAAAAAAATCCATTTCTTAAACAAGATTTTATATATTTGATATATTTTAATTTAAATTTATATAAATAAAAACTCTTATAGTATAAATTTCCAAAATTATGAGTTCATAAATTTCCTTAATTAAATTTAAAGTGTTTGTATTAGGTTAAGTTGTTAAAATTCAACATCTCTCAATATAATTTATGTATTTATAATAATTATTTCATTGATTTACAGTTTTTAAATAATAATATAGCCTTTCACAAAAAAATGACATGTCCTTTTATCAAGTGGGTAGTATTAATTTTACCAGTTAATATATTTTATACTTTCATGAACTTTAGGATAAATGGTTTGTTTTTTTCTTGATCCAGAAGAAATTTTAAGAGGGGATTCTTTATAGTCATTGTGAGATATCCATTAGTGGGTAGCTATATATACCTTCATGTTTGGTTGATACATATTCTTGATTGTTTATATGTTAACAACTTTTATAGTTTTATATTGTTTCACTTATTTGTTATAAATAGATAGAAAATTCAAGGTTCTTTGATTTTTCACTAATGTGGGGATTAACCATAGGATTTCAAGTATGATTTCTCACTTCCTAGAGCTTGTGGGTTTGATTACATCTTCACTCTAACCCATGTTACTTTATATGTTTAATTTTCTTTTATAAATTCCCTCTTTAATATTTCCATTTATATTTTGAAGGTTCTTCATGCCATTCAAATCTTCCCACTTTCCATCAACTATTCCAAAAAAGTATATATTATTCCCAATCACCAAATATTTTTTAATTTGTACAAGTATTTTTAAGATGTTTTATGGTGTAATTTTATTAAACAGTCACAACCGATGCATACCCACTAACCCTAATTTCTACTAGATTTCAATCCAAACCCAATGTGATTGTATCATATTGATTTATTCCAAAAAAAATAAGCATCACTTTTTAATATTTTATATTACTAATAAATATTTCTAAACCAAATTTTTTGCTCCAGTTTCTTTTAATTTCAAAAAAGGTTGTGATGAAGCTATATTACATAGAAGAATATAATTTTTTGTAGAAAAATACATTGCTTATATAGTTTTGTAAATATTTTATCTATTTAAATTTATATTTATATTCATAAAAATTATTATAATATACATTTTTAAAATTATTTGTTCATAAATTTATATAATTAAATTTTTGGTGTTTGTATTAGGTCAAGTTCCTCAAATACAACATCTCACTATAGACTTTATGTATTTATTGTAATTATTTCATTGATTTATATTCTATACAGATTAACATGGCCTTCACAATAGAATAATATGACCATTTATCAAGTGGGTAGTGTTACTTTTTCCAGTTACTACATTTTTTTACTTTCATTCATTAAGGTTAAACGGTTTGATTTTTTTCTTGATACAAAAGAAATGTGAAGGGGTATTTTGTATGGTCACTAGGATATATCCATTAGTGGGAAGCTATATATACCTCCATTTTTTGGTTGATAAATATTTATGATAGTTTTTATGTTAACAAATTTTATAGTTCTATATTGTTTCCCTTAATTTTTATTGATAGATAGAGAATCCAAGCTGATTTGGTTATTCTATAACATGCGAATCAGCCACAGTATTACAAGTATGATTTCACTCTTCCTCAGGCTTTCAGGTCTAATTTATCTCTTCAAACATTCCCATTTTACTTCACATTTTTTCCTTTAATTATATATTCCCACTTCCATCTTTCCCATTTTACTTATTAGGTTTTTCATTACCTTTATAAGTTCCCACTTTCCATCAGCACTTTCTAAAAAAGGTATATATAATTCCTAACTACAAATTATATTTTAATTTTTACAAGTATGTTTATGGTGTTTTATGGTGTAATTTTGTTAAATGTACACAACTGATTCATACCCACTAACCCTAATTTCTACCAGTTTTCAATCCATATCCAATGCGATTTTCTCCATTTTGGAGGACATTCCCATTAACATCTGTTGAAGTGTTTTTATTTTAAAAGTTAACTTTAATATTTTTTAAGAACTTGATTCTACCAATTCATAACTTTCATAATCATTTTCTCAATGTGTCTTCAAGTAGAATATAAAACCAAAATTTACTCAATTTCCTTCCATTATTAATATATTATTTTGTTTTTAGTTATATTATATAAATTACTATAAAAATTTCTTGTTCCATGATTTTTTTTAACGATTGATTATCTAAAAAATGTATTCATTTAAATTAAGAATACATTGAAGGATTAAAAAAGGATTTTATAACATACTTAGTACCTTACCAACTTAATTACTTTTATTTGGTCAGTAGTATTCCTTTTACATGTTAATGTATAGGATAAATGATTTTATTTTTTTCTTCATACAGATGTAATGTGAGGGGGGTTTTATGGGCACCATGAGATAAATATAAGTGGGAATCAGTATACACCTATATTTTTTGTCAATGTAGATTCATGATAATTTTTATGTTAACAACTTTTACGGTGCTTTATTGTTTCAATACAAATTCTTAGGATATTTATTTTGAAATTTATAATTTTAGGATTAATAAATTTTTAGAAATTCATATAGTTGATTTATTTTGGTTTAAACTAGTTTTTCAATATGTTTTATGTTGTAAGGGGTTGATGAAATTAGTGTATTTGAGTTTTTATTTTCTATTTTAAAATTTTGGGGTTTTTTGTGAAAAACCCATGAAATGGGTTAGTTGAAAATAAAAAAAATATTTTACCTAAAATATTTTCTCTAAAATTATATATTTTAAAATAATTGGTTTTTGTATTTATGTAGATATAATTATAAAATAGTGAAAAAAATTAAAATGTGAAGAAACTGGATGTTTAAAAAAACTGGGAACAATTTTGGGATGTATATGTTTTTTAGTATGCTCAGCAGTTGTTGATGTATAAATTATAGAATTATATATATGATGGAAATTATTTTATTAGGATGGTGGTTGTTTTTTTTAATGTGTGGGGTATCTTGAGGATGATAATGTTTTCACCAATTTTTTATTATGGGAAATGTTCTGTTATTGAACTATAGTAGTGATGTGGTATGAGGGGGTATTATGTCATGAAAATGAATCCTTTTCAATTTCCTATTAGTTTATGAAAATCCATGTGTAAATAAAGAAGTTATACGCCTATATTCATCATTTTTTAGATATTGACTCAAGGATAAATGAGGGGCTTGTGTACCCATCTTTTTTATTTTGTTGAAAACCACCATGGTTCATTAAGGGAGTCATAAGAGTTGTTCATTGAGTGGATGAATCAATAAGTGGTGGTTTGAAATCATGGATAGTTAATTTCATGGTTTTATGTGATTATTTTTAGTGTTCTGTCTCACTCTTTAGGAATGATATTGGTAGTTTAATGGGAAATGGATCATATACCACTAAAGTAATATAATTAATCTAACGGATACAATTATACTGGAATACGACTTATCTACTTATGTGTGAATATACCATGGAAAAAATGGGGTTATTTGGGATATATTTTTGGAATAAAAAATTTTTTTATAGTGGGTAGTTAGTGAAAAAAATTACCAATTAGAAGTGGAATTTTATTATTTTCTTATATTTACCTTTAGTAAAGGATTTTAAATAGTTTTTTGGGGATATCAATTAATAGTGGGAGGAACTAGAAAGGTTCCCTTATTATTTAGTTATAACATTCCATAAGTTTTAATAATGTTCTATAATTAGGAAACTTACTTTTCTATGTCTGGAATATTTATGTGTTGTTATAATGAGGGTTATATAATATATTGAAATTGTTTCGGTATATAGTAGAACATGAGTTTTGAAAAAAGTGGATTAATATAAGTATGTTAATATTGAGATGAATGTGTTATTTATTGTTAAATCAGTGAGTGATTATCTTAGTGTAATTTTTTTGTAATAGAAATAGTGCTTGTGGTGGGACAAAATTGATTTTAGGGGATTAATGTTGATTGGAATGGTTAAAGAATGATTTTGGGAATTCATTAATTGTATATCAGGGAATTAGTGCTTTAACCATTTTTATATTTTACCTAGAATCCGGATGGTTTATGGTTATTATATTAGAAAATAAAATTAATTTAATTGTGTGAAAATGTTTTTTTAAGTAATACACCATATCTATATTGTGATATTGAGTTATGGAGGCTTATGAAGTAAAGGTAGGATTGATAATTTTTCATATATGTGATTCATTTGGGTTAATGACTAGGATTTAAATTTTTGTTATTAAAATTTTTTTATGGGTAATTAGAATGGATAAATGGTCATTTGGTTTCTTGGTTGGTTTCACATTAATTTTCAATGAGTGTATCATAAAAATTTTATGGTTGAAATTATTTTTATTTAAAGGTAGAGATAAATTTTGATGAAATGATTTTAGGTGTTATAATCCACATAGCGGTGTTTTGGAAAGGAAATTTAAGGATATTGTATCTTGTATATGTAATATAATATCCAATATTAATAGTCTCACTCATTTTAGTGAATTATGGATTCACCAGGATTTTGGTACAACACATGTGTTTAATTTCATTAAACATCAATTGACCTTATATACTCATAATAATAAGGTTATGTGTAACAACACTTGTGTCTTCACCCAGATTTTGATGGTGGTTTTAAAAAAGTATTGTGGATGGTATTTTCTGTATAATTTAATTCAAAATATTGATACTATGCACTTTTTATCCAGTTATCATTTAAAGACATCTAGACTGAGTGCAATAGGGGGTATTGAAATTCATTCCCAATCTTTCCCTTATAGGAGCTGTGAGTTCCCAATATGTCATCCAACTATAGGAGTTTCCCATATCAGCTCCAAATTTGACCTACCAATTGTGTGTACTATTTTTCCTTAGTTTTAAACCTAAAATATATAATACAGTTTATTTTTTTATTCGTGTGTTTTTTGTTATGAATATTAGTTAATTTAAATGAAATATTCCATATAATTATGCAAATGATTTATAGATATGAATTAATCATTTTAATAATTATGTAATTAACTTTTGTCTTACAATTCAAAGTAATCATATTCTATAATCCTGGTGAAAATACATGATTGGGTTGATCCTGATCAAGTTCTTTTTCTTCATGGTTGTTGGATCATCCCTATTTCAGATCATTAGGATAACAAGTTGTGGGATTACATGTGTAGATCATGGAGTTTTATAGTTTCAGGTTGATATCCTAACCAATCAATATTGGTGTATCCTATATAAGGTAAGCATCATGTATTCTCTTTGTAATAAAATAAAAATTTGGTGTCACTGCAAGTCATTTGTCTTAATTAAAATTATATCTATTGTTTAAGTGTTTCCATTTTATAGTATCATTTAAACATATTATACTCTTAGAACATTTCCTTTATGCACTTATTTTCTAAGAATTAATATTGGAAAAAATATAAATTATGTGTAAGTGAATGTTTAATTAAATCATTATTCCTTGCAAATACCTGGGTTGGGTACTAGTTAATTTTAAAATCAAGAACATAATTTACTATGTTATGAACCAAAATATATTCTATCACATTCCAGCACATAAAACCATACATGATATATATAAAATATTACAGAATAATCATTATGGTTATGATAAACTGATTATAACAAATATTTTTATGGTAAGGGAAGAATTTCATAATTTTAAAATGGGTGAAAATGAAACTTTAAATAAAAATTTTCATCAATTTACTATCATTATAAATGGAATGAATGATTTAATAGAATATCTAGATAATACTATTATAGTAGAAAGAGTTTTAAGATCTCTACCTAATAAGTTTCATGATAAAAACCCGGATATTGAGGAAATTAATATCCTTAAATAATATGCAGTCAGTTAATTTATTACTTCTTTTCTAAAATATTAATTAGAGATTAATATTATATCTCATGTAGAAGTTACTAAAATAAAAATATAACCCTTAAATCAAAAATGAATTTTAATAATGATTCATTAGTTCCTAAGATATAGGTAATTGATAAATATGATGTTTCATGATTTGAAAATGAATTCTATGGAATAAATAATGGATTCTTAAGATGAAATAAAACAGACTCTCCTAGAGATTGTTAAAATGGAAGCATAAAATTTAATATTCTTTCAATTAATTATTTTGAAGTAATATACTATGAAGTTAAAGGAAAGATACATATCAAATAAGAGTTCCTAAATTTTGAAGAAAATACTATGAGGATGAACAAGAATGAAAGGTGGGATATTGTGGTTTGATGTAGTTGTAAATAGGATTCGGACTCTAGTGAAGAATCTAGAACTAAAAAGAAAACATAAAATTTATTTTATTACCTCAAAAGATCATGTAAGTAATAATGATTGTGATTCATGTTATTTAGATTCTAAAAATACCATAGTAGATGAATTATATAATGAAATATAAATATTACAAAATGTTTTTTTTTAATTTTAGATCTATACAAAGAACGTAATGATAAGAATAAAAAATGTGGAAAAAAGGATTACTTTTATAGATAATGAAAAGTTATAGAATGCTACTTCTAACACTAATGATAAAATATATACATATTTAGAGATCAGTAAAAAATAAATCATAAAATCAAATATTATCTTTCTAAAAATAATGAGGAATAGGAACAAAAATTTCTAATAGTTCTATATGAAAATAAAAATATCAAAAATTATGTTCAAAATTTAAAGACATATCTATCCATATTTTTCTAATGGAAAATTTTTATAAAATAATTTCTATAAATTAAATAAAATAAAAATGGAATTGGAATTGGTTAAGAAAATAAATCACCTAAAATGTACAAGTCATTCTTTATAAAAAACTTAAGTGGAAGTGTACAGCTACTAGTCTTAAATGTATGATGAAAGTAAACTATGAAAGTGATTGTTATCTTATATTTACCTAGTCTCTTGGATACACTAAATCCTTTATTTTTAAATCCTTATCCTCAATATTACCTATTAATAAATGTTTGAAATCATTCTGGGTTTCTAATAATTCCTTTTATAATCTGATTGGACCCAATTTTTCATGGGTACCAAAATTGTATTAACTAAAAGGTGTGGACTTATCCCAATAAAAATCCTCTTTAATTAAATAAAATTAAAAGGATTAAAAAAGTAAATATGATTTAGTTTTATAATAATCCCTTTATAAGAGGGGAATTAACTCATTAGAAAGATGATCATAAAAAACCAAACCTTCCATACCAACTCTTTTCTTAGTCTATCCATAAGATAATTAGCTTCTCAAAAAACATTCAAGATAAAGAAGCTCATTTTTTATAAGATCTCCACGAATTTAATCCATTGGGAATTAAGTTTCCATGAAATATAAAGTTGTGCATTTATTACTGCTTTAACCCTGATATTATATTCACATTCAAAACATACCTTGTTCCAACTTCTTTACTTGGCCATATTCACTTCATTTATTAGATCTGGTGTATCTACTACTAGGGATGTTTCAATGCCACCAGAACCAAAAATTGATCCTATTATACTAGTTTTGTAATCTCTAAAGGATTCCCCAAAACCTAAAGGTATGGGGTTACCCTTGGAATCCCCATTTTAATTTTATTTTATTCAGTCCGTGAATGGGAAGATCTAGAAAACTTTAAGCATGTCATGTGGATATGGAAAGAATGTTAGAATGGAAATACATATCAGAACCACTAACTCATGAACTGAGTTATTTTATATGCCCTTCTGGATGAAATTTTTTCCTCTAACTATTGTGATGATTTGCAGATGAGAAGCATGGTTGCTAAAAGATATGTTATCATTCTTGGTAGCATTTAAAATCTTCCAAATAATTTAATAATCTCGACACAAGAAAACTGAAACAAATAATATATATATTCATTAAATAAGTAGAATTATTATAGTTTTTTAGATGTATCATAATGGAATTAGTCTAGGCATTCCAAATATAAAAGATGATGAAGACAAAATTCCATAGTGCAGTGGCAGTGGAACAACTCAAAAAGAGATGGTTAATATCCTATCTATGTTGGTGACATAGATCACATTTATAGAATAGATAGATACCAAAAACATGTAAATAATCATCAACATGAAGTTTTTAATGATAAATACTCCATGTAATAATGAAGCAAGATAGAGTAATACATTTTTTATGTATTTTTCCTAGCCATCCATGATGAATTCCTTCGATCAAGTTGAGATAGAAATTATTTTCCATAAAATTACCATTAGTTGATGGATCCCATATGATAGGTTCATACTGATTGATGAAGGAGTAATTATTTATAAAATTCATTACTTCATTAGGAATATCATTTAAGTTTTCAATCTGATCCTTTATTGTAACATTTTAATAAATCATATATCCATCAGAACTTATCATATTTGAGAGGGGGAAACCTATCCAATTATCAGATCATAAATTAAGAGAGTGATTTTTATTCACCAACCAGTGAGCCAGAGCAAGAATGAATCTGAAAGAAAGATTGAGTGGAGGCCAAATAGAGGAATCCAAGTAATTACGATTTCCAAACATGAGTTTGTGAAATAATCTAACTCTAATAAATGCCTTAGAATCTGATTTATCATTTTCTTTTGTCTCTACATATAGTGTTATTGAAGATCCTAGTTAAATATATAACGATTATTTATGCCAAGTCCCATAAGATCAATAGGTTTGAAATAGTTTTTCTAAGGGACTGTAATTATCCTTTTTTCAAGGATGTTCCCAATATAGATGAAATTTTTAAGAGAAGTGTTGATTCTTCTCTAAAAATCAACTGGCCATTTATAAACCACAAATGAGTAAACAAATAAAGAGATAATAATTTGTTTCACAAGGTAGGATCTTTTAACCCTTGAAAGATATTTTCCTTTCCAAGTATCTAATTACTTTATAATTTGACACATAATATATCTGAAGTGAGATTATTAAGGCTTACCCCAAGATATTAGAACCCTGATATATGTGAAAGGGAGCATACCTTGTCTGATACCCAACTCACGAATGATGTTATTTTTACTTCCATCATTTAAATTCTTTCCAAAATATATAAAAGATTTTTCCCACTTATTTTCTGATCTGAAATCATTTGATAATTTTGAAATACTTCCTTGATGAAATTGACATTTTTCTTTTCAACCAAAAAAATGAATAATATCATCAGCATAAAAAAGTTGGGAAAAAGAAAAAAGTAATTTATTGTCCATTATGGGATTAATCCTTCCATTATGAACCATATGTAAAATAATTCTTTTTATAAAATTATCTATAATATAAAATATAATTACAAACAGGGGGTCACTTTGCCTCACCCCTCTTGAGTAAGATAAATAACATTCCAGAGAGATATTAATTACAATTTAAATATGTGTTGAAGCAAGAAGGGTCTTGATCCAGTTAATGAAAGTACTATTAAATCCAAAATTGTAAATCACCTTGAAAATAAATCCCCAATCCATAGTATCAAATTCTTTTTTTATAATAATCTTTAAATAAATGTATCCCCATCAGGTGGATTTACTAATAAGATTAACACATTCTGAGGAATTTATAAGAAAATGTTGTATAGTACTCCCTTTAAGGAAACCAAATTCATTATAATAGATGTTTTTTTTTGAATTTTTCGCAAGTATAGAGGCAAGTATTTTACTACTAATCTTGTAAATAGTGTTAACCAGTGCAACAAATCTAACTTGATGTATTTCATTGGAGTTATCAACATTTATAATTGGAGAAATGAATTGATCATTTATTCCCTGTGTAAATGAGCCTCCTTTAAATAAAAATTGAACCATTCTGCATACATAATCATGAATAAGATCCCAAAAGGTTTTAAAAAATTTATTGGTAAAACCATCAGGTTCTACGGAACTCCTAGAGTTAATATTAAAAATCCCTTCCTTTATTTTAAATTCCAAAGGGAAGGAGGTGAGAATCTCATTATTACCATTAGTCACAGGAGTGGTAATTACCCCTTAAATTAATCTTTAATTAGTTTCAAGACCATTAAATAGGCACATGTAATAATAAACCACATGATTGGAAATTTAATTCCTATTAACCAAGAAATTTTCACCATCTTTTAGAAGACACAAAGGTCTAAAAAGTTTCCATGACATTTGAAAATAATTGAAGAACCTGGTATTTTTGTCACCATATTTAATCCATTTAAACCTAAAGTTTTCTTTTTGATAATTTTCCTTAATTTCTAGAAGTTAGTAAAACTACCAAGACATCTCAGTTTCATTCATGAAATCATTATTAAAGTCAATCAGTGTGTTTCTTTCTTGAATGGCTTGAAGTGATAAATCAAGAGAGGAAATATTTTCATCAATATTGCTGAAAAAGAAATAGATCCATTCTTTTAGCCTCACATTAATTATTTTTAGTTTCAAGCAACAATATAAGATATCATCCTTAAAGCACATATAATTCCAAGTGTCTTGAATAATTTTGATACAATCAGGATACTTAGACCATGAATTGTTGAATCTTAAGGGGAAATAAGGATTAAAACCTATGTAATTAATCTTTAAAATAATTATATGATGATTAGAATTTAATTTATCTATGTTAGAGAAAGAGGTATCATCTTATATACCCAAATAATCATCATTAAGAAAGGATCTTTCCAGCTTACTAGCAATCATTTTCTGATTAAATCTCTTATACCAAATATATTTAGCTCCCACCATATTTACCTTAAATAATTTTTATTCATCAACATAAGATCAGAATTCTTTGGATGAGATTGAGAAATTAATAGAACCCATTGTTAATCAGAGTTAATTATGGAATTGAAGTCCCCAAGAAGAATCTATCGTCTATACTGGATGCTCAAGGGGAAGCTAATATTTGTCCATAAGTCTCTACAATATTGATATGAGTTATAATCATATATCATGGAACAAGTATGTTTCTTCCTTGAGACTTAAGACCTAAACTAAACCACTTTCTCATTATAACTCATAGAAATATTATTTCCAAAGTTACAATGTACAATAACCCAGTGTCTTTTCTTATCTAAAGAGGAATGATTTGTATCAAGTAGACTATAACCCAATATTTCAAGTGAATCAACTCTTGTAAAAAGAATGATTTTTAGTTCAGATATACCAATAATATTATGTTTGTAATTTTAAGTAAAATCATAAGAGTGTTAATTGTTTCTAGGTTGGATAGACCCAGACATTTCCATAACATGATCTTCATAATTTATGAGACTTGTGGGGTACAACCCCCATCTTCCATTCCACCAGTTTTTATGTGTCCAAGAGATCTTATGGGAAAAGTATAATTCCTTGAAATGAATAAATCACTTCTACAATCCTTTGATGTTTTTATATATTGAAGTATTAAACCAAAATCTAATAATTATTTCACATTTATGTGATGATGGAAAGAATATAAAATTTAAAAAGGATAAGTGTATAATTTTTAAAGAGGGATCTATCCTATTTTATGAAAACTAAGAGGAAAATATACACTCTAAAAATTTTATAGAACTAACTAACCAAAATTTTGAGTTCTTTAATGATTTATAGTTAGATAATGTTCTATTTTATATGAGTCTTAGAGATGAAAATTTTAGGATGCTGGTCAAATAGTCCAAAAACTGCCAAGTGTTTTAGATTTAAAAACTAACATTACAAAAAAGAAATTCATATGAATATTGTATGAAATTTTAACAACATTTTGAGAGTTTCAAATCAAAGAACAAAGTTCATGTCACGACCCAACCCGCCGGGGCACACATGGATGGAATAAGGTTGAGCTGCAACTACCTCAATCATACCTCAATAGGTCAGGGGTTGGAAACAAGAAAGGAAAGGAATAACTGAAATAGGAGTCCTTTTCCAAAATTAGTATATGCACACATCCAACCATATTCATATAGAAGTACGAAAGAATAATAACAAAATATTGTAACATCTAGAGTAAAAACCATACGTGTAATAACCTCTAAGAAATACAAAAGAGTACGATGGTGTAATATGAAAATTAAAGGGGAAAAATACATTCCCAACCAAAACATATGTCCTAAACTAACAAAAACTAGAATGAAAAAAGTTAAGAGATTTCGGCTCCAGATCTCTAATCCCCAACCACCATACGTAGTCAAATGCACCCAAGTATCCCTAAGCTTTGCCAATTCAAATGTAGACATATCCATTATTTTCATAAGACATGACACATAAGGGAAAATCCCATGTATGTGTGAGTATATACATACCCTATATGAAACCCTAAAAGATGAAGAGGGAGTAATATAAGACAATATTGAAGTAGTTATCTCAATCTAATGAAGTCATTTCAACCATAATATGAGATAACAACCATAATGATAAACCCAGATATACTTAATAAGATGCCCAAATGAGATAAAAAGGGGATCACCATCTCCACATCCCAGCTAAGAATAATGATTATACCTACAGATCTAGAAAGGGACCATCTATAATTCCCAAAAACTTGTTTGTATGATTAAGTAACCATGTGGATTCACACCTCTATATTTTTCGCACAATCAAGAGTGTATGTAATCTCAAGGTAGTGCACCCTTACTAATAGGAGGGTGTCAACCAATAGGTAGAGGGATCATGACCTATCACTACAAGAGGGTGGAACTCAATATGTAGTGGACCTATTCCCTATCACAATATAAGGGTACCACTCAGTTGGTAGAGGACCCATGACCTAGCACAATAGGATGGTTCCACTCAGTATGTAGAGAATCTATGTTCTGTCATGGCCGGAGGGTTCCAATCAGTAGGTAGAGGACCTATGCCCAATCACCATAGGAGGGTTCTACTCAATGGGTTGAAGACCCATGCCATGTCATAGCAGGAGGGTGTCACACAATATTTAGAGGACCCATTCTCTAGTAAAATATGAGGGTGTCACTCAATAGGTAAAGAACGCATTCCCTATAACTGTAGGAGGGTGTCACTCAGTAGGTAGAGGACCCATGTCTTATCATAGTATTAGGTTTACACTCAGTACGTAGAGGGACCATGCCCTATCATCACGAGAAGGTGTCACTCAATAGGTATAGGACCCATACCCTATCAACGCAAGAGGGTGTCACTCTATAGGTAGATGGCCCATGCCCTATTATAATATGAGGGTTTCACTTGATCGGTAGAGGAAACAAGCCCTATCAAAACACGAGGGTTCCACTAAATAGGTATAGGACCCATTCCCTATCACTATAGGAGGGTTACACTCAGTAGTTATAAGACCCATGCCTCGTCATAGTAGGAAGGTATCACGGAGTATGTAGATGACCCATGCCTAGGTACCATAGGAGGGTTCCACTCAGTAAGTATAAGGCTCATTCCCTATCACAAAAGGAGGGTGCCACTCAGTAGGTAGAGGACCCATACCCTATCACTATAGGAGGCTTCCGCTCAGTAGTTATAGGACCAATGCCCTATCACCACAATAGGGTGTTGCTCATACTGGTTTGAGGAGTATGGGTATTTCCAACCATGCTTTTCACTAACGATCCACCTAATCGCTATCATCGTCAATCATAGCTAAAATAATTTTCATGCTCATAACATCTCATAGCATATCTCAACAATCCACTACAATGTCCACCATCACATTCTAAACAGAAAAATAATTAGTATATGTTACTCACGGTCCAAAATCTTAGTCAAAATGAAGGAGACACAAGAAGTATAAGAATCATAAATAAGTTAATGGTAAGGGATACACATGGTGTGTGACCTCAACTCATTTCCTAGTCATATACTTGGCCATTCCCAAGTACTAAGTTGTTCCCTGTACCCCTAGGAGTTCTCATTTACTCCCAGATTACATGGAATGTATGGCCAAAAGCATGACGAACACACAATTCATGCCATCGATCAATTGGGATAAAGCATTAAACCATTGATATATCATCAAAAATATCTATGAATACAATAACATATCACGCTATTGTGATCCTCATGGAAAACTCTAGGGATATCCAATTCAATTTCCTAAATCAGAACCTGGTGAAAAAAATCATTTCATTGCATCATGCCCGAACAACGTTTTGTGGGACTGAGCCACAAGTCCAGATTAAATACCCAATATTGGTAATTAAATTTATGCCTCTATATTAGGGTTGTGATGCCTAAGACGGTTCTTAATTTTGACACTGTATGAAAAAGATATGTTGATTACTATATTTTGTAATAATACTAATAATAATAATAATAATGTTATTATTATTATTATTGTTACTATTATTATTATTATTAATGGGTTCTTCATTATCTAGTTCCGTGATCCAGAATTAAATATTTAATATTGGTCTTGAAATGATTATCTTAATGTCGGCGTCACAATACTAGTAATGGTTAATTAATCTGACACTGCATAAAGACGTTATGACCGGATTAAGGTTTTGTAACAAAAAAATAGTATTATTATTATTTTATATTATTATTATAAAAAATTTGTGAAATATGATCCATGTTAGACCCTTCCCCCTTTATTAAGTTCACCCCTTCATCTCTCCACTAAGTCCATGCAAATTTTTTTAAATTTCTTTTACTTTCCTTTTATGTCCATATTATTATTAATGATATAAATATAAGAGGAATTGAATTCCCCTAAAAAATCATGGTGCACAAGGATCCACACCTCCTCTTAAAGATTTAATCTCTTTTTTAATTATTATTATAATTTTATATAATAATAATTTGCGGTAAGACCCACTTTTCATTCCCACCAGTAGTTCCCCCCCCCCCCACACTTTATTATTTTATTTTAATAAAACAATATTATAATTATGAGATAATTAAATATCCACATTAATTAGGATAAATGAAATCACACCTCGAACATTAACTATTTCACCAATTGGTGGTCCTCATGCCTTTGAACCACCTTCTTGTCCATGACAAGCAACCTCCTCCTTGAGACCCCTCACATAGCCTCTACTCAAAACTGATCACATCACAGTATACATCATCGTCACATATTTACTAGGGAAAAATAGGGATCATTGATCTAATCCTAAATCACCTCTAATCACCCGCCATACTCATTGCATCATGATCGCATCCTTAATCGTATACCTGAACCCATGGTATTGAATTTATTCTTTCATAAATCACCATCCCTCTATTTTTTTTCACACAACCTTTATGATTTTAGGGGTTCGATCTCTCTTAAACCCACCCTGGAAATGTAAAAATGTGGCTCCATTGACCAATGATGAAGAACTTAGTGAAAAAAGAGGGAAAAATTACAAGAACAAAATGAACCATCATTGGCCAATATTTCTTGTCCAATGATTATATAAATAGGGTGATAACATGTACAAAAATGGAATAATTATACTAGATCAATATAATCAATAAATTCGAGGGCTCATGAGAAAAAAATAATCACAAATCAATAAAAGAAAATTCCAATAAATGATTAAAATTTTAATCCAAAGGGATGAAACCACAATTTACAATACATAACTAGATTAGGGATAGATAATTGGTGAAGAAAACATCTTCTAGTGATGAAGGTGATAATCCTGCTATATTCATCATTCATCTCATGATTATCTTTGATCTAATCATCATTCATCATTCGATGTTGATCGAAAAATGAAGAATGAACTCCTCCTCTTAGATCTAGAAAGGGTTATGTATCTAACCCTTAAAAACGCATCATAAGAGGGTTTTTATAGAGTATTTAATTAGTTAATTTAATATATAAAATATTTATTTATTTTAACCAAACATATCTTTCAACTGTTGCCTTATCCGAACGTCAGGTGCCGACCAACTTTAGGTGACACCAAGGGTAAAACTCATGCTCCAAATTCAATCTTGGTCATAGATTTCTTATATAAGTCTCCATTTGTGAGTTATTATAATTTTTTAGGAAAAATATGCACTAGTGATATAAAATATTTTAAATATTTTGATAATATTAATTTCAGACTCACCAGCCCTTGGAATCGCTTACCGTCTTAGCTCTTATATCTGAAAAATATTCCTAGAAATATTCCAAAGTATTATAAAGAAAAAATATAGTTTCTACCTTATTCATTTCTTAAAATATTTTTTTTTTTGAATAGAAAATACTAAGTAAAAAATATGGGGCTATAGATCCCACATCCAGTTCTCTAGCTCCCATGAGATCCCCTAATGGTTTTCTATACTTTCAACAATCATGAACCCAAGTAAAACACTTTACCATGAAGGGTATTTTTATATTGGTTATCAATGACACTAGATCCTTGAAAATTTAAACACCACTCTCATGGATCAGCTTACCTAGGTTGGTATCATATAACCAGTCATGCACATACCTCCTCAACTGTGTGAAGAACACCAAGAACTTAATCTAACTAATATCACTGGGTTAAGCAGTAAACCACCTTGAAAACCTAATGAAGTAACTTCAAAAAGGTCATAAAATCCTTATAGATATCCTACCATCCTAGACAAAGGATCTCAGTACAACTATCTTCTCCTGGGTGTACTACTAAGGGAAAATGACCTCTTCTGTAACATTTCCCATAGTATGACCGGTGCCACTGACCATCCTTGAACAAGGATGTTGTGATACCTACCTTTAGGGAATACTTAAGGAACATATACATTGGATATCTAATCACTCAATATCTCCCATTCGTTATCCCCAATTTTTTCCTCCCTAACTTATTAAAGAAGTGAAGGGGTAACAACCCTCGACTGGAGGTATGTTGCACCATCCTCACCCAAAAAAAAGTCAATTGTATGGAGGTCAACTAAATTGTTTCCTCGCTCGACAATAGTAGATATAAAACCTCACTATTATCATATACTAGAATGTCCACGCCCTGTATGGACCTAAAGATCATGCCACCTCAACCTCTACAGGGTCTATTGTCACTCCCATGTCTGAGAAGACATATCCCGAGAAGTGGACCTTTGAATATAGAACTAAATCTATGGGATATTTCATATGACTAGAACTCCCATAGAATTTCTAGAATCATCCTCATATATCTCATGTTCTCCAACTGTGACATCATGTACATGAAGGTTCCATCATAGAATACTACAAAACATCGATCCAAGAAAGGTTAAGTATCAAACTCATAAGTCTTTTGAAATCTATTTTGGATTTCAAGACACTAAAGGGTATCACTAAGAACTCAAAGTAATTGTAATAGCTTAAGAAATACATGCTCGGTACACCCACCTTTTGAACCTGGAGATGTTGATAACTCATCCTGAGGTTAAAATCTAAGATCCACCTCCCCTCCATCCACTGAGATAATAGATCATCAATTATCAAGGGTGGATACTTCTATATAGTCACCTGGCTCAAGTGATTCCAATCCACACTGGACCTCAAACTCTCATCTTCCTTTTAAGAGAATAAAATTGGACTACCCAAGAAAACACACTAGGTATTATGGATCCCCCTTTATATAGAATCCTATGACCACACCTCCAACTCTCACAGCTACAGGGGGTCATCCGATATACTAGTTAAAATATAAAGTCTTCTCCGATACAAGTAACCCCATAATGTATTCAGGATGGAAAAAATTATACTCCTCCACCATCACGGGAGAAAGGATGAGCATGGAATCCGCCGCCTCAAGGTTAATACTATCCAACTGCTGAGGAATCAGGTTTAACCTCCTAAAAATGATCTAATCCTACCATGCTTGAGGATCACCCCTTATCAAAGGAGAAAACTCCATCACAACAAACTAGGATCACTACTACACTCACCGGTATCAATCATTAGATCATGAATGGTAAACCACCATCTTGTACTGAGGAAAACATCATAACTTCCCACTACTACAATGGAATGATTTTTTGTGAGGATCTCTCTTCTTGAAGATTCGGGTTACAACTTCAAAAGAAATATTATATCACTGATCCTTTCAAAAGGAACCTCCAGTACAAGGGTCCGTCAAAAAATTCCCCCACTTGTATTTCTAGGTCTCAAAAAGGTGATATGTCCATGTAAATTTTCTTAAGACTCTATGATATAAATATATATGGAGTAGTGGAGACACATGTCGTACCCCAAACTGCACTTAAAGCCACTAATCCACAAGATTCAACCAACTGAAGCAATATATTCCCTTTCATACCTACTCACCACAACTAGGGCTCTCTATAACACCTTATAACATAAAAACAACCTCAAACATATAATTCTAAATAAATCATTCCATAAACCTTGATACTATCCACTTTAGGTAACACTGACTCACCCTCATAGTTTTGAATCGTATCACAAGAATGAATCTTGGTGGGGGGGAGTGCACCTCTTTATTACATGTCAGAATCCACATATAACTTCACCAACACATGGCTCTATATATGCATCATGTCACCCTAGAGAAGTATTTCCATCATGACCACCATCAAGAGGGGTGCTATCCAAGTAGGGCATTCACACCACAGGCTTGATCTAATCCTCTACCACCTGAGAAGTGGGTTTGTCTCACCATTAAACCTAGTAAATATCTATCTCTAAACCCCATGATGCACACTCAATATAGTTTATTCATCTATCAATACCTCTAGATCCAAAAGGTACTCCAAGGAGAAGACTGGTCACTAGCACAACCATATGATATATTAGGTTTTTCACAAGTTTAAAAACACATACCATTCCCTTGATTCAAACCTATAATTCCTACGGTTCTGTATCATTATGAAACCTTAGTGGTATCCATCACTATAACTCACATAATACATTAATCATTTTTCTACCATTATCTTATCTTTCTGGATCTATCCACTACTCTACCTGAAGATGATCATATTCTTGAACCATGGGAGGATCCATGCACTGCTCAATGTGTGGTAGCAATTCTCAGTGCCCTCTTGGAGAAAAAAACTCATGGGTGGGTCCCTAAACGGAGGTCTCATCACTCAACCAGTCTTCATCACGACACTATCAAAAAATCCTACTAGGCTATCATCGCAGATTTATCTCGAATGTTATCAGGATGTACCATAGTTAAAGAGAATATTTGGGGAGATGTCTTATGAAGGACAGTCAAAGGACTCAATCCTATATGATGCATGTACAATTGATCCTTGAAATCGATGTCTTGGTATGTTGAGTTGATGGGTAGTTAGTCAGAGTCCCCGTGTATGGATATGTTAGAAGCCACACGAACACTGGGTTACCTAGCCTGAGATACACATACAAACACATTTACATTGTTAGCTTGAGTCCCAACAAAACCTCATAAGGGGAAAAAGTCCAAACACCTTCACAAGGTTGAACTACCTATAATACCAATCTATCAAGACCCAGCCCACCGAGGCCCACCTGGCTAGTGGAAGTCTGATCCAAAACTACCACAATCCCAACACCATAGGCCATGTCCTAGAGACAAGTGCCAAAATAATAACTAAATTGGGAGTCCTTTTCATAATGTATATAAACATACACACCAAATCATCTATATGAAGAAGTAAAGAGGAATAACAATAAAAGTTTATAACAAATAGAGTAAAAACATGCATGTAATAACCTTTAGGGAATAAAAAAGAGTGTGATAGTGTAATATGAAAATTAAAGGGGGAAAATACAAACCCAACTATAAAAAATTTCCCAAAATAAAAAAAACTATAAAATAAATAAATTGGAAAGAGTTCAACTCTTGATCTTCAAGACCCGACTACTGTATATAGTCAAATTCACCCCAAGTATTCATAATCTCTAATAATGAAATTTTTGACATGTTTTTCATCTGCATAAGACACAACACGTATGGGAAAATCCCATACCGGTGTGAGTATATACATACCCAGTAGGATTCCCTAGAACTGAAGAGAGAGAAATAGAAGACACGATAGAATTAGTGATTTCAACCCAAAAAAGGTATTTCAATCAGAATATGAGACAAACCCCATAAAGATAAACCTAGATATAATAAAAAATAAACCCAAATGAGAGGGAAATAGGGTCCCCATATCCATATCCCAACTATGAACAATGAGTCTACCTGAAACTCTAGAAATGGTATATCTCTGATTCCTAGAATTTTGTGTGTCTGAAAAGGTAACCATTTGGATTCACACCATAAAACCATGCCTCACTGTAGAGGGTACATAATCTCTATGTAGAAGAAACATTCCCGGGTACAACAGGATGGTTCCACTCAGTGGGTATAGGACCCATTCCCTATCACCGTAGGAGGATGACACTCAATAGGCAGAATACCCATTATTTGTCACAGCCAGAGGGTGCCACTCATTAGGTAGAGGACCAATGCTCTAGTACAATAGTAGGGTTCCACACAGTAGGTAGGGGACTCATGCCATGTCATATAAGGAGTTTGTCACTCAATAAGTAGAGTCCTCGTGCCTTATCACCGCAGAAGGGTGCCTCTCAATAGGTAGAGGACCCATGACCTATCATAGTAGGAGGGTGACTCTCAACAGGTATAAGACCCATGCCCTATTAAAATAGGAGGGTTTCACTCAGTAGGTAGAGGACCCATTACCTATCATAGTCAGAGGGTGCCACTCAATACATAGACGACCCATACCCTACCATAGTAAAAGGGTTCCACTTAGTAGGTAGAGGACCCATTCCCTATCACTACTGGATGGTTACACTTAGTAGGTAGAGGATCCATTCCATGTCACCTTAATATGGTGACACTCAGTAGGTAGAGTACCCATACCCTGGTACAACATGAGGGTTCCACTAAGTAGGTATTGAACCCATGCCCTATCACAACAGCAGGGTGACAATTAATAGGTAGAGGACCCATGCCCTGTCACCACAAGAGGCTACCACTAATTATGTATAGGACCCATTACCTATCATAGTAGTAGGGTTACACTTTTTAAGGAAATGATCTATTCCCCAGTACTGCAGGAGGGTGCTACTTAGTAGGTAGAGGACCCATTCCCTGTCACAATAGGATAGTGCCACTCAATAGGTTGAGGAACCATACCTTGTCACCACAGGAGGGTTCCCCTCAATAGGTAGAGGACCAATGTCTTGTCACTGCATGAGGGTACCACTCATACCAGTATGAGGAGTATGGGGGATTGTCAACCCCGTCTTCTCTATAATGATCATTCTTGGTCACTACTTTAATCGAGCACCACTAAAAGAATTTTTTGTCTTGGAAAATATCACGTAATATCTCAAAATACACTATGAAGGAAACCATCATGTTATATGTATAAACATAATCAGGATATTCTACTCACATTCCATAATCTAAGTCAAAACGAAGGAGATACAAGAGGTAAAAGAGTCATAAAGTAGTAAACGGTGTGTATGGGGGCCACATAGCATGTGACCCCGCCTCATATTCGGGCTATGAACCTGGACATTTCTAGGTATCATGATATTCCCTTATACCCAAGGATGTGACTATGTACTCACAGAGTACATGGAGTTTCTGGAAAAAATCCTGACAAATTCACAAGTCTCATCTTCAGTCCATCATTCTATAACATCAAACCATTGATATGTCATCACAAAGTTCCTTTAATGAAAAAATGGATCAAACCATTGTGATCTTCATGGAAAAAATATTTGGATAGGATATTCACTTTCCAAAATAAGATGCTAAATAAAAAAACACATTTCACAACATCGCACTCAAACAAAGTTTCAGGGGCCCGATCCACGAGTCTTAATTAAATACCTGATATTGGTATTCAAAATTCCACCTCAATATTAGGGTCATAATTCCTCAGATGGTTTTATATTTTGAAACCGTATGAAAAATATATGTTGGATACTATATTTTTTAATAAAAATAATATTTTTATTATTATTATTGGGTGGTTTTTGGACCTATGCCACAAGCCCCTTTTAAATATCTAATAATATTCTTGAAATTTCCATCTCAATGTCAGGATCACAATTAAATTGATGGTTCATCAATATGACACTTTATGAAGAATTTATAGCTAGATTAATGTTTTTTAACCAAAAATAATAATATTATTATTTCATATTATTATTATTATAACATATTTGTAGAATGTGATCCACACTGGACCCTTCCCCCTTCATTAGGTGAACCCCTTCATCTCTCCAGTAGGTCTACACCCCTTTTAAAATTTATTTTACTTTCTTTTTATATATATTTTTTTATTTAAAATATAAATAAAAGATTAATTAAATTTCCCCAACAAAATTTGGGTGCATAGGGATCCACACCCCCTCTTTAAGGCACTCACCTCTTGAAGCTTTATTCTCTTTTTTAAAAATTATTTTTATTATTTTATATAATAATAATAAAATGAAATAATACCCATACTTCACATACACTAGAAGCCCCCCCCCCCAAGAATAATTGTTTTATTATAATAAATAAATATTATTATTATGTGACAATGAAATACCCACATTCGTGAGGATAACTCCAATAATGTCTCAATTATACACTCTGTCACCAAGCATCAACCCTCATGCCTTAGAACCACCATCACATCAACATCAAGTAGCCTCTACCATGAGACCCCATGAATGGCCTCCTCTTGTAACTGATCTTGTTGCACCACACTTCATCATCACACGTCAACCAGGAAAAATTGGGATCGTCAATCCAATCCTTAACCACCTCTGCTCACCTTTCATTATCATCGCTCCCTAATCGCATTCTCAATCACGAACCTGTACCCATGGTATCAATCATATTCTTTCAAAAATCCCCAACCCTCTCACTATTCACACAACCATCAAGATTTTTGGGGTTCGGTCAAGCTTTAACCCGCCCTAACAATGTCAAATCGTAACCCTATTGGACAATATGGAAGAACATGATGAACATAGAGGGGAAAATCACAAGAACAAAATGAACCATAATTAGCCAAGTGTTCTTGGACAATGATGATATAAATGGGGGGTAAACATTATAAAAAAGGGAAAAGTTATAACAAATCTATATAATCAATAAATTTTAGGGTTCATGTGAAGAAAAAATAATTTCATATCAATAAAAGCATGTATGAATCCATGCTAGAAAAAATTAATCGAAATCATGAAAACCACAATTGATGAGCCTGACCTCGATTAGGGATTTATCATTTATCAAGAATGCATCTACTAAAAATAAAGGTGATGATCTCATTGTGTCTATTTTTCATCTCACAATTATTCTTGATCTGATTATCGTTCATCATTCAATGTCGGTCTACCAAAGAAGAACTCTCTCCTCCTCCCCTTAGATCTAGAAAGGGTTATATGGATAACCATTGATAAGCTATCATAAGAGGGGTTTTATATAGGATTTATTTAGGAAGTTTTGTAAAACAAATAAATAAATAATTTATTGATTTTAACTAAATGTACCTTCCAAAGACTACCTCATCCAAACATCCAGTGCCGACCAAATCTATGTCGCGCCTATGGTAATCCACACATTTTAGATTCAAATGTGGTCTCATATTTCTGATCTGGGACTCTATTTGTGATTTATTCCACTTTTTTAGAAAAAATAAATTATCATGATATAAAATATATTTAATATTTTTTATATAATATATTTTATATATTTTTATCCAAAAGTCTTTCAAGGAAAAAATAGAATCTCTATAGTTCAAACTATATTATCTTTATAACTTATTAATATTGATTTATTTTTACCTATAAAAACTTCTAGAAATTGTGGGAAAATGTGTGTCTTTTTTATTATAGATTAATTTAGTATATTTACATATACTTACGTTATTGATCACAAATCTAAGACCTTATATAAGTTTATTGCTTATTGTAAATTAGTTCAAAATGAGAATTTTATATTTTTTTATCAATTAAAAGTGATAGAGGTATAGGGTTTTCAAATCAATAATATGAAAAATTTCCTGGATAAAAGGGTTATTTTAATAATTTATCATCCCCTAGAACTCCACAACATAATGTATTGTTGAAAGGAAAAAATAGAACCTCACAAGAAATGAGTATAATTGTATTAAATGAATTAAAAAAATAGATATATTTTGGAAGAAGATATTAGTTAATATTTCTATTTTTCTAATCAATTTATTAAAAGTAAAATTTTAAAAGAAAACACCTTATGAACTTTATAAAGGGAAAAAGATTTATTTTTTAGAGTATTCAACTGTAAAATTTTTATTCTTAGAACTATACATTCCATAGATAAATTCAATGAGAAATTCGATAAAGTTATATTTCTAGGTTATTAAAAATTTTGTAAAGCTTGTAGAATTTATAACAATATAATTATGGTATTTGAAGCATAAATACATGTTATTTTTTATGATAATTTTCTAAAATAAAAGAATTATGATTTAAATAAGAAGGAATGTGACATTAGATATTTTAATTTGGGAGAGAATGAAACTAAAAATGAAAATTTTCATATTGATGAGGGAGTCACCCACATGAAATAAATTATAAATTAAATAGAGACCACTATTTTAATATAGTTATTCAAGATTCTGATTCAAGAATTCAAACATTAAATTTCACTAGGATTTTTTGTGCACATTATTCTTTCATTTCTGATTTTTTTTTTCTAAAAATATTGATGAAGTGTTAATTGGATATAATTATATTTTTTCTATGTAAGAATAGTTAAACCATTTTTCTAGAAAATAAATTGGGATTTAGTGGAACCACCTATATATTCTTAAGTAATTGATACTAAATTGTTTTTTAGAAACAAACTTGATGAATCTAGATATATTATAATAAATAAGGATATATTAGTAGAACAATCATATTTTCAAAAAGAATTCATATATTATGATGAAACATTTAAACTAATTTATATATATTATATTATTTAGATCTTTTTATCTTATGCATCTTTTCCCAGATTTAAAATATTTCATATGGATAACAAAATTGATTTTATATATAGACTTATTTATTAGGAAGTGTATGCAAGATATCCCAATGGTTTTGAAATTTAAAAGCATCCTAATAATGTTTTAAAACATTCTAAACAATTTTAAGGACTGAATAAATATCCAAGATATTGGTATGAAATATTATCTAATATTATTTTAAAAAAAATTTGTATAAAATGAAAATTTTATCATACTTTTTTATAAAAAAAATTACTAAAGATATTTATATTGTAAAAATTTATGTTGATGATATTTTTTTGAATCTTCAAATGATGATTTTTGTAATTAATTTTTATAGTTAGTAATAATTGAATATTATATGAGTCTTATGGAAAAATTAAAACTCTTTCTTGGACATTAAATTTTTTTCATAGAGATGATGTAATTTTTTAAAATCAATCTAAGTATGATAAAGAGTTTTTAAAAATATGTTTACATGACTTGAGAAAAAACCTCAAATAACTTATGAGTAATTCATGTAAACTAGATTGTGATAAATCTAAAAAATATAGAGATGATAGGATTTTTAGAGGTATGATTGATATTTTATTATATTTAACTACTTTATGGACTGATTTAATATTTAGTGTATACCTATTTTTAATATTTAAAGCTAAACTAAAAAAAATAACGCATAGGAAATAAAAAAGATCACAAAATATTTTAAAGGATATATGTACCTTGGTGTTTTTTATCCTAGTATAACTGTTTTTTATTTGAAACGTTATTCAGATTCATAAATTGGTAGTTTTAAAATAGATAAAAAAACATAAGTAGAATATGTCACTTTATCATAAAAACATTACATTATTAGAATTCTAAGAAACAACTTTTAGTTGCTTTTTATATTGAAAAATTATAATTCATAGTAATAACAAGTTATTGTGATCAATCCTTGTGGATTAAGAAAACTTTAATTTATTTTTATGTTCACTTTGAAAAGTTACATATTTTATTTGATGACCCATCTAATATTTCTATTTCTAAAAATCCTTTACTACATTCTAGAATGAAGAATATATAATTTAGATATCATTTTATTAGAAACCATATTCAAAAGGGGAATTTTTTTAGAATATGTTACAACTAATGATCAATTATCAGATATATTTACTAAAACTTTTGATATAACTAATTATGAAAGAATTAAATATAAACTTTGAATGATAGTATTTTGTAATAACATTTAAATATAAATCTATTGAATAATATATCTATATATAGTAGTATTTTTTATATATTTTAGGGTTCTTCTTAAAGGCTAACATGAGTGAAGAGATTTGTTTGAAATTTTCAATAATTTTATAAGAAAAGAATAATTTTGTATCATTGTTGATGTTGTTTATCCTATTCTTATTCACATTTGTTATGGGTCTTTTGAACTTATTATTGATAAAAAATAAACATTGGTATGAATAAATGAATCACTCATATGTATTTATATGAAGTCTGTATAGTTAAAAAAATTATATGTATGGAATGAATCATACGCTGACTATATGATGAATCATACATGAGTTAAGAATGATTTTTGAATAGTATAAATCTCTCATGAATAGTATTAATGACTCATACATGAGTCAATAATGACTTATATGTCATATAAGTCACTTATAAGAAGGAAGAATGACTCGTATATGGAAAATAAAATAACTCATACAAATTCAAATGACTCATATGATGACTTATATAATAAAATGACTCATGTACGGGATGTATTGACTAATACAGAGATACAAAAATGACTCATATTAATTTTACAATAGTTTGTTTTTCAAAAACACAAAATATGATATGTTTTTCTTATCATTTATTTTTTAATCCACTAAATATTAATTTTTCTTGTTTTTTAGCAATTACTTATTTCATGATTGTTTATTAATTATTTTTATTGTATGAAAATTAAATTATAAGTGTTTTATTCATTTTTAAATAATTATCACATGAGTAGGACTAGGTGTAAATATTCAAGCTATATAATTACAACAATAAATTAAAATGTTAAATTTGAGTGGTTTTTAAAGAAAGTTGTTAAGACAGATTATATTAGAACTATACAAGGCTGATTATTAATTCATGTATAAAGGAATATTTTATTGAAATTAATTTTTTATCATTTATTACTTGGATGAGTTTTTTTAAAAAAATTTATGTTTTATAGACTATCAAAGTTGCTTCCAACTCTAAATTAGTTAATTAGAAATAGAATATTGTGGCTTATGTTTGGGAAAATAAAATTCAAAAAAGTTAAATCTATTGTGAATTATTATTCCTGAATAACCTTTATAAAATGTGTTTGATAGAACCAGTTCAAATGAGACAAAAAAATTGGATTATATATATGGATGAATGGAAAGTGTTGTACACATGAACTTTCTGACCCTATAGTGTGATCCTTATTGTATAAACTTAATAGTAAATCTCTCCATTTCCATGAAGATCAAAGTAGATTCTTCCTCAACATTCATAGATTCACTGTTTTAACTAGGTAGTGTAGTGATTTATTCATTACATATTTTCTAGGTTAGTGATTTTTGTATTATACATTTTCATTCAATAGCAGGACCATGGTGTGAGTTTATACTACCCCTATAAAATATGCATTCCAACATTCCTTAGTCAGGTAAAAGGTTTGGATTTCAGTTGTTCCTTGGTCTAGATAAAGTAATTTTTGGTTCTTCCTCCACTTTAAAAGGAAGGTTATGTGTTGTTCCTCTAGGTGTGAAAAATGTTGTTGTAAAGTGTTGAGACACCCTTTAAAAATTTAGTTCATTTAATAGAGGGTGACAAACTATCAAATTGAGAGTGTGAAGAGTATGAATAGAATCACTTTGATCTAAAATTACTATAAAAACACATGAATTAGAATATTTATTTTACACTACTAAATTATATTATCTTTAATAATTCATTTAAGTTTTTATATAAAGTTCAATTCACCCCCTCTTAACCATTATTTTATCTTTCACATTGGAAAAAATAATTGGTATTAAATAATATACTTGAACAAATGTTTCGTTATGTTATATATTTTTATTTTTATTTCCATATACTACACATAAAAATTGATGGAAATGATCTATTTGATATGGAAAACTCAAGTTATCATGATGGTTTCATTCCATAAAGACCATTATTCTTTGATGGTAATGATAATGGAAATTTACAATTATTGATGGAGTCATATCTTAAAAATATAATTATTAACCATTGGAAAATCATGGTAAAATTCTACAAACTCCCTAAGTCCAGTCTGGATGCTCTTAATTATGGTGATGCTTTGAAATATATACCTAATTATAAAATCATGAACATACTTTACAATGCTATGAACTGAAAATGTATTGAGTCACATTTCAGTATGTAAAATGGAACGTGATATATATAATATTATAATATACACATTATTTCTCTAATAAACTAATTAGAACTAATCCAGGTATGATAAGGTAAGAATATCAAGATTTTAAAATGGGATAAAATGAAACTTTAAATAACATTTATCGTCAATTTACTAGTTTTGTAAATGGAATTAATTATTTAGGAGAATATATATATAATAATGTTCCATTGGAAAGAGATTTAATGTCTCTAAATAATAAGTGGAATACTAAAATGGTGTCCATTAATGATAGTAATAACCTTAAAGAATATATAGTAAATGAACTTATTGGTTATTTAATGAAATTTTAATTAAAACTTAAATATATAGCTGATGAAGAAGTTACTAAACGAAAAATGTATCTATTAAATCAAACATGAATGTCGCTACTTATTCTAAACATTCTAAGGTATAGGTAATGGATAAAGAAAAAAAATCATATGTTTAAAAGGGAGTTAATATAATAAATAAATGATTATTGAGAATAAATAAAAGAGACACACCTAGAGAGGATTAAAAGGTAAGCATGAAAGGTAATGTTTCTTTAAATGATGATTTTAAAGAAAAATATTATTAATGTAGAAGAAAGTTACATATTAAACTTGAGTTTCTAAAGTTTATAGGAAAATAAATCTAGGGTAAGAAATAAATAAAGGATAGATCTTATGGATATATGGAGATATATAGAGAATTCAAACTCTGATGATGTATTTGGAACTAAAAATAAAACAGCATATTTGTGTTTCATTACCTCAATAGATCGTGTAAGTAATTATGATTGTGATTTTAGTGATTTCAATTCTAAAAATAAAATATTATATGAATTATATAACGTAATAGAATGATTCTGAAATTATGTTTTTAAAATATTAGATCTTAACAAAGAAATAAAGGATAAGCATAAAATACTTGTTGAGAAAAACATGAATACTCTTATAGAAAGTGAAAAGTTAAGTAAAATGTTTCTATAACTAATGAAAAAATATATTCATATTTTGAGATCATTCAAAATGAAAATAATAAATGAAAAGATTATATTTCTAAAAATAATGAGGCAAACAAATTAAAATTTAATGATGTTATAGAAGAAAATAAAAATCTAAAAAATGATGTTGAAGGCTTTAAGACCAATATATCTAGGTTTTTTCAATTAATGGAATATTTTAATGAAATTATATCCATGAATAAAATGAATAAAAATGTTATTGGACTCAGTTATAAAAATAAATTACCTAAAATTTATAGGGTAGTTTTTATTAAAAAGATAAAAGGAATTTTATCTATAACTACTTATCTTAAATGTATATTTAAATAAAAATATGCAATTGAGTGTTCTTTTAGATTTTTATAGTATCTTAGATACACTAAATATTATATTTATAAATACTTACCCTCAAAATTATCTATTAATAATGGTTTGATATCATTCCAGGTTCCTAAGAATTTATTTTATAACTTGATTGGACCCAAGTTTTCATGGGTACCAAAATTTTCTTAAATCTATAATTATAGGATATATAACTTATAAGTTTGATAAAGGAAATATAGTGAATTAATAGTTTATGTTATATAAATATGATATTAGGTGCTTCAAACTTTTTACCATTTGATAAATGTGGGGGAGGAAATGTTACTTATGGTGAAAACACAAAAGGTGATATAAAAGGATTTGGTGAGGTTGGAATTTCTAAATATATTATCATATTTAAATTTGTATATATTGAAGGATTAAATAAAAATATCACAAGTATATCACAATTATATGATGATAGAAAGCATGTTAAATTTCAAAAGGATAAGTGTATTATTTTCAAAAGATGTTTTTTTTCCTATTTTTTGAAAACTGAGAAGAAAATATACATTTTATCAACTTTTCTGAACTAAATGAACAAAATTTCAAGTGTTTAAATATTTTACATTTATAAAATTTTCTATATCATAGGATTCTTGGCCATTCCAATTTTAGGTTGTTGATCAAACGGTCCAAAAAACACCAAGTGTTGTAGCTTATCTAACTAAGGCTTCACATTAAATATTTATGTTACTCTTATATGGAAGTTGAATATCATCACAAAAGTTTTAGATCTAACAATTAAGTTCAAACTATAATATATTTACGACTAATTTAGATTTATTTATTTAGAACTGTACAAACTACTAATCTGGGGGCTAAAAGGTTTGACTTTGTGATTATAGATGACATTAGTATATTTACATGGACTTACTTTTTTATCACAAATATGAAACCTTATTTAAGTTCATTTATTATTTTAAATTAGATCAAAATGGGAAATGATATATAATTTTATCAATTAAAAGTCATATAGTTAGAGAGTTTTTAAATCTTCGATTCTAAAATTTTTGAAAAGAAAATTTTTATTCTAATATTTTCTCATCCCCTAATATATCACAACATAATGGGGTTGTTGAAATAAAAAATAGAACCTTATAAGAAATAAGTATAAGTATACTGATTTAATTTAATAAAAATAGATATTTTATGGTAGAATCTATGAATACACCATTCTACGTTTCTAATCAAATTATTTTATGGATAATTTTAAGGTAAAAACTTTATGAACTTTGGAAATGAATAGAACCAAAAGTTATTTATTTTAGAGTATTCCGTTGTAATGTTGTTTTGTTAAAATAAAAATTACTTTGATAAATTTGATAAAAAATATTATTAATGTGTATTTATAGGTAATTAAAATTTTAATAAATCCTATAGAATTTATAACATGAGAACCATGGTAGTTAAAGAATCTATACATGTCATTTTTTATTAGAATTATTTAAAATATAGGAATAATTTTTTATATAAGTATGAAAATTACATTAGAGATTTTATTTCTAGAGAGGATGAACCTCAACATGAAAGTAAAAATGTTGAGGGATGATTCTCCCTCATGAAAGAACTTGGAAATTAAATATAGGCCACATTTATATATAGTGATTCAGAATTTTTATTGAAGAATTCAAAAAATAAATTCATCAATGTTTTTTGTTTACTTTTTTTCATTTCTAACTTGGTTAATAAAAATAATGATGAAGTGTTAATTGAATCTAATTCGATATTTTCCATGTATAAATATTTAAACTAGATTTTAAAAAATAAATTTTGGTATTTTTTTAATCATATAATAATTCTAAATTAATCTTTACTAAATGTATTTTTAGAAAAAACTTGATGAATCAAGATATATTATAAGAAATAAGGTCATATTTGTAGAACAAGGATATTTTAAAGAAGAATTCATAGATTATGATGAAAAATTTACACTAATTTCAAGATTAGAGACTATTAGGATCTTGTTATCTTATATATACTATCATGGATTTAAATTATTTCAAATGGATGTAAAATGAGATTTTATAAATGGATTTATTTATAAGAAAGTAGAAAAAAGATAAATCCATGGTTTTGAAATTGAAAGGAATACTATTCATGTTTTAAAACATTCTAAATCTCTTTATTGACTTAAGAAAGCTCTAATATATTGGTATAAAATATTATCTAATTTTATTTTATAAAATGTTGTATAGAAAGAATGTGTGATAATAATTTTTTTACTAAGAAAAGTACAGAATATATTTTATTGTAAAAAATATATTGATGATACTATTTTTGAACTTTAAAATTATTCTTTTTTTGATGAATTTTTAGAATTAATGATGAGTTAATTAGATATGAGTCTTATACTAAAATTTAAATTATTTCTTGGGATTTAAATTTTGCAAAGGTACGATGTAATTTTTCAAATTAAATCTAAGTATGCTAAAGAGTTTGTAAAAATATTTTTACATGACTCAGGAAATAGTTCAAATACCCCTATGAGTACTTCATGTAAACTAGAATATAATAAATATTGAAAATATAGAGATAATATTATTTTTAGAGGTATAATTGGTAGTTTATTGTATTTTACTACTACGTAGACTTATTTAATGTTTAGTGTATGCCTATGGATAAGATTTAAAGTTGAAGAAAATTAAATCAACATAAAATCAATCAAAAAGATCATAAAATATGTTAAAGGTTCTACGAACCTTGGTATATTTTATCCTAGAATAAAGGTTTTTGATTTAAAGAGTTATTCAGATTTTGACTTTGGTGGTTGTGGACTTGATATGAAAAGCATAAGTGGAATATGTCACTTTCTCAGGAAAATCATAGTTTCTTGTATTTCAAAGAAACAACATTTAGTTTCTTTGTCTCTTATAAAAGTAGAATAAATAGCTATAGAAAGATGTTATGATCAATCCTTATTTATTAAACAAAATTTAACTGATTTGGATGTTTACTTTAACAAGTTACCAATTTTATTTAATAATTAATTTGATGTTTATATTTATAAAAATACCTTAAAACACTATATAATTAAGAATATAAAAGTTAGGTGTCATTTTATTATAGAACATATTCAAAAGAGTAGAGTTTTTTCATTATGTTCCAACTAATGATAAAAAATCTGAAAATTTTACTAAGCTTTTGGATTCAACTAATTTTGATACCATTAAATATGAGCTTGGCATGATGGAATTTTATAATGAAATTTTAAAATAAATTTGTTGAATAATATTTTTATGGATAGTATATTTTTATACAGAGTTCAGGGTTCTTCTTGAATGTTGAAATCATTTAACCTACATAATCCCAGTTAATTTCAACTCTTTTGGTTTATAATTCATCATTATTGTGAAATGATGATATATCTAGTTAGTAATCATGTTTAATTTTCTTTAATTTTTTGGTTTATTATCATACACTTTTGTTTGTATCTATTTATATATAGTGATCATGTGAAATATATTTTATCATATGCTTTATTAGAATATTATTTGAATATTTCTATGAATTAATTAATTCTATATAATTTTATAATTCCTTTTATATCTAAGAATATATCTATGTATCCTTTTGTATTTTAGAGTATTTTTTAGGAGGTGTTTTCACTACATTATACAAGTAGTTTTTAAATTCTTCACACAATAGATTTAAAATCTAATCACACTATTTTGAAGATGTTGATACTTATAAAATTTTGAAAAATATAATATTCAAAGAGAGTTTCACTAATTTTATTATCTAATTTAATGTTTAAATTTATTTTTTTCCTAAAAAATAATATTATAGTTCTTAAAATCTATTTTAAAATTCTTTTCATTTTTACGCACACTAAAATTTTTGTTCTAAATCTCAATTTAATATTATTTAACTTAGGGGGAGTTATTTTTTTTATTCTAAGGAGTATAAATTATTTAGAAATTATTTCAAAAAGGTAGGGAATGTTTTTATCATTTAATCCTTATTATAATTTCAAAAGGGGGGAGATTCATTTTGAAATTATAATTGGATTTATAATTATCAAATACGAGGAGATTATTGATTGGATCATTTCCACTTTATTTAATCATTTTTTAATAATTAAAAAACAATTATTTTATTCCCTCTAATATGAGTGAAGAGATTTGTATGAATCATTCACTACATTTAAAAGAAATAAATAATGTTGTATCATTGTTGATGTTGTTTATCCAATTGATCTTCTAATTTCTTGTGCCTCATTTCAATTGATTTTAAAGGAAAATCAACTTTAGTATGTGTTCATGAATGAATTATACATTTTTATATGAATTATATATACATGGAATTTTTTTAATTATGGAATGAATCATACATAGTCTATAAGATATCTCATATATGAGTCAAAAATGACACATACATAGTGAAAATCACTCACATTGAAAATTAATTAATCATACACCAGTCATGAATGAATTTCACATAGTACATGTCACTCAAAAACTATAAAAATGACTCATATGAAGATTTTAAAATTACTTATACATAGTTAAATGAATAATATGGTGACTTATATAAAGAGGTGACTTATATGTTTGATAGAATGAACCATACACATATACAAAAATGACTCATATAAATTTATCAATAGTGTGTTATTTAAAAACTGAAAATATGTTCTATTTTGTTCAGGATTTTTATTTTGATCCATTGAATATTCATATAGATTTTTTTCAGGATTTATTTTTTCAATAATTTAATATTAATTATTTTTTAATCTAATAAAATTAAATTCGAATTGTTTTATAAAATTTGAAATAATGATCACATGGGTAGAATCATGCATATATATTTACATTGTATACTTACAGTAATAAATTCAAAATTTTAATTTGTGTGGTATTTTTAGAAATTTTTTAAGTTTGATTATCTTGGAACTATAAAAGGATGATAATTCTTAATCCAAGTATAAAAGAATCATCTACTACACTTAATTGTTTATTATTTATTATTTATTATTTTAAAAATTTAGTGTGTACAACTATTTTTGTTTTACAAACAATCAAAGTGTATTCTAACTTAAATTATTTCATTGGAATGAGAAAAAAAATATTGGTATTTGGTAAAATAAAATCCACAAATGGTTTAATTTTTTTAGAATTTTTATGAATGAAGAAACTTTATAAAAATATTTTGACCAAATCAATTCTAATTAGAAAAACGTATTTAAATTGTATATCTGGATGAATTTAAAGTGCTATTCATTTGAACTTTCTAATCCTACAGTGAGATCCTTTTCTGTTGAACTCAATAATTAAAGTATCCACTACTAAGAAGATAAAATCTAATTCTATGTCGACATTCATAGCTCCACTATTTTAACTAGGATTTTTATTACTTTATTCTTTCTATCTTTTCTAGGTGCATGATTTTTGGTTTATAATTTTCTATTTAAAATCATGACCTTAGTTTTAGTTTATACAACCCCCATAATACGTACATTTCGTTGTTCCCTATTTAGGTAAAAGGAAAGGATTTTTTTAGTTCCTTGGTGTGGAAAAAGGAAATGTTGTTTCATCCTCTACTTCAAAAGTAAGGTTCTAGGTTATGCCACTAAATTTGTAAAAGGGTAAATAGGGGTTCTTCCTCCTGGTGTGAAAAAAGAAAATTTAAATGGTTGTGATTCCCTATAAAAATTCAGGTCACAATATAGTGAATGTAATACTCTCACATTAAGAGTGTGATGAGTTGATGTAGGATTAAATTGATCCAAACTACTATAAAAACACATGTGTTCAAGTTTTTATTTTTCACTAATTAATTATATTAGTTTTGATAGTTCATTTAAATTTTGATAAAAAAAATTACAATTCACACCCCTATTAACCATTCGGATATATTTCTTACTGGAAAACAATTAATATAAAAATATAATCTTGAAAGGATTTATAGTTATGTTATATTTATTTATTTTTGTAAACACATCCTAAACTGGATAGTTTGGGGAAAAGATATATATGATATGGCCTGATCAAGTTCACATAATGGCTATCTTTCAAAAATACCACCATTATTTAATTATAATGATTATGGATATTGTCAAGACCAAATAGAATAATATCCTAAACATCTAAGTATTTACCATTAGAAAACCATGGTAAAATACTAAAAACTACCTGCGGTTGATCTTGATACTATCACTTGTGTTGATTCTTTGAAATATTTACTTAATTATAAATCATGGACATACTTTACCGTGTTATAAACTGAAATTTATTTAGTCACATTTTATCTTGTAAAAATACACATGATAAATGGAGAATATTATAAAATAATCCTTATGGTTTTAATAAAATTATTAGAACTAATATTGGTATGATAAGGTAAGAATACCAACATTTTATAATGGGTGAAAATTAAACTTTAAACCAAATGCTTTATAAATTTACTAGAATTGAAAATGAAATGAATGCTTTAAGATAACTCTAAAGAATATTTTTGTCATAAAAATAATTTTAAGAACATTTTCTAATAATTAGAATTCTAAAAAGTTGAACATTTATGAAATTAATAACTTTAAATAATATATATCCAATGAACCTGTTGGTTTTTACTACAGTCAAAATTATAACATAAGAATATAAATAATGAAGAAGTTAAAAAAATAAAAGGTGTTTTTATTAAATCAAAAATGAATTATACCACTTATTCATATTATTTTTAGATATAGGTGACTAATAATTAAGTTCTAAAAGTTTCAAAATAATCTTATAGAATAAATAAAGGATACTAAAGAAGAAATAAAAGAGACTCTCCTAGAGAGAATTACAATGGAAGTGGAAAAGGTAATATTGTTTCAAATGATTCTGCTAAAGTAATCTTCTATGAATTTAGAAGAAAGGGATATATAAAACTTGAGCTTTGAAAACTAAAAATAAAAGAACAAGATGATGAAAAATAAATAAAGTATATATCTTATGGTTGGATGTAGTTGTACAAAGGATTCAAACTCCATTTAAGAATCTATAACTAAAAAGGAAATAACAAATTTGTGTTTCATATCCTTGATAGATCACATAAGTAATTTGGATTATTCTTTAAATTAATATAATTCTAGAAATACAATATTATATGACTTATATGATGAAATAGAAAGATTAAAAAAATTTGCTTTAAATATTTTAGATCTATATAAAGAACTCAAGGATAAGCATAAAAAACTTATTGAGGAAAACAAGATTACTCTTACATAAAATGAAAAGTTAATGAAAATTACTTCTATGAATAATGATAAAATATTTATATATTTGGATATATTTCAAAAGAAAAATCATAAAGTTAATATTATCTTTCTGAAAATAATTCGGTAGATGAATGAAAATTATAATCTATTCTATATGAAAATAAAAATTCTAAAAAATTAATTTAAATGTTTAAAGATAGATCTATCTATATTTTTTAAAGGTAAAATTTTTATAATATTTTATCTATGAATAAAATTAATAAAAATGATATTTTAATTGGTTATGAAAATCAATTACCTAAATTTTACAAGACATTTTTTGTAAAAAGTTCAAAAGGAAGTGCATATATAGCTACTTGTCTTATATGATGAAAGAACATTATGCATGTGAGTGTTCATTAAGATTTCAAAAATCTCTAATATATAAAAAATCCTTTATTTAAAAGTCATTATCATCAATATTACATGTTAATAAATGTTATAAATTATTCTGGGTTCCTAATAATTATTTATCTGACCAGACTGGACCCATGTTTTCATGGGTACCAAAATTTTCTTAAATCTATCTTTCTGGGATATATGAATTAGAATTTTAATAAAGTAAAATTTTTCCATTGATTTTTTATGTTCCTTACATATGATAGGATATACATCAAACATTTTATCATTCAATACATTTTAAGGATGGAATGTTTCTTTTGATGAAAACTAAAAGGTAGTGTTAAAACATATGGTGAGATTTGAATTTATAAATATTTTATCATATCAAAAAAATTATATTTATTGATTAAAAAATAATTTTATATGTATCTAAAAACTATTTTATGATGAAATAAATGTAAATTTTAAATATTAAAACTATATAGTTTAAAAGATAAACTTTTCAAGTTTTATGAAAATCGAACTGTAAATATACATTCTACAAATTTTAGTGAACAAACTATCCAAAATTTAATGTTTTTAAAAATTAAAAGGTTGTAAACTTTTCTATGTCATAGTAGGATTGGCCTTTCCAATTTTTGTCTATTGAAAAAACGATCTATAACCCCCCAATTTTTACATATTCTTGAGCTAATATTGGCTATAAATTATATATGTGACCCTTTTATGAAATGTAAACAAATTTTATATAGTTTCATTTCCATCAAGGAATTTCAAAAAAATACCTTTATAACTCATTTATATTGACTTATTTAGAGATTTAAAAATTACAAGTCTTAATGGTAAAAGATAATGCTTTGTGATTATAAATGACTTTACTATATTTATATGGACTTACTTTCTTGATCAAAAATATAAACACATATATAAGTTTATTGATAATTGTAAATTAGTTCAAAAATAAGAAAAGATATATAATATTATCAATTAGAATTAATTAAGTTGGAGAGTTTTTAAATCTATAATTTGAAAAAAATTGTAAAGAAAATTTGTATTCTCATAAGTTCTTATCCTTGGAAGCACCACAAAAAATGGTGTTATTGAAATGAAAAATATGTCCTTATAATAAATGATTAGAATCATGTTTAATAAATTTTAAAAACCAAGATATTTATTTATAGAATCTCTAAATTCATATTCTTATGTTTTTAATTATATTATTTTAATAACCATTTTAAATAAAACAAATTATGAACCTTATAAAGGAAGAAAACAAAAAGTTAGATATTTTGGAGTATTAAATTACAATGTTTAGAGTATTGATGCTAAAGTTTCCTTAGATAAAACTCATAATATAATGAAGGTGTAATTTTAAATTTTTAAGATGTTAATAAATATTATATAATTTATAAAAAGAGAACCATGTAAGCGAAAGTGTCTATAAATGTTAAGTTTGAAGATAATTATTTAAAAATAAAAGAATGATGTTTTAAAAAACCTTTAAGAGGACTTTAGATATTTTAATTTTGGAGAGAATGGACCTAAAAATAAAAATACAGATGTTGAGTGGTAGATTATCTCTCAAGAAAGAACATAGAAATTATATAGAGACCACACTTTATATATAATGATTAGAAATGTTGATTCAAGAATTCTAACAATAAATTCATTAATGAATTTTTATGCACATTCTACTTCCATATTTGATTTTTTTTTTTTGAATATTGATAAAGCCTTAACTGACTGTAACTTGATCTTTATTATAGAGGAATAGTTCAAATAGTTTTTTATAAATAAATATTTGGATTTAGTTGAACTAACTAAAGATTATCAATTAATGGGTAGTCATTGTATTTTTAGAAACAAATTTGATGAATCTATAAATATTATTGATTGGTAGAAGAAGGATAATGTCAGGAAGAAGGAATGTATTATGATAAAAAATTTACACTGGTCACTACATTAGAGGCTATTAGGAACTTATTATATTATGTATATTTTCATGGATTTAAATGATTTCAAATGTATTGCAAAAGTAATTTTCTAAATGAATTTATTTTTGAGGATGTATATGTAAGACATCCCCGTACTTCTATAAATTAATGGAATCCTAGCCATGTTTTAAAAAAATATAAATATATTTTTTGTGATTAAGAAATATCCAAGAGCTTGGTATAAAATATTATTTTATTTTATTTTAAAAAATGGTTTTATAAAAGTAAAGGTTGGAATTTCTTTGTTTATTAAGAAAATTATTAAATATATTTTAATTGCACATATTTATATTGATGATAATATATTTTAATCAATAAACAATACTTTATTTAATGAATTTTTAGAATTAATTACAAGTGAATTTGATATGATTATTATGGGGGAATTAAAATTATTTTTTATACTTCAAAATTTTTAAAGGTATTATGGAATTTTTCAAAAAAAAATCAACATATGATAAAGAGTTAGTAAAAATATTTTTACTTGAATCAATAAAAGGTTCAAATACTTCTATGAGTACTTTATGTAAACTAGATTATGATAAATCTATAAAATATATAGATAATGATCTTTTTAGAGGTATTATTTTTTCTTGTATTTACCTACTTTATGACTTGATTTAACATTTATTGTATGAATATGTGTAATATTTTGAGAACCAAAAGAAATATACTTAAAATATATCAAAAAGATCATTAAATATGTTAAAGTTTCAATGAATCAGGGCTTATTTTACCCCACTAGCATTGATTTTATTTTAAAATCTATTCAGATTTTGAATTTAGAGGTTTTTAAATACATATAAAAATCACAAGTGAAATGTGTCACTTTCTATGAAAAAGATAACTTTTTTGGAGTTCTAAGAAACAAATTGTATTTTCTTTGTTAACTGTAGAAGTAGAATATGTAGCTAAAACAGGTTTATATGCTCGATCCTTATGGATTAAGAAAACTTTAACATATTTTAATATTTACTTTAACAATTTGCCTATATTATGTGACAACTCATCTGTTACTACTATTTTTAAAATTCCTTTACAAAATTCAAGAAAATATCTTATAGAATTTTCATATATTTTTATTAGATGAAATGTTTAAAAAGGATAATTTTTTTTGGAATATGTTCCAACTAATGATAAACTAGCTGATATCTTTACAAACTCTTTGGATTCAATTAAATTTGAGATAATTATATTTGAAATTTTCATGATGTAAGTTTTGAACAATTTTTTAAAATAAATCGATTGATGATTCTATTAATAGTTAGCATGATTTCATATATAATTCAGGGTCTTTTTTTAATGATAAAATCATTTCACCCTAAAAATCACACTTAATTTTAAATATATTAATTTTTAATTCATCATTATTATGACATGATGATAAATTTATTCATTAATCATGCTTAATATTATTTTACTTTCTATATTACTATCATACACTTATATTTGTTTCTAATTCTAGACAGTGAGCTTGTGAAATTTGTTTTAACATATGGTTTACTATCGTATTATTTAACTATAATATTCTATTTAATTCATTGCATATCATTTTATAATTCCATGAATATATAAGAATTTTTTCATGTCACATTGTGTTTTTTAGAGTCTTTTTCAGAAGGATTTCTCACTACTTTATATAAGTAGTTTTCAAATTCTACACGAGAAATGATTTAAAATATGCCAACACTATTTTGAAGTTGATGATACTTAAAGAAAGGGGGAATCATGTATTTAGTTGTATTTTCACTAATTTTATTATCTACATTAATGTTTACATCTCTTTGTTCTTGAAATATGTTATCATGGTTCATAAAATATATTTTAAAAGTTTTTTTATTCTTATACACACTAAATTTTCAGTTTCAAATCTCTATTTAATTTAATTTAACTTATGTGGAGTTATCCTTGTTATTATAGGGAGTATAAATTGTTTATAAAATATTTCAAAAATGGGGGATAATATTTTGATCATTTAATATTTTTAAAATTTTCAAAAAGGTATAGATTTTTTTGAAATTGTAATTATTTTTATAATTATTGAAAGGGGGAGATTGTTGAGTGTATTATTTCCACTTTATTTTATCATGTTTTTATAATTATGATATTCTCATTTTATTCTCTATACAGTGAGTGAATATATGTATTTGAGGGTTTCTCTGATTATAGAAGAAAAGAATAATGGTGTATCATTTTTGATGTTTTTATCCAATTGTTCTTCACATTCGTTATGTGTCTTTTAATATACATTTGAAGAAAAATAATATTTAGTATGAGTAACCAAATGAATCATATGTTGTTGTTTGAAGTTTTTAAAATTATAATATTTCTAAAAATGGAATGAATTATAGGAATATTATAATATGAGTTATACATGAGTAAATAATGACTCGTACTCATTAAAAATCACTCATATGTAGGATGAATGACTCATACACAGGTCAAAAATAACTCACACTCAACATAAATCACTCATACGCAAGATGAATAACTCGCATAAAAAATGTAAAATGACTAATACATTGGAAAATGAATCATACAATAACTCATAAAAATAAATGATTCATACATTGGATCCATTGACTCATACACATATACAAAACTCACTCATACAATTTTTTCAATAGTTTGTTTTTCAAAAACTCAAAATATGTTCTTTTTTTATTATATTTTGTATTTCAATACAATGCATGATAATATTTCTTATTTTTCAAAATTTAATTATTCCATAATTTTTTATTAATTTTTTTATTCTATAAAAATTAAATTGGTAGTGTTTTTGTAATTTTAAATGAATATCACATGGGTAAAGGGGAAATAAATATTCACATTGTATGCTTATAGTAATAAATTGAAATTTTAAATTTTTATGGTATTTATATAAAGAAGTTAAGTTTGGTTATCATGGAACTATACAAGGATGAATTTCAAGAAAAGTATAAAATAATAATTAATTTTAATTATTTATTTATTATTTATTATTTTAATAAGTTTGTGTGTATAGCGGTTAATGTTTTACAGGCTACTAAATTTGATTCAAAATTTTATGTAATTCATTGGGAAGAAAAAATTATGATTGATATTCTAGAAAATAATATCTATAATGGTTTAATATTTTGAGAATTATTATGTGTGACAAAACTATATAAATTATTTTTAATAAACCAATTAAAATTAATGAGATATATTTGAACTGTATATCTTGATAAATGTTAAGTGTTGTAAACATGAACATTTTGACCTATAGTTTGTCCCACGTTGGTTGAACTCAATCGTCAATGTCTCCACTTCAAATAAGATCAAAGTTGATTCTTACTTTATATTTAGAGATTCATTGTTTTAACTAGGTTATGTATTATTATTTTGTTCCCATATTTTCCAAGTGAATTATTTTTGGTTTATGATTTCGTATTCAAAAATAGGACATTAGTGTCAAGTTATACTACCGCTATGAAAAGAACATTCTGTTCTTCCTTGATTATGTAAAATTCAAGGGTTTTAGTTGTGAATTCGTATATATAAAGTAAAGGTTAGTTATTCATACAAATGAAAAAGAAGATTTTAGGTTGTGTCTCTGGGTGTGAAAATCCTAGGATTGGTGTTATGCCTCCAAATGTAAACAAGGTAGTTGTAAAGGTTTGTGAATCCCCTTCAAATGTTAGGTCACTATATAGTGGGTTTCATACTTTCAAAATGATAGTTTGATGAGTAAAGATAGGATCACTTTAATCCAAACTACTATAAAAATACATGTGTTCAAATTTTAAATTTCATCTATATATTTATATCAAACTTGATATTTCATTAAAATTTTAATAAAAAATTAAATTCACCCATTATTGACAATTTAGTTATCTCACATACTGGGTTAAAAATTTGGTATTATAGCATTACCTTGAATGGATTATTAGTTCTATTATATATATTTATTTTCCAAACCAAATATTATACATAACTATCTAAAGAAAAGATCTATTTTAGATTGATAACTCAAGTTCATATCATGTTTGGGTTCCAAAATGACCACTACTCATTACCGGTAATGACTATGGATATTGGAAATCCTTATGGGAATCATTTCTTAAAAAGCTAAGTATTACCCATTCGAAACCCATGGTAAAACCATACTAACTCCCTAAGTTTGATCCTAATACTCTCATTAAATGTGATTCTTTGAAATATGTACTTAATTATAAAATCATGAACATACATTATGGTGTTATACCCTAAAACATATTCAGTCATATTTTATCTTGTAAAACAACACATGATATGTATATAATATTAAAAACTACTCATTATGGTTCTGAAAAACTAAATATAACTAAGCTTGGTATTATAAGGGTTAAATATCAAGAATTTTAAAAGGGTAAAATCTAAATTATAAATAAAAAATTTCTATCGATTTACTAGCATTGTAAAGGGAATGAATGCTTTAGTATAATCTATAGATAATATTTTAATTGTAGAAATAGTTTTAAGAGCTTAAAATGAGAAGTGTAATTTTAAAAGAGTGGATATTGATAAAAGTAATAACATTAAAAATTAACAAACTTATTGGTTTTTTATTGTATTGTGAATTAGAACTTAATAATATAGCTAATTAAGATGTTACTAAAAAGTGTCACTTAAAACAAATATGAATGTTACCACTTATTTATCTGATTTTGAGGTATAGGTAATTGATTAAGATAATGTTTCACATGTTTCAAAAATAATCTATAGAAGAATGAAAGGATACTTTAAAAAAAAGAGACACTTCTAGAGTGGATTATAATAGAATAAAAAACAATAATTTTATTTCAAATGAAGCTTGTGAAGTAACTTCTATGAATGAATAATGAAGGGATATATCCAACCTGGGTGCATGTAGCAGAAAGGAAAGAAAAATATGATGAAAAAAGAAAAAATGAGATCTCTTGTGGATGTATGGAATTGTACAAAGGATTAAAACATCAGTAAAGAATCTAGATTTGAAAAGGAAATGGTAAATTTATGGTTAGATGTGTTTTATACAAGTTTAAATGAAGATAACATTGGTATAATCTTGCATAAATAATCATGATGTATGACTATAGTAATAAATTAAAAATTTAAATTTTCATGATATTTGTAACAAGCTATTCAGGTTGATTATCTTGTAACTATACAATGATTATTATTAATCCAAGTATAAAGGAAGCATTTACTAGAATTAACTATTTATTATGAATTATTTTAACAATTTTGTGTGTATAAGTTGTTATATTTTATAGACTATCAAAGATACATCAAACGTTAATTTAGTTCATTAGAAATAGAAAATTTTGGATGATGTTTGGGAAAATAATATTTTCAATGACTAGTTTAATACTTTTAGAATTATTGTGCATGAAGAAACTCTATAAAAATAGTTTGACAAAACTAGTTTAAATTAGTGAGGTATATTTTAACTGTATATTTGGATTAAAACCATGTGTTGTACATGTGAAATTGATAATTCTACAGTGTGTTCCTTTTTATCTTAACCTTATTATTAAAGTATCCACTTCCAAAGAGATCAAAGTTGATTCTTCCTCAACATTCAGAGATTCACTGTAACTGGGTTTTATAGTATTGTATTCTTTCTGTCTTTTCTAGGTGGGTGGTTATTGGTTTATGATTTTAAATTAAAAATAAATAACATAGTTTTTGGTTATGATACCCCTATAAAAGGTACATTTAGTTGTTCCTTGGTTCATTAAAAGGAATAAGTTTTAGTTGTACCTTGGTATTAATAAACATGAGGTTCATTATTACACCACATAAAAAAGGAAGGTTTTTGGTTTGTGCTTCCAGGTGCACAAAACACAGGATAGGGGTTTGGGGATCATAAAATATATGATGGCTATAATAGGGGGTTTAATTTAGTTTATAAATTTAAACTAATATAAAACCCAAAATCTTTTTTTATAAATATCAGATTCATCAAATGTCTGATGATCAGAGTATTTGTATCAAACTCAGAAGTCATCTAATAAACTAGAGTTACTAAAAATACTTAAAAATTTTCTAATTAAAATATATATTAGAAATATTTAGTAAAATAAACTTTCTAATATAAATTTCACATAAGAATATAAAACTTGTTATAATTTTAATGTGATATCTTATAATAAAGTAATAATGACTAATAATATTTATATAATATATTATAATCTTTAACCATAACATTTAAGGAAGTCATAAATCATGACATAAGATATCTATAGTTTTCAATATAAGTATAAGGTTTGTCTTTCTGCACCAGAAAATTCCTCAATATGAATATCAGAATAGCTCTATCATTCTTAAACAAGAAATCCCTTGATATGAAGATCAGAATAGTGTTGTCTTTCAATCCCCTAAAATCCCTCAATAATCATGATTAGTATCACCTATATTATGATCTTAGGAAGACCTTGATCTAAACCCATATCGAAATTGTTGTTCAGAGTGGATACTCAAGAGGGGGGTGAATTGAGTTCCAATTAAAATTTATGTTAAAAAGTTTTTCTAAAATGGTTTTCCCCAAATATTAAATACATCCCATTTAATCAAGGTTATATTGTTATATGAGTTTGACTATTTAAATAACTTCTTAGAAGACTGATTAATTCTTAGTAATCTTAATTTGTGTTATTAATATTACTTTTGAATTTATTATACTAAGACAAGCGAGTTATAACTTCTTTCCAAGATTAACTATCAAAGTGAAATTAGTGATTTCTGGATTATACAGTAAAGAAATAAAATAGTGATAACTAAATTAAGTAGCATAGAGGATATGAAACAAGTGGTTCAGTCTCAATATGAGACCTAATCCACTCCACTTGGTGATCACCTACCCCCAAGCAGTTTATATAAATAAGCTTTGATCCACACCCTGGATCGGGGTTTACAACAGTACTCAGACTGTCCAGGTCCTCAGTCCTATACCACAGTTCTTCATGGGAAAGAAACAACAACATCACACAGGTTGTCCAGGTCCTCAAACCTCTACCACAGTTCTATGTGGGATGAAAAAAGGTATAAATATTTTGGTGTGAGAATTTTAGTATCTTTCAGTTCAGTTTAGGAGTAAGTGTGTTTCCAAACAGACAAAATCACACACTTCTCATAATGTAAAGAAAAGAAAGATCATAATAGAGAAAGAATATAGAGATGATTTTAGAATGCTCTTGTGTGATTTCAATGAAACTCTGAACTCCTTTGGATTGAAGCAGATGTTTCTTTGAGTCCTTCTCTGGAAGTTGTGTGGAAAACAGATTGTCGCGATTCTGTTTGTGTTCTTTGTGAGGTTCAACAAGCGAAGATGTTATTTAAGCTTCAAATATGCTTCATGTGTTCAACAGTGTGGAGTTTCATGCATTGTGCCTTTCTTTTAAAAACTTCCTCTAAGTATCTTCTTCGTTATTGTGTTCATGGCCTTGCTTTTCATTTTTTTATTACACATACTGATTCTTGACCACACTTCGCTTTTAACTTGGAATTCATGTGTTGGAACTGATATGTTGCACGTGTTCTGCACCTCGTACCTCATATTTTCAGATGATATGTCTACAAAGAAAAATTAATTATGTCAGTGAATTAAAATCATCAAATATGACCGTTAGAAATTAAATTAAAAGACCACAAAATAGTTTAAGAAACGGTGTCACAGTAAGTCATGAAAATGGTGTCTCCTTCACACGGTATCTGGATTGATCATGGTGTCTGAGTGTCACGGTGTCTCATGGTCATGGTCATGGTATCTCGTGGTCACGGTGTCTCGTGGTCATGGTTTCTCATGGTCACGGTGTCTCGTGGTCATGGTGTCTGCTTCACAGTGTCTTGCTTTACGGTGTTTGGCTTCACGGTGTCTGGCTTCACGGTGTCGGGCTTTACGATGTCTGGCTTCACAGTGTTTGCTTCACGGTGTCTAGCTTCACTGTGTCTGGATTCATGGTGTCTGCTTCACGGTGCTAGAAATACATAGTCAGTGGAAGACTCACGGTGTCTCAGACTTTTCAAAGTAACTATGTTCATACTTAAATAATTATTATAATATAAAGGATTAGACTTAATTATTTTTCAAAGAAGGTATTATGAGAGTAGATCAAATATAGTATAAAGTAAGTAAACCGAATATAGAGCAATTAAGATCTTTCATGGATCTTCTTAAATCATGAGAAAAATTTAAATATAAATACACATGATGGGATATAATTTATAGGAGTTAACTAGATTGAATAAGATCTGTGATTATTAAAACATGATAATACATGAGGAGTCCAACAATCTCCCCCTTTTTGATGATCACAAATCAAATATAATTAAAGTGTATATTGGATTCAACTATAGAGATAAATTCAACTATAGAGATAAATGGATGACATATTGAAACTTCTCCCCCTTTTGGGATTATCAAAAGGATGGAATAAGATAAGTAAAAAAGTGAACAATCCATTAATAGAAAATAAGTGACATTACAAAATAGAAGAGTAATAAAATATCAATAGCATCCCTATCAAAAAAGAGTAATCACTGGTCTTATTCATGGGTTTTCCTTCTCTTTTCCTTTAGCAGTAGCAGAAGAGGAAGTCATAGGGGCATAGGTCGAGGTAGAAGAAGTCAGAGAGGTGGTTGATAAAGATAGTAAAGGAAGGCCTTCAAAGATTGAGGGATCCAAGTTAGGAGCCGTAGAAGATCTAGGAAGTTGCAGATCAAGAATCACAGGCCTGATCTGACTGAGTGCTTGACCGACAGACATGGTGGTTGAGGCTAGGGTAGAGGAGAAGGTAGGTAGCCCAAGTCTGAGAGGTGCAGCCGCTAGAGAAACAATGGATGTACTCTGGACATGAAGATAGGGCCTCAAGAGTTTTATGAAATCTGTAATTATCTCTCCACCATATTTCATGGATTTTTCAAAATCATCCTTGTTTTCCATAAAATTTTCCATCAATCGAGTAAACTCTGTGAGCTTATAGACTTAGTGTTTGAAAATTTGAGTCGCATGAGGAATTCGCAGATTTTCTAAAAGGTACTTGAAATGGTTTGTCATATCGGTCTTGGAGAAGATTCTATTGAAGTAGAAATACTATTCTTGACCACTTTATATAAAGAAGTCGTATTGAAGCCACTGAGTACATTCTGAAGCTCTTATTTGACTACAGTTCTGAGCAGGTCATTGTCCAATGAGGGTTTAAAGGATTGACCAAATTCTTTAAAAGTTGTGGTTAGAGACTTTAGTTGATTCAGCACCTTTTACAGACACCATGTATACTCATCGGTGAGTTTATTAAGATTGCAATAAGATCTTTCATTTACTTCAAAAAAAATTGTTCCATTCAGCGATCTTTTCATCTAAGGATGCTAGATAAGGTTGAATCTGAGACACACCAACTTGTAGGATTTTAGGAGCAACAGGTTCTATAGGAGGAGCAATAGATTCAGATCTCAAATGCAGCTCTCTCTACATGTCTTCAACAATACTTCTTAGGGTCTTCACTTCATTACGGAGCAGCTTATTTTCAACTCTTACTTCTTGAATCTCATGGAGCATCTTAGGTTGTATTTTCCAAATACTTTTCTCTAATAATAGAGAGAAATATCTCTCACTTAAATTTGTCACAGGATGAGGATGGGTATTCATGAGTTTCTCAACTCCGGATAAGAGGGTAGCACCAAATTCCTTTATATCATCCTTACTCACAAAGGATGGATGTTCAGATAAGGGTTTAGGAGTATGGACTCGTACAGGCTCAAGTTCCTTCTCGGGTGCAATAATGGAGACTGATATCAACTGAAATAGAGAGGAAATATCAAGTATTCTTCTTGTAACCTACTGGGAGTCATCCACATCATAGAAACTAGAAAATTTATACTGAGTGTCTACAGGACTTGACTCAGTTGGATGTGAGACTTCAATAGACTCAAGACTTGGGGTTTACTCCCCCTCAACAGGTGCCTCCTTCTCAGGACTAAGAGGCTTAGGATCTTGGTCTAATTCCACAGACTCAGCTCAAAGTTCCTCACTCATTTCTTGTCTAGCCAGCTAAAAGGCTAGCTCCATCCTTTCTTCAGATGAAGGGATGATTTCAAGAACAGATTGTTCCATAATGAGTTCCTCAAGATTGACCTCTTGCAAAATAGGTAGATCTTCCACTATAGGCTCTTCCATGGCATGCTTTTCAGGTTCTTTGGAAACTGATTCTGTTTCAGCTTCAGGTTGAGTTTCCAAATTAGCAGCTTCATTAGGAGAAGGGACTTCTTCTTAAAGAACTTCAGGAGGAGCAGTGGTTATGTCTTTCTCAATAGTAATAGCTTCCCTAGGTGGAACTACAGCCTCTTCTTCCTCTTCTTTAGGATACTCAACAATATCATCTAGTTCCAAAACAGGATCAGAAATATCTTTCAGTCTTGAGGGATAATCCACGGGATTGAATTTCACATAAAATCTATCATTGTCTTCCACCCATTCCTTTTTCCAAGGATTCCAGTTTATCTTCATTCTTTTGATGGTGGATTTTGATATATAGTACTCACAATCCTTCATTACTTCCTTAGTAGGTCCAACCATACCTTTGGAAAGAAGCATGGATGAGATTAGTCGAGAGTAGAACAAAGAAGTTGACTTGGATGTGACTTTGATAAACTCACACATATGGTGTATAATATACTTTCACAGGTTGATCTTATGCCCATTTTTTCATAAGTTGAATCAGAAATACATCTTGATATTTTAAAACAGAAAAATCACATTTTCTTGGACAAACCAAATTCTGTATAAACTTGAATAAAAGCCTTTATTCTCCATATAATTCAGTAGCAATGGCCCTCCTTTGGGGTCCATTTCCAGTTAATATTTTCAGGGCATCTTCTAAATCAATGAAATCGATTGAAAGTGGTGGTCCTCTCTAATAATTCTCACAGATGCCTTCATTAGGTATCCTAAAGAATGCAGCCCATAACCTCGAAGAGAATGAGCATCTATGACCATTGACCCAACTTCTTAAAACATAACTCTCACCAGAATCAAAATAGATCTATACATACTGGTAAAACGGAGCCACTAACCAAGGATAGATGGGTCTATCCTCCTTTTAGAACCATTCTAGATATCCTTGTTGTTTTAACACTTTCAATACCAGAGACTTACTAGACAGAAGCCATTTGGGGAAAATCTCTTTCTGAGGTACAACAATGCGGTTTACCAGATTCAGATTTAAATGTCCTTAGGGTGTTAGCTTAGGTGCAATATTCTTCTTCTTAGAACTGTTCTTCTCAGGTGTCGATGATGACGGACGTTTCATTCTTGGAATTCACTGAAGGTTCGGGCGAGAAAAGGGTTGCAGGGATGAAGAAGGGTTCAAAGTGAGTGGGTAAAATAAACCTCGAGTGAAGAATTGATTGATGCTTACTTTGTTTTATCATTTAGGAATACTAAACATCACAAAAATAAAAACACAGGAAAATAGAAAGGTGAAAAGGATAATTACCATGATACGATTTTAAAAAAACATAAATAATTTTTATGGTGAGACCGTTTCTGGTCATTACGGTCGAGACAGTAAACGAGCATCACGGTGAGATACTGAGCGAACTTTTTAGTGTGTATTACGGTGAGACAGTAAACATCAGACAGTAATTTCAAAATACTAACTGTGAGACTGTAAACATAAAACTTTATGGTGAGACAGTTAACATGACAAACAGTAACTGAGAAACCGTAATCATGAAACGGTAAAGTATAATATAGTAGGATACCGAATAGTAAGACCTGAAATAGTAACTAGTAAGGTATCTATTTGAGATTTATCATGCCTAGTTCATGTATGATGTAGTCTATTCTCTCGGAATTTAATGTTTTAGTGATTATATCAGCAAGTTGATATTCAGTACTAATGAATTCCAAAGTGAAATCACATTTTTGATAATGATCTCTCAAAAAGTGATGTCTTACATCAATGTGCTTTGTCCTAGAATGCGAAACCATATTTTTGAGATGTTAATAAGACTTGTGTTGTCACAATTTATAGGTACATGTCTGAATTGATATCCATAATCTAGTAATGTGTGTTTCATCCAAAAGATTTGTGTACAACAACTACCAGCAGCTATTTATTCAGCGTCTGCAGTAGATAATGCAACAGAATTTTGTTTCTTACTACACCATGATACTAGTGACTTGCCTAAAAGGTGACATGTTCCAAAGATTCTTTTTCTATCTAACTTACATCCACCAAAGTCAGCATCATAGTAACTAACTAATTCAAATGATTGTCCTTTCAGATAAAACATTCCTATATTGGTTGTATGCTTGAGGTATTTGAAAATTCTTTTTACAACATTTATGTGAGATTCCTTAGTGTTTACTTAAAAATGATCACGCATACACACACTAAATATAATTTCAGGATGACTAGCAGTTAAGTAGATTAAACTTCCAATCATTCCTCTATAAGTTGTTTGATCAACAGATTTTCCATCTTCATCAAGATCCAAATTACAAGTGTTACTCATGGGGGTGTCACTGCTTTTAGTGTTATCTAATCCAAAACATTTTAGAAGATCCTTTGTATATTTACTTTGATTTAAACTAATACCATTTTCATTTTGAAAAATTTTAAATCCAAGAAAATATTTGAGTTCTCCCATTAAACTCATTTCAAATTTGTTTTGCATCATTTTAGAAAAAACAACACATAAATAATTCTTCAAATATCCAAAAATAATGTCATCTACATAGATTTGAACAACTAAAACATCATTAGAAATTCATTTTATAAAAAGTTTAGGATCATCTATTCCTTTTGTAAAACCTTTAGAAATAAGAAAAGTACTCAATCTGTCATACCAAGCTCGTGGAACTTGCTTCAAACCATATAAGGCTTTTGATAGTTTAAAAATATGATTTGAAAAATGGGGGTTTATAAATCCAGGGGTTGTTCAAAAAAACATCCCCTACTACATACACATTTAATAATGTACTATTAACATCCATTTGATATAGTGTGAAATTCAAATGTGCAGCATAGGCAAGCAGGATTCTGATGGCTTCAAGTCTGGATACTAGTGCAAAGGTCTCCTCATAGTCAATTCCTTCTTCTTTACTATAGCCTTGTGCCACTAGTCTAGCCTTGTTTCTAACTATGTTACCAGCTTCATCAACTTTATTCATAAAAACCCATTTAGGGCCTATGGTCAAAGTGTCCTTAGGTCTGTCTACTAATTCGCAAACTTTGTTTCTTTCAAATTGATTCAATTATTCTTGCATAGCCATCAGCCAAAATTCATCATTTATTGCATCATTGATATTTTTAGGTTCAATCTATGAAAGAAAAGCTTAATGTTCAACCTGGTTTCTTAGAGAAGCTCTATTTTGTGTTCTTCTATCTAAATCTCCTACAACAGCATCTAAAGGATGATTTTTAAGGGTCCTAGTTGGTCTAGAAAAGTAGGGCTAAAAGTTTTAGGTTCATTTACATGTTTGGGTTCAATAGAAACAGGTTCTGGAAAATTTTCAGAACTGGTTGTCTTAACAACAGGTTCACTGTTTTTGTCATTATGGTTTCTAATGGACATATCTTCTTCAAGATTTTCAAGAGGGGTCTTAGGTTCATCTGGATCAGTTTCATCAAATTTGATGTGTACAGATTCTTCCACACATTTTTTTCTCTTATTGAATACTCTATAGTCTTTACTCGAGATTGAGTAACTTAGGAAAATTCATTCATCACTTTTGGAAGAAAATTTGTCAAGATTATCTTTAGTATTAAGGATATAAAATTTGCAACCAAAAACTTTAAAGTAATTAACCTTAGGCTTTCTATTGTTACAAATCTCATAAGGAGTATTTTTAAGAATTGGTCTAATCATGACTCTATTTATAATATAATAAGTTGTATTAACATCTTTATCCGAAAAGTAAATTGGAAAACCATATTCATTGAGCATTGTCCTAGTAATTTCTTGAAGGGTTCTATTCATTCTTTCTACTACACTATTTTTTTTAGGTGTTCTAGAAGTAGAGAAGTTGTGACTATAGCCATTGTGTGAGCAATAAGATTCACACTCTTGATTTTCAAACTCAAGGCCATGATCACTTCTCAAGGTCTTGATCCTAAGTCCGTTAAGGTTTTCTACAGACTTGGAATATTTGAAAAAATAAGAACAGGATTAACTTTTGTGAGTAAGAAAGTATCCCAAGTGTACCTAGAAAAATCATCTACAAGAACATAAACATATTGCTTCCCATTTAGACTTGAAACTCTTGATGTCCAAAAAAATCCATGTGAACCAACTCGAGAGGTTGAGAAGTAGAAACTTATTTCTTTGATTTGAAAAAAACATTGTGTTGTTTTCCCTTTTGACAAGGATTGTAGACTTTGTTAAGTGGGAATTCCAGTTTAGGTAAGTCTCTAACTAAACCTTTCCTAGTCATTTTGCTAAGTGAGTGCACATTACAGTGTCATAGTCTTCTGTACCATAGACAAGATTCTTTATGAAAATCATTTAAACAAGTAACATTTTGTTTAGCTAAAGAATTCAAATCTACAGCATAAACATTTTCATTTCTTAATGCAGTAAACACCAAAACATTTTTAGAATTAAAAACATTACATAAATCATTTTCAAATTTTACATTGAAACCATCATCACACATCTGAGAAATACTCAGCAGGTTGTATTTTAAGCCACCAACAAATAGTACTTTAGAAATTAAAATTGAATCGGTGTTACCAATATGGCCTAAGCCGATGATTTTTCCTTTTGAGTTATCCCCAAAGGTAACATGTCCTCCATAAACTTTGATTAATCTTTTAAAGCATGAGTAGTCTCTTATCATATGCCTTGAACATCCACTTTCCAAGTACTATATCTTCCTACAGGAACTTTTCAAGAAAGTTTGATAGAAAAGAGGTTGAGAGAGATATAATTTTGGTACCTAGACTTTCTTGGGTCCATAAAGGATAGCAAGTAAAACATTAGGTACCCATATTTGTCTAATGGGTTTCCTACAATTAACCGATTCAAATGATTTTGATAAGTAAACTTTGTTTGGTCTGTAAGAATTTGAATATCTAGATAAAGTGTACGAGTTTCCAAAACTTGAACTAGCAGCATACTGTCCAGATTTTGGAATAAATTTATTCTTAATAATCTGTCTTTGTCCAGGTTGATATCCTAAACCAGTATTATACTTTGGTGCAACTTGTTTTCCAAGAATTTGAGTTAGAGTATTCTTTCCATTTGTGAACTTCTCTAAGTATTTTCTAAGTTTCTCATTAGACAATTTGAGTTTAGTATTCTCATTTAACAGTTGAGAATTATTTTCCTTTTCTATACTAAGATCCGACTTAACAGTACTAGTCATGGCATACTGTTTCTTTAATGATTTGTACTTATATTTTAGCTCATTAAAATTATCTTCTAACATATTATAGTATTCAAATAATTCATCTTTAGACATATTATCATCATCATTTGAATCACTTTCATTCCCAAAATAGTAATCATTCAGCATTGGGAAAATAGGTACCTCAGATGTTTTAGTCATGAAACACATGTTGGCATGATTCTTTTCTTCGGAATCAGAAGCTTTAGATCCATATGAGCTATCTTCCAAAGCACTCCATGTTTCCTTCATAGATTTCTTATATTTTTTGTACTTATAACCATATTTCTTATTAAACTTAAATTTTGGACAGTCGGCCTTAACATGTCCTTTCCTTTTACATTCATAACAGACTATCTCATCATTTTTATCAGCTTTCTTCTAATCTCTCTTCCAATTACCTTGTTGTTCATACTTACCCTTATAATTTTATTTTCTGAAAAAATTATTATTTCTATAGAATTTCTTGAATCTCCTGGCTATATGAGCCATCTCTTCATCACTATCAGAATCATAATTTTCACTAGTTGAGCTTTCTTCAACTATGTGAACTTTATATTTGTCCTTGATTTTTGAAGTAGTAGACTTAAATTCCACTTACTTCTTCTTAGGTTCATCATCTTCCTCTTTATTTACCTTCAAATCTTCTTCATAAATCATCAATTTACCTATCAACTCCTTGATAGGTAGCTTTCCAATATCACATGATTCTCGTATAAAGACAGATCTTCCTCTCTATCTATCTGGTAGGCATCTTAGTATCCTCATGATTTTCTCTTTTGCTATAACATATTTTCCCAGTGAGCTCATTGTATTGACTATCTCATTAAACCTAATATACATATCAGAAATAGATTCATCAGATTTAATTTTAAAATTATCATACTTAATAGTGTATGTATTTAGTCTCATTTTCGTAACATTGGTTGTTCTCTCATGGGAAACAGCCATAGTATCCCATATTTCATAAGCAGTCTTACAAGTAGATATTCAATTAAATTATTCATCTCATAAATAAAAATATAGGGAATTCATTTCTTTACAATTATTATTGTAAGAAGCTTTCATAAGTTCATCCCAAGTAGTTCTAACAATTTTTGGAATCTTATTCTGAGTCTCTATAGCAGTCCAAATGTCAAATCCCATACTTTCAAAATGGATTTTCACTTTTAGTTTCCATTGGGAATAATTGACACCATTAAAGAAGGGTGGCATATTAGTAGCTACACCTTCTAATCTGTTATCCATAATTATATTTTATCAAGTGTATTTAAAGAGATAAAAATTTAGAAATAACAAAAATTTAAGATCTTTAAGACACAGCTAAAATCACAGTTGAAAATTTTTCCCAAACAGAGTATTCTGAAAAAAATTTATCAACAACCTCTGATACCAAATGTTGGTCGGAGTGGATACTCAAGAGGGTAAATTGAGTTCCAATTAAAATTTCTATTAAAAATTATTTCTAAAAAGGTTTTCCCCAAAGATTAAATACATCCCAGTTAATCAAGATTATACTATTATATGATTTTGAATGTTTAAATAACTTCTTAGAAGATTGATTAATTCTCAATAATCTTAATTTGTGTTATTAATATTACTTTTGAAGTTATTATACTAAGAAAATTCAGTTATAACTTCTTTCCAAGATTAATTATCAAAGTGACATTAGTGATTTCTGGATTATACAGTAAAGAAATAAAATAGAGATAACTAAATTAAGTAGCACGGCGGATATGAAACAAGTGGTTCAGTCTCAAGACAAGACCTAATCCACTCCACTTGGTGATCACCAGCCACCAAGCAGTTTATATAAATAAACTTTGATATACACCCTGGATCGGGGTTTACAATAGTACTCAGATTGTCCAGGTCCTCATACCTCTACCACATTTCTTCGTGGGAAAGCAACAACAATTGCACACAGGCTGTCCAGATCCTCATACCTCTACCACAGTTCTACGTGGGATACACCAAGGTATAAAGAGTTTGGTGTGAGGATTTCAGTATCCTCCTATTCAGTTTAGGAGTCAGTGTGTGTCCAAACAGAAAAAACCACACACTGCTCGTAATGTAATGAAAAAGAAATATCACAGCGGAGCAAGAATATAGAGATGAGTTTAGAATTCTCTTGTGTTATGTTAATGCATCTCTGGACTCTATTAGATTAAATCAGATGAATCATTGAGTCCCTCTCTAGAATTTGTTTGGAAAATAGAGTGTTGCAATTCATCTTGTGTTCTTCGCGAGGTTTAACGAGCGAAGATGTTCTTTAAGCTTCAAATATTCTTCGTGTGTTCAACAGTGTTGAGTTTCATGTAGTGTGCTTTTTTTTTCGAAACTTCCTCTAAGTATCTTCTTCTTTATTGTGCTCACGGCCTTGATTTTCGTTTTTGTATTGCACGTACTGATTCTTGTCCACACTTCACTTTTAACTTGGAATGCATGTGTTGGAGCCAACAGGTTGCATATGTTCTACACCTCATACCTTGTACTATCCGATGATATGTATACAAAGAAACATTAATTATATCAGTGCATTAAAATAATCAAATATGATCATTAGAAATTAAATTTAAAGATGACAAAATAGTTTAAGAAATGGTGTCACAGTAAGTCATGGAAACGGTGTCTCCATCACACGGTATCTGTATTGATCACGGCTTCTGAGTGTCACGGTGTCTCATGGTCATGGTGTCACATCATCACGGTGACTTGTGGTCATGGTGTCTCATGGTCACAGAGTCTTCTTCACGGTGTATTGCTTTACGGTGTCTAGCTTCATGGGGTCTAGTTTCACGGTGTCTGGCTTCACGGTGTCTGGCTTTACGGTGTCTGCTTCACGGTGTTTGGCTTCACAGTGCTTGGCTACACGGTATCTGCTTCACGGTTCCAGAAATACATAGCCAGTGGTAGACTCACGGTGTCTTAGAATTTTCAAAGAAACTGTTTTCATACTTAAATAATGATGATAATTGAAAGTATTAGACTTAAGAATTTTTCAAATAAGGTATTATGAGACTAGATCAAAGATAGTATAAAGTAAGTAAACTTAATATAGAGAAATTAAGATCTTTCATGGCTCTTCTTAAAGCATGAGAAAACTTTAAACATAAATACACATGATTAGATATAATTTATAGGATTTAACTAGATTTAATAAGATTTGTGATCATTAAAACATGATTAATACATGAGGAGTCCAATAGAAATCATCAAATACAAAATCAAAACATTATAAGGAATTTTCAACCCTCACCCAGATTCCTTAGAACAAAAAATATATAAAAATTTACAATGTGTTGGAATGAGATGTTCAAGAATAACGATATTCAAATGTATTGTGTTGAAAATTCATTAGCTTCGAGTTTCTCAAATTCACTCCTATTTATAGGTATCCCTCCAAATGTCATATTTATAGGAATCTTGGGGTTGGTTTAAATGGTGTCAAATTTTATTCACATGACAACTTATAAAATCATATCTTCATCTAATGTCACTTGGTATCACTATTAAAATGTTGTTACAATGAATTATGAAAAGTAGTAATAATTTTGACTCTGATTATAAAATTATTACTCTGATGGAATAAAACATATCAGTCATATGGATTTAAAACTTTTTATAATAATAGATTATAAATCATCACATGATAGAATAAATATATTCATACATATATATTAGATATAATCATACTGATAGACTGAATATCATTATATCTATTGATTAGATATCTTCACAATAATAGACTAAATATCAATATATTTATTGATTAGATATCATGATACCTATAGATTAGATATAGTCATACTGATAAATTGGATTTCATCAATCCAATAGATTGGACTTCTATCAATCTGATAGACTGAACTTCTATTAATCTAATGGAATGAACTTCTATCAATCCAATGGATTGGACTTTTTTTAATCTGATGGACTAGACATCTATCAATCTGATGGAATGTACTTTTATCAATTAGATGGATTATAATTATATCAGTATAATTATTTAGACTTCTATCAATCTGATGGATTAAAATTTTATAGAAATTTTATATTAATTTAGTTAAAAAGTATTTTTTTTATTCATTAAAACAATATTTTTTCAACAAAAACATTATAAAACTTGGGAAATGGAAAGTAAGAAAAACATATTTTTAATATTTTTTTTTGATTTTCAAATCCATGGATTGAAAGGGTAGAAATTAAAATTTCAACTAAATAATCTCCCCTTTTTGAAAAGAACAAAACACAACACTTAAAGAAAAAAACTATTAACTTTGAAACACATACATTTACTTTAGTAATTTGGAAACATATATCTTATCTCATCCTTTCTTTATGACTTATTCATAGTAAAACAAACTATATTTTGAATAAATAGATGATATATCTTTTTAAAATAAAAACTCTCCCTAAATAAAATATTTTCCCCAAAAAACTTCTTTAAGGAGTTTTCACTTAATCACTTTATAAAATAGTTCTCTCTCTATTACTTCTCTCAAAACATCTCCCCTTTTTTATTTTAAAAAATAAATATAGAGGTATAAAGTACCTAAAATTTTAGTTCTATGAAAACAAATTATGTAAAATAAATATACATCCAAAAGATAAAATAGAGAGAATAGTAATCCTATTAATTATAGAAAACATTCAATCAAATATATTAATGGAAGAACATTCACTTTCATTCATTTAAAAACAGTTTGAATATTATAACCAAATTTAAGAGTTCATAGAAGAAATAATTATTTCTTCTGGAGTTTCCTCATTATCGATTTCATTTTCTTGAATTCCTCCTATAAATACCTAGCCTTAAAACATTACATAATCTTGAGTTAAGTCAAGAATTTTACTATATATCACATTTAGGATATTTTTAGTTTTATAGTTTTAGATAATTAGTCCATAAATCATACATAAAAACCATAAAATAAAAAGTGGACACTTTTGATCAGTATCTATTTTTTCCACCATATAAAACTTTAAAAAAACAAAACATGATATCTTTTATGAAAAATCTTCATGACTATCAACATGAATTATTCTAATCCATTAATCATTCTTAAGTCCTATAAAAACATTAAAAATGTGGGATGAGCATAAAACTCGGTAAGGGATATAAAAAAAAGGAAACCATTAGTCCATTGATAAACACTAAAATCCATAAAACTTATTAAAAAAGTAATACTTTTCACCTTTATAAGAAGTAAATACTTTACTTTGATAATAATCTCATTTCATACTTTTTTATAATCACAATATTACCATAAAACCCATAACAAGAATATAAAATACATAAAGGTAACTTGTAATATCATTATACTTTTCACTCTTATAAATGGAATAATGATATGGAATACTTTAATACATGTCACTCTTACAAATGGAATATCCATATGATCAAATTTCATACCCAATGAATTAAAGGGATATCATGAATCCACCCATCATGGGTTTATTATGGAACCACCTGTAATTATTTTATTATGGAACTGCCCATCAAATTTTCAAGTACAATTATATAATCATAACACATAAAATATAGAAATATTAAATATTTCACTCATAAAATTTCATTTTCAATCATAAGAAAAAATTTAAAGATATTAGAATAATAAATACATTTTAAAAACTCATTTTGAATAAAAAATAACCAAAAGGAAAAAAAATTATTTAATTATTAAAACATGAAACCTTGCAATGGAATCCAAAAATAGATATAATTCCCACAGTAGTAAAAAAATCATTTTCATTGTGTGTTTTAAGAATATAACATTCCTTTTTGTCATTTGTCAAAACATTCCATATAAATCACATAAAAATATTCCTTTTAAACATTATTTAAATTAAAAATAGACATAAAATTCCCTTCATAACACTTTTATATCTATATAAATAAACATGTAAAATAATATCAAAAATATTTACATAGAGGAAAGGATTAAATATTTAAATTTTAAAAGCATACCTTACCACTTTGAACATTCAAATCATAATACACATGAAAGAAGAATATTTAAAAAAATATTAAAAGTAACATGATAACATATTAAATATGGATTTGTAATGTCAAAGGGATTTTATATACACTTTATAAAATAATGAAGGTGCATATCATCAAGAAATTCCTCAATAAAAGGAGATTGAGACGAAATCCCTTACCTTGGGTCTATCTTGTCTCATGTGTCTTTACCTTCTTGGATAATAAACTTATATTAATTATCTTCTTACTATATACCATTTTTAAAGTTTATTTTTACTTTTATTTCACTTATTATAGTGTTTTATACAACTACTTAAACCATTAATTTTATGTCGGGTGTTTTGACAATATTTGGTTTATATGTCGAAATTACTTTGGTAGATTAATTATAGACAAAGGTCTTATTATATGAACATATACAGAATAATAATCATGAAATAATTATAATATATATACATCAATTAAACTTTTAAAACCAATCATTAATTATTGTTATAAAAAATTAATCAACGTTGCAATCATAGAGATGGTAGGTCATACGTACGCATGAGTAACGTTCTCATTTTTCAGTGATTGTTATGGAAAGAAGGAAAATAAAAAATTATCTTTACATAATGATAATTATATAATATATATACCATATTATTTAATAATATATACTTATATATGTAATTATGTTGATTTAAAAGGAATCACATCACTTTGAGAAGGCGGTAGTCCACATGTCCACGAACGACGTTATCACTTTTTTAGTGTGTGGAAAAGTGTTAAATAAAATGATGAGTTATATCTATATAAAGGTAATTATATAATTAATATAATATATAAGTTATGTATTTCAAATATATTTAATTAAACCCATTCTTAATATGTTCCATGTGGTGTTTTAATGTAGCACATCGCTTTGAGGAGGCGGTAGTCTACACTTCCAAAAATGATGTTATTATACTTACAAAAAATGGAATACATAAAGGTAAGTATTATAAAAGAGTTACCAAAGAATAAATACATAATAAATATAGCATATATCATATATAAATACTTTTTCTATCATAATTATCAACCTTTAAAGGTGGTAAATGAAAAATGAACAACATCATTTCATGAGGTGGCAGTTTTTCGTACACAAGAATGGTAAGATAGTTACCCATTTGATGGATGTTTTTGTAAGTTTAGTTCAATAAATTATCATAAAATTATTCCAGTATATTTATTATATTTATGTTATTATTTATTCATGTAATTATAATATTTTAGGAAGTTTATAGTGAAAATAAAATAAAAGAGTTTGAGGAAGGGTGTTAGCTCTTATTGAGGTAACTCCTTTTTCTTTTCCCTAAAGGGATTCCTTGGATGGATTTATGCATAGGGTGAGGCCTCTAGGATTAAGGGAGTAATTTTGATGATTTGGGCAGATATTGGTCGATCCAAAGTGGCTTGAGAGGTTTTAGGAAGTGGTAGGGGTGAATTCATTTTTATAGTGGAGGAGGAGTGGCACTCTTATAAATTTTTGAAAAGGGAATTCCACCCACGTATTTCCCATGTCAAGAGGATCCAATAATGGTACCAATTTGAAAAAATGTCAGATAGGGTCAAAATATGTCCATAAAAGTTCTTTTGTACAAGTTTCTAGTTCATTGTTTCATTTAAGTTTAAGGTTTGGTACCTTGTTAAGCTAATTTTTCTCTTAATCATTGTAATTAATTTTATTCACTTTCACTAATATTTTTTATCAAAAACTAATTTGAACTTATTAGATATTATAAATTGTGTTTTTTAAAAATATGGAATCATTTTTTTCAAATTCTAATCATATAAGTGATAGAAATTAATTTAAGTTTAACACCACATATGGGAAGTGACAGTAGAATTTTAAAGTAAAAAATGTTTGAAAGTTTGCTATGTTTTTATATTAAATTTCAAATTTAAATTGATTAAAATGACATAAATTAGGTAAATTTATAAAAAATAATATAATTAAAATTTAAAAACATTTAAAAATATAATTTATCCTTATAAATAAATTAGATGAAAAAATATTTTTGAATTATAATTCATTATTTTTCAATATTCATTAAAAAATAAAACATCATAAAAAATACAAAAAAATCACAATAACCAAATTTGTATCTTTATATTTCAAAAATAAAGTTTATTTTGATGTATAAAACTAATAAAATTTCAACAAATGGGATTTAAAATGGGTTATCTATTAAAAGGTTGTAAAACAACATTTTAAAAATATAGAGCTTTTTATGCTTAAAATTAGATTTATTATTATTTTAATCCAATAAAATTTATTAGATGACTTTAAAACATTTAATAAACTTGTGTAAATATAATATATTTAGTCCTATTTATTCTCATTGACATAAAGGCTAGTCCATAACTACCACTTAAAATATTAATATTAACAATATATTATTTTTCGGTATAACTTAGTCTTGTGTTCCATGCAAGATTTTAAAGAAACTCATTATTATGTGTCAGGTAATCTATCAAACATTGAATACATTTTAAGGTAAAATTACTATCTAATTAATAAAATTGATAAATATAAAAACTTATTAGTCTATAATTACCTTGGATGTTACGTCCTTCCCCCCTTTTGGAAATTTTATCCTTGCAATTTTATTCACTTATCAAATCAGTGGGGGTATTTTTCTCTCAATGAATTTTAAGATTCCCATATTGCCTCTTAAACCATATAGTTTTTTCATAAATCCTTTACCTGATGAATTACCTTATTCCACAAAACTTTATCTCTATGGTTAAGAATCTGAATTGGTTGCTCCACATAATAAATATTATCTTCCAACTGAACTACTTTAGGGATAAAAACATGAGATGAGTCCAGTACATACTTCCTGAACATTGAACAATTAAATAATTTGTGTACCTGATATAACCTTGTAATTAAGTCCAATCAGTAATCAATTGTTCCAAATTTCTATATTATTTCATATGGTCCAATGAACTGTGGAATCATATTCCACTTCATACCAAAACACATCACACTTTTCCATAGAGAAACTTTTAAAAATAAAAGATCACATACCTCAAAAGAAATATCTTTTCATTAGTTATCCACATAACTCTTCTGCTTAATCTAAGATTTCATCATGTGTCACTGAATCAACTAAACTTTCTATATTGTTTCCTCTACAAACTTGGGTCCTATTAACTTCCTTTATCTAACATCATCCCAAAAAGATGATGTTTGACATTGCTTTCCATATAATTCCTTGAAAGTCACCATCTTTATACTAGAATAAAAACTATTATTGTAAGAAAATTTAACCAAAGAAATATGTTGATCCAAAATTCCCTAGTAATCAATTGATTAAGAATAAACCATATCTACCAAGTTCAGAATTTTTATCTCGTACTATCCATCATATAGAAGATGAAAAGTTATACTGAAATTTATTTCAGTACCCAAAAACATATGAAGACCTTTACAAAAATTGGATGTGAATCTAGGATGATGATCAGATAAAATGGAGAGAGGCACTCCATGTAACCTCATAATATCTTTTAGATATAGTCTAGAAAACTGATCTAAATAAATTGTATCTCGAATGGGAAGGAAATGTGTAGATTTAGTTAATAGGTCAAAAATAACGCAAATAACATTATTACTTGAGAAGTATTTGTAAATCCCAACACGAAATCCATTGATATGTTCTCCCATTTCAACTCTGGAACTATAAAGGTTGAAGCATCCCCTTTGGTAATTGTTTCTTTACTTTAACCTATTGACAAGTCAAACACTTCATGGTAAATTCAACAATATATCTTTTCATTCCTTCCCAAAAATAATACTCCTAAAGGTCTTTGTACATGTTAGTCATTCCCATATGAATAGAAAATAGATAACTATGAGCTTTAGTCAACAAATCTTTCCTCAAATATAAATCACTATGCACACATAATCTTTTCCAAAATCATAAAACACATTATTAATCAATATTAAAATCGTAAAATGTGTCATTATTAATAGATTATACCATTTCTTGTAGAGATTTATCCACCTTATGATCTTTATTAATTATATATGAAAAAGTTTACTTCACTCTAAAACAAAATAGAGTATTTCCCTATATCCAAAACTTATTACCAAATTTTATCAAATCATTAACCAAAGGGTCACACTCTAACAGTAGTTAATTCAAAATCATGTGTAGGGTAATTTTACTCATGAGTTTTTAACTGATGTAAAGAATTATAAAATACCTTGTCATTCTGCATCATGACACAACCAAGTCCTTTTAATGAAGAATCATTGTAGATGATGAATTCACCATTTTGTGAAGGGAGACCAAAACCAGTGCATTGACCAAACTTCATTTTAGTTCCTAAAAACAAACATTACATTCTTCTATCCAGATAAACTTAACTCCTTTTCAAGTTAACTTATTCAATGGGATAGATAACTAAGAAAAGTATTCAACAAATATTCAATAATAACATCCTAATCCAAGAAAAATATAAATTTGAATGACATTGGTAGGTATTGTACCCTCATCAACAAGTTTTGTTTTAGAAGGTTCAATATTTTGGAAATATTTAGAAACAATATGTCCAAGGAATGAAATTTTTTTCAACCAAAATTCACTCTTTCTATAATTTCCATATATTTTCTTTTCTATTTATGTTTTCAAAACAATATATAAGTTTTCTTTATGTTCCTCATTTCTTTTAGAATATACCAAAATATCATCTATAAACACAACCACAAACTAATACAAAAACTTATGGAATAATCTATTAAAAAGATTCATAAATGTAGCAGGTGAATTAGATAACCAAAAGGGAATAACTGCAAACTCATAATGCATATATCTCATCTGAAATGTTGTCTTTGGAATGTCATCCTCTTTCACCTTCAATTGATGGTACTTGGACCTTATATCAATCTTTGAAAAACACTAATCTACATAGATCTGATCAAAAAAATCATTGTTATAAGTCAAAGGATACTTGTTATTAATAGTGATGTTATTTAGACCTCTATAATCAATACATATTCTCATAGAACTATATTTATTTTTCAAACATAAAACATGATCACCTCATGGTGAAGTGGTAGGTCGAATGAAACCTTTATCAAGAAATTCTTGCAACTGGTTTTTTAATTACACAAGTTCTAGTTGAGCCATTATATAAGGGGGTTTAGAAATAGGCTTAGCATCAGGCACTAATTCAATAGTAAATTCAACTTTCTGGTCAGGAACAACATTAGGCAATTCATCAAGAAAAACATCGGTAAATTCATTCACTACTTAGATGTAACTATTCAAAAATATTTCTTTGTTTTAAAAAACGTGATCAAGATAACTTTTAATACCATATTTTATCAATTTCTCAGCTTCTTTTTATGCTATAAAAGGTATGAAATCATTGAATAAAAATTAATTGGATTTACAATCTATTTTAGCATGATAAACTGTAATTAAATCCATACCTAAAATGATATCAAACTCCATTATGGGAAATACCACAAGATTTATAAGAAATACCATCCCACTAATGTTAACAAGAATATTTCTATAAATATTGGTTTCTCTAACACTTCCACCAAAGGTTTTTACCAAAATTTATATCCTACTTTCATGAGGTGAGATTTCTATTTTTCTAGAAAAAATTTCAAAAATAAAAAAATGCCAACATCCAGAATCAAACATATTTTTGGAATAATTTGAATAGACTAGTAACATACATGTTTCCACTTCATTTTATGGCCCAAAATCAACTATAATAGTATAAAAATATTTTTCCACACCCTTTTTCTTTCGATCTTACTAGTTTATACCCTGGGTAATCATCTTTGGAAACATATTGGCATAATGGCCAAACTCATTGCAACTAAAAAATATTACCCTTAGCCTTTCATTGCTTTTCTGGTCATATTCTTTGCATTCATAAACCATATAACCAATATTAACACATTAAAATCACTTACCCTAATTTAAAAACATTCTTAGGATTCTTTTTACCACACTTCTTACAAGATGGAAATTTGGTTTTCTTACCTCCAAACTTCTTTGAAAAATTCTTTCCCATTGCCTTCCAATTGGACTTATTATTTTACTTATTGTCATAGTACACATGATAATTGGAAAACTCTATTTATACCTTCTTATAATATCTAACAATATTCTCATAGCTCTTGAACTAGTGAGAATATAATTCCTTTCTATATCTAGGTTTTAATCCAGAGTAAAACCTATTTATCTTATGATCAATATATCAGAAAAAATTTCGGACATACCTCACTGGTCGAGTGAAGTTTTATTTGTATGAATCCATCAAATATTTCTCCATTGGTCTCAATTATAAGAATTTATTTTCCATCCTAAGTCAATAATCCTTGGGAAAATAATTCTCAAATAAAATATTCTTAAATTCATCTCATTCCAAGGCATCAATATTTTCACATTCCCTGATGTTTTTAACCATTGACCACCACTAGTCAGATTCACCTTCAAAATTATAAAATGAAAGAGTTACCTTTTGGAGATATAAATACCCAGGACATTGGATATCTTTTCTAGGGATTCAATCCATCAATCAGTTATCACGGAGTTATATGATCCTATAAATGATGGGGGATATCGTCGCATAAAATGCTCCACTATATTCATGTTCTTCTATAGTATATTTGGTTTCTCTCTTTCATGGACACCACAACCATTTATAACCTAAGTCAAATGATAAATCAATGTAAAAAATAGCTCAATTCTGATTCCAACTATCTCATAATACTGATTCGGAAGTATATTTTTCTCTCAGTGGCTTCCCACTACAGCTTCCTTGTTTCCTCTATAAAAACTATTCTGAACAAACATACTTTAGAAGAATCAAGATTGTAATCTTAAAATTCTATATCATTTTAACTTAACCATAAAGTAAAATATTATAAGGGAATGCTACTAGTATTAACCTAAACTATAAAGTCATCTAAACCTTTCCTCAGATACCAACTATAAAGACCTAGACTTAAAACATTACATAATCTTGAGTTAAGTCAAGAATTTCAATTTATCTCACTTTGAGGATCTTTTCAGGTTTATATTTTTAGAGAATAATTCCATAACTCATACATAAAAAAGTATAAAATACAAAGTGGACACTTCCAATCAGTTTCCATTTTTTCAACCAAATAAAACATTAAAAAATTAAAACATGATCACTTTTATGAAAACTCTTCATGAATATCAACATGAATTATTTAAATCCCTTTCTCATCCATAAGTACTCTGAAAAACATTAAAAAACCCGGGATAGTCCTAAAATTTTCAGTATGGGATACAAAAAGAAGAAAACCATTAGTCTATTGATAAACACTAAAATCCATGAAATTTTTTCAAAAAATAACACTTTTCACCTTGATAAGTAGTAAATACTTTCCTTTGATAATGATATAATTTAATTATTTTTTATAATCACAAGATTACCATAAAATCCATAACAAGCATAGAAAATACATAATGGTAACTTGGAACATCATTATACTTGTTACTCTTATAAATGTAATAATCATACGGTCAACTTCTATACATGTCACTATTACAAATTGAATAGCCATATGGATGAATTCCATAACCAATGCATTAGAGGGATATCACAAACCCACCCATCATTGGTTTATCAAGGAACCACCTATAATTAGTTTATTATGGAACCACCCATCAAATTTCCAAGTTCAATTATATAATAATAACTCATAAAAATTTGGAATTTTCAATATTTCACTCATAAAATTTCATTTACAATCACAAAAAAACATTTCAAGATTGCATAATAATAAATCCATTTTAAAAACCAGTTCGGAATAAAAAATACCCAAAAATCAAAATAATTTTTTCCATTTAAGAAAACACGAAACATTAAAATGGAATCTAAAAAAAATACCCATGGCGACATAAAAATAATTTTCATTGTGTACGTTAAGAATAGAATATTCTTTTTTTCATTTGTCAAAATATTTCATATAAAGAACATAAAAAATATTCCTTTTAAAAATTATTTTAGTTAAAAATATACATAAAATTCCATTTATAACCCCTTTATATTCATATAAATAAATATATAAAATAATATCAAGAATATTGACATGGAGGAAAGGATTAAATATTTAAACATTCAAAGCATCCCATACCACTTTGAACATTCAAATAATAATCTAAATGAAATAATAACATTTAAAAAAACATTAAATAATATGATAATATATTAAATAAGAACATAAAATGACAAAGGGTCTTTATATACACTTTATAAAATAATTAAGGTGTATATCATCAAGAAATGTCTCGGTGAAAGGATATTGAGACAAAATACCTTACCTTGAGTTTGTATTGTATCGTATGTATTTACCGTCCTGAATAATAAACATAAAGTAATTATATATTTGGTTGATAACCTTTTTCAAGTTTATTTTTAATTTTATTTCACTTATTACAGTGTTTTATACAACTACTTAAATAATTATGTTTGTGTCAAGTGTTTTGACAATATTGGGTTTATGTGTCAAAACGTCTTTGGTAGGTCAATTATGGTAAAATGGGTTATTATATGAACATATAGATAATATTAATAATTAAATAATTATCATATATATAAATAAATTACACTTTTAAAACCAATCATGAAATGTGGTTATGAAAAATGAACCAACGTTATAATCATGGGGATGGTAGGTCGTACGTATGCATGAGTAACATTATCATTTTTCAATGATAATTATAGAAAGACAGTAAATAACAATTTATATTTCCAGAATTATAATTATATCATATATACCACATTATTTTTTCTTATATACTTATATATTTAATTCTGGTGATGTAAAAGGAATCACATCGCTTCGAGGAGGCGGTAGTCCACACGTCCACAAACGATGTTATCACTTTTTCAATGTGTGGAAAAGTGTTGAAGAAAATGATGTGTTATATTTTCATAAAGGTAATTATGTCATAAATATCATATATAATTTATTTATTTCACATATATTTAATTAAACTCATTCTTAATATGTTCTATGTAGTGTGTGAACGTATCACATCACTTTGAGTTGGCGGTAGTCCACACTTCCACAAATGATGTTATCATACCTACACAAAATAGAATGTATAAAGGTATGTGTTATAAAAGAGTTAAAAAAGAATAATTACATAATAAATATCATATATTTCATGTACAAACATATTATTCATCGTAATTCCCAACTATGAAAGGTGGAAAAGTAAAAAATGAACAACATCATTTCATGATGTGGTAATTCACCGTACAAAAGAATGGTACGTTTGTTACCAATTAGATAGATGTTTGTGCCATTTTAGGTAGATCCCTTATCATAAAAACATTCTAGTATATTTAGGATACTTATTTTTTTTATATTCAGGTAATTAGAATATTTTAGGAAGTGGATAATGAAAATAAAATAACAGAGCTTGAGGAAGGGTGTTACCTTTTATCCAAGTAACACCTTTTGGTTTGCACCAAAGGGATTCCTTGAATGAATTTTTTCAAACTTTTAGGCTTATAAGATTAATTTATTTATTTTAATTATATATTTTGGTAGATATTGGTTGATAAAAAGTTTCTTTAGAGGTTTGATTAAGTGAGAGGGGTGATTTTATTTTATAGTGGAAGAGGAGTGGCACTCCTGTAAATTTTTAAAAAGGGAATTCCTACCATGTTTTTTCCATGTCAAGTGGATCTGATAATGGTATAAATTTAAGAACATTTATTATAGGTTCAAAATATGTTGATAAAATGTCTTTTGAAAAAGTTTATAAGTCATTTTGGTTCTTAATTTTACAGGTTAGTACCTTGTTAAGATAATTTTTCTCTTAATCATTGTAATTAATCTTAATCACATTCACGAATATTTTTGGTAAAAAATAAGTTGAACTTATTATACATTAAAAATTATTATGATTCCAAATATAGAATCCATTTTTCCAAAGTAAAATCATAGAAGTTGAATAAATTAATTTAAATTTTACCCCACTGACGGGATGTGACGGTTGGTTTTTAAAGTAAAAATGTTCAAAATTTTGCTAAGTTTTTATATTCAACTTCAAAGTGAAATTGATTAAAATGACCTAAATTGGGTTAATTGATAGAAAAATAATATTATTAAAATTTAAACCCATTTAAAAATATAATTTAACCATATAAATAAATAATACGAAAAAGAAATTTTGAATTAAAATTCATTATTTTTCAATATTCATTAAAAAATGATACATCACAGAAAAATAACAAAAATTCACAGTAACCTAATTTGTATGTTTCTATTTAAAAAATAAATTTTATTTTTACATATAAAATCAATAAAATTTCCACAAATGGGTTCTCCATTAAAAGTCGGTAAAACTACCTTTTAAAAATATAGAGCTTTTTTTGCTTAAAATTGGATTTATTTTTATTTAAGCCTATAAAATTTATTAGATGAATGTAAAAACATTTAATAAAAATGTGTAATAAAAATATAGTTATTACTATTTATTATCACCAACATAGTATCTAGGAGATAACTACCACTTAAAATAATAATATTATCGATATATTATTTTTTGGTATAACTAAGTCTTGCATGCAACGCAAAATTTTAGAGAAACTTATTGTTGTGTGTTAGGTAAGTTATCAAACATGGCATCCATTTTAAGGTAAAATTAATATCTAATTCATAATATTAATAAATATGAAAAAATATTATTCTATAATTACCTGGGATGTTACACCTCATGATTTCTCTCAACTTCTTGTTCTTTTGACTCCAACTTTGCAAGCCTTGCTTCCATAACTTCAAATATTCTAACTTATTTCTTTAGATTATTAACTTATTATTTTAGATAATTGTTCTAGTAATACTAATATTTCAACTTTTTTACTTCTTATACAATAATATAATTATTTTTATTCAATTAAAATATTTCCTAATGTTGTGACTCTGCTAAATTTTTTAAATGATCAACCAGCTAAATATTTTCATAAACATCAGAAGATAAATTATAGAATGAGTCTTAAATATATAGAGAATTATTCTTAACAATTTCTATCTTATCATGTTTAATATTTAAATATATTTTGATATATTTTAACCACTTTATTACCAACTTCACCCATCTTCTTTCAGATGTAGGAACAACTTTGGAAGACTTGAATTCTACTTTAATCTATACAACAGTTTATGCCAGTTCATTCAGGGAATCCGATTTTTGTAAACCACTTAAACTCTTCTAAAAATATTTATATCGGGAATAAATACTCTGTAGAAAAAATTATATATTATACTAACTTAATTAATGAAACATTAAAATATGTAGACTGTAATTTAATTCTTTGATCTAAATGTGTTTTTAAACAACAAAAGGCTTCATAATTATTTTCTACAAAATAAACCCTAATATGTCTAGTGTAATAATCAACTAAAATATATACATAGTAATTTTTTCCAATAATTATATATTTTTTAGGACCAAACAAGTCCATATGCACTAATTTTGATGCATCAAAATTTGGAACTTCACTAACAGATTTTAGACTTGACTTGTTTTGCTTCCAAATTGATAGGGATCACAAAATTTTTAAGTATCAAACCTAATTTTTGGTATATCCTTAAATATTAATTTATTATACGACTTATCTATAGTTTTAAGATTATATTATCATAATATTCTATTCTATAACCAATATTTATCTTCCATTACATAAAATTAATTTAGAACTTGTCTTCTAAGGTCTTATAAGTTTAGTGTATAGACATTGTCATATCGAATGGTAGAAAGTTTAAATTCATATATAGAACTATGAATAGTACATTTATCATTCTTAAAGTTCATAAGATATCCCTCATCACATAATTGGATTATTCTAATAAGTTGTTTCTTAATTACTATAACAAATAAAACATTTAAATTTAAGGATTTTTTAAGAAGAACAATGTTACCTATTCTGGTAGTTTATCATTGAGAAATATCTCCAAAGGTTACTTTACCACCTTTAATATTTATAATATTCTTAAAGAATTATTTTTTTCAAATAATGTGTCTATAGAAACCACTATCCATGTACAAAATGTTGTTTTTTTATACATTTCTTATCTTCCTAAAAAAAGATTATATTTTCAAAACCAAAACCTGTTTGGGTTCGGTATAATTAGAATGTAAAAATTTAAGAATCCACATTTTTTCAAATTTATCTTGTTTAGAAAATGTTAATTATTTTTAAAAATAATCTTTATGAAATCATAAGGACTGAATTTTAGTCAAAGAATATATCATCCATCCTTTTATTATATAACTTTTCATTACATTTTACAAACAGAGGATCTTTAAAGTATAGTGTCTTGGAAATCATGAACAATATACATGAAAACAACATAAAACATTATTATAATCCACTTTTAAGGCTTCATAAAAATTTAATCCTAAGTATAATTACTGCATCTCATAACCTGGAGACATACATCAAAGGAAATGGTGAGCAGGAGTCCTAGTAAGAAAAGAAAGTGAAACAGTTTACATGTGAACTTGAGAAATATCAATAAGAACATAGAGATAAAGAGTCATATCATAATAATAACTTGAAACATTACGTTAAAATGTGTCTAAACCATTTAATTTTTAAATTCATGAACATATCACCATGGTTCATCCCCAAGGTGTCATAGAAATTACCAAGGTTATTCACAAAGGTATCGTGAACCTTGTCATCTCTATAGATTAAATTTTATACCCAATGCATTGAAGCAATGTCATGGAACACCCTTAATATTTATTTATTTTCATGTAATACAAATATATCATAATCATACATTTCATAAATAATCCAAAGAGAATAAAAGAAATGGGTTTCATATCAAAATCGTGATGTTTTAAAAAGTGTTAAAAACTTTATCGTTATGTCATTTATAACCCATGGAAAAAGAATGTGGGTTTTATGTATGTAAACCCCAAAAACAAATATACCATTTTTTATGTATTGATGAATACCCCCAGAACTAAAATATGTTTTGGTATTCACATAAATATGATAAGATAATTTCTTGAGAAAAAGAGAGATGGGTTTTGACACGAAATTTATGCAGCATAATGACTATATAACATGGTTTAAGAAAATATTAAAAAGAGAGTGTAAAAGGGTCAACCACTCATAAATAAATCATAATACAGTATAGGTACAGAATAAAATTTACATAATATCATGATATTGATGTTTGAATGACATACCACATGAAAAGGAAACTTGAAAGAAAAGAGAATACGCGATTTCTTTACGAAAATTCTGCAGCCTAACGGTGTCAATTAAAAATTAATAAAATCAGTTGATGAGAGAGGAAAGGGTATATCATCAATTGGATATGAAATGGAAATTAATAAGAATATATAATAACATACCACAATATAATAATATGGAAACTAGAATACATAACATAAAGGAATTCATGACTTAAAAGAGGAGGATGAAAGGTTCCCTTACCTTGAAGAGTAACTTCGAAATCTTGATGGTTAGGACCTTGGGGGGATTGATGGAACCTTGGGAGGAATACTTGAGTGGTAAAAATATTATAGATTCATTGATGAAGAATTTTTAATGAAATTAATGAATGAATGGGTGGGTATTTATTACAAAAGTGAGGAAATGTTTTATTAATTTCCAAGGGACACCCCATCAGTGGTATTCGAAAAACCATGGTCTTACCCATGGTATTTGCACATGGTATTGAACACTTGAGACACCTAATAACATATATTTCTATTAATAATTCTACTAGAATTATTAAATCATTATTACATCATTAATTATATCATTCAACACACCGAAACTCAAAAACTGTATTTTTACTATTCACTGAAAATTCAATTGTTTCAGAAAAATCCCAAAAATTCACCCTAACTATTTTTCGACATGTAGAATCCAAAAGTGAACTACATTTTATTAAAAAAATAATTTAATTTTAAATTAAATTAAATAAATAAAATTCTAATACTTTATTGATAATTTCTAAAACATTAATTTACTTATACCATGATATAATTATATCACATCGCCACTTAAGATGACTAAAACATATTTATACCTCATAATGTGACGTTACTTATCCATTGGTAAAATTATCATTAATAAGGGTAAAATTACTATTCCAAAGGGTAAAGTTACTATTCAATGAAAAAAATATTTTGATCTTATTGAACCAGATTTTTCACCCTAATTACAACTATGTATGTCCGGTTTTCATAAATCATTTCACAGAAAAATTTATTTAATAATAAAATGTTTTTATACTATTCATAAAAAAACTATATTCATCAATTAATATTCATAAAAAACACTATTCATAAAACATTATTCATAAAATTGAAATGTATTTGAAAATTTCTAAAAAATAATCCTAGGTTAATTTTGACATTTGAAATTAAAAAATGATATTTATTTTACCATAATAATTCTCTATGTATGAGAAATCTTTGAAAAGTAAAATTTTACTTCTAAAATAAATTTAACAAATTTTTCTTAATTTAATATATACTTTATTCAGAAAAGTTATTCCAAAAATAGGAATGATGAAAAAACAATTTTATTTATACCAAGGGATTACACAAAGTATCTAAGTCCTCATTACATAGCCCCTTATAAAACCTTCACAGTACCTAAGTGTAAGGTGTGCTATATTGATAGAATCTTTGGGAGGCTCGGATAACATTTCTCGAGTGGTGATTTATATCATCTTGAACTTCTCCCATAGTAGATTCAATTCAAGAGTCACATATTGAAGCTTAGCATGGTCTTGGTCCAGAGCAAAGCCCAAAGATGCCACCTCCTTCCCAAGCTCTAACAGATGGGCTTCGTACGGCCCAAGTCTACTGGATGAGGCCATCAACTCCGCTTTTTGTATTAATTAACAATGATCATTTGTATTTATAAACAATAATCATAACGTTAAGAGTATAGTTTCCAATGATCATATAACGGTAAAAACCCAGCAGTATAATTTTAATTATACTCACTTAATTAAATAGATGATATAGTTTTGTAGAGTATATAATAACACACAAAATCAGGAAAAAATATTATTCAAAGGTTCGGGTCGTTACAAAGAACATTTTTTCTTCAAGTGACCACCACTTTTAAACTTAGTGTAAAATAGATCACTTTTCAAAAAAAATATTATTAAAAATAGGTTTTCTATTTATAAAACCCATTCCGAAAACATATCTATGTGGTCTAATTTGATTATACATCTTATCAAAGTTTTTATTACAATTTGTAAACATAGAAAAAATATTTTTCAAAATAAAAATTTAACAAATAAGTTCTATAAATATGTTATTATCCTCAATTGAATTTGTATTTGAATTAAGTTTCTTTATATAATTTATTAAACTAGTTTAATCAAAATTAGATTTATCTAATTTATTATAAATATTAGTTTTCTCATAATTATGTTTTTATAATTCTCTAGAAAGATCTGAAATCTCAATTTTTAAAGTATAAATCCTTGAATTTTCTTTCAAAAGTTTTTCTTGATCAATATCAAGTTTTTTATAAATCTTACAATTTTAATTTTCTAGTAATTTTTCAAATATTGAAACTTATTAAAAACTAGTTAAGGTGTTATTCTCTTCTAACGAATAATATTATTCATTGGAATTTTTATAACTGTTATCATCATTACTATCAGGATAATTCTTATTTAATTTATTATTTGTAAGAGATTCAGTAGTTACCTTAACCATGAATCATTTTTTAACCTTTGAAATTTATTCATATAATATGATGTTCTTTTATCTTGAACTTTCATTATCTGGTGAATTATCATATCATTTTTCTCCACCACTATCACTCTAAGTATTTGAATCTTTTAGACTCTTCTTATTTTTGTTCTTATATTACTTATTGGAATTTATATCATAGTTTCTTTTCTTTTTATCCTTTCGCTTTAGGGTAGGATAATCTGGTCTAATATTTCCTTCCTTCTTACATTAATAACATATCACATCTGAAGAAAAAAATTTATCAGATTTATCCTTGTGATTATTCTTATATCTATATTATAAATCCTTCTTTACAACTATCTTATTCATTCTCTTCACAATATTATCCAAATCATTTCTAGATTATTCTGATAAAATACTATCTAAATCAACTATCACTTTCTTCTTTTTAGATGAATTTTAAAATTTCTCAGTAGATTTAACTTTATTAACATTAGAATTTATTTCAAAATAAACTCCTCCATTCTTCTTTTTCATCTTTTATGCATCACCTTTCAATCTTCCCTCATATTGCATGAGATTTCCAATAAGATCATCAAAAGTTAATTTTTTTAATCCTTTTAGTATCATCTAGAGAAGTAATCTTAGACTCTCATTCCCCAATAATGATCTCAATAATATTTTCAACTAATATCTCATCTATAAAATCTTTATCTCCAAGTGATTTTAAACTATTTACAATAGTCATGAATATTTGGTGCATATTTTAAATAGTTTCTCCATATAAGAAAACAAACACTTGATAATAATATCAAAGAATAGATCTTCTAGATTAAATAAAATTTTAAGTTCCAAAATGAGTTACTTAAACCTTCTTTCATATGATATTTTTATCTTTACAAGATGAAATATGACTATATATATTACTTTTCATAGTAAAATTCAGAGTATTTCCCACATGGTAATTCAACTAATATTCTTGTTTCTCTTGATTTTTAAAAATATATACTTAATTCTTCAGAATCTTGTAGTTATCATTCAGTGTAAAAATTTTGTCCACACCTATATTAATAAGAAACTTTTTCATCCTTTATCTATAGTACTCATAGTCAACACCATCAAATATTAGTGGTCTTCTAGGATTCATATTTTTTAGAGTACCAACATTTAAACCAGTTATCTTTGAAACAATACTCTTTCTATTATTAACACATTAGTGTAATAACAGTTTATAAGAAAATTATTTATAATAACTTGTAAAAACTTGAAGTAATAATAAAAGTAAAAACTCAACAAGTAAATCAGTAGAACCTTATTTGATACCAATTATTGGATTGTAATAGTATATAATGGATACAAGAGGGGGTGAATTGTAGTTTAAAATATTAAACTGACATAAAACCCAAAAATACTTTTTTTATAAATATTAGACTTAGTAATATTCTAATGATTTGAGTATATATATAAAAATTAGAAGTCACTCAATAAATCAGAGCTTCTAAACAGAATTACAAACATCCTGGTTAAAATAGATATGAGAAAGATTTAGAAAAACAAACTTTATAATATAAATTCATAGTGGAATATAAATCTCGTTAAAGAAAGTAATATGAAATCTTATTGTAAAGTAATAATGATTTAAAATTTTTATAAAATATATTCTAATCTTTAACCTTAATAGTTAAGAAATTCAGAAATCCTAACTTAGGATATCCATAGTTTTCAACCTAACTATGAGGTTTTTATTTATGCACCAATAAATTTCTCTATGTGAATGTTGGAATAGATCTATCTTTATTAAATAAAAAATCCCTCAATCTGAAGATTGGAATAGATCTGTCTTCTAATCCCATAGAATCACTCGATCATCCTGAAGTATTACATTTCTTCCTATCCCCAAATTCCCTAGATCTAAACCCAGATTAGAATTAGAGAATACAGAAGAAAATTATCTATGGAATTTAAAAACCCTTACACAGATTCCTTAGAACAAAAACTCTCTAAAAATATACAATACGTAATGATGAGAAGTTCAAGCTTAGTGATCTACATACATGTTGATTTTTAAATTCATTATCTCCCAACTACTCAAATACACTCCTATTTATAGGCATCCCTCTTATATTAATATTTATTTAAATCTCATATTTGGTTGCATCGGCCTCATATGTTCTTCACATTACAGATCAAAAAAATAATATCTTCATCTGATTTAATTCGGTAGCATCATTACAATGTTGTTATAATGTATTCCGACAAGTAGTAATAATTCTAACTCCAATTATAAACTTCCAACTCCAATTGAATAAAACATATTAGTCTAATGGATTAAAAACATATCATACCAATATACTATAAATTGTTACACAATGGACTAAATATCATCATACCAATAGATTAAATATAGTCACACCGATAAACTAAATATCATTATACTGATTGATTAGATATCATCACACTGATAGACTAAATATAATTATACTGATTGATTAGATATCATCACAATGATAGATTAGATATAGTCATACTGATAGATTGGATATCATTATTCCAATAGATTTTACTTCTGTAAATATGATAGACTGGACTTCTGTCAATTTGAAGTACTGGACTTCTTTCAATTCGATCGACTATAATTTTATCAATCTGATGGAATGGACTTATTTCAATTTGATGGATTAGACTTACATCAGTCCAATGGATTAAACTTCTTTCAATGTGATGGATCAGACTTTTATGGAAGGTTTATATTTTTTTAGTTAATAATTATTTCTATGTTCAGTAAAATAAAATTTTTATATAAAAAATATTCTAGAACGTGGGAAATATAAAGTAAGTAAAACATTTTTTTTAAAATGTGTTTATGATTTTCAAAACCAAGGATAGAAATTGTACAAAGTAAACTTTTGACTCAATATGAGTTATGCCTATAGGAGTAAAAAATGTAGCTATAAATTATTTTGACTCCCATTAAAAGGTTAGGTCACTATATAGTGTGTTCCATACTTTCATGTTGAGAGTGTGAATAGTAGATGTGGTATACATTTGATCCATTCTACAATAGGAACACATGTTTTTGTATTTTAATTTCCCACTACTTAATTATATTAACTTTGGGGATTCATTTAAATTTTTATTAAAAGGTAAATTCACCCCCTCTTGACTATTCAAATATCTCTCCTACTTGGAAAAAAATGTTATGTAGAAGACCAATCAATATGTGATATTATATTTATTAATATTCAAATCCATGAATACACTATCAATATAAAGTAAAACGAAGTTAGTTCTAGGGAAACAACTCCAATTGTCTTTAAAATAGCTTTATGTAGTCACTGTGGTGACTTCAATATTACCGCACTTCATATTCCCTACTCATCCTCATGCTTCAATTCAATGTATGTAAATGTTATGAATCCTTCACCAATTGTGTCTTCCTAGTATGGAATTGTCTTCATCTCCATTCATGCATCACCATAACTCAATGTCTATAATTAAACATCTCTATGGTTTTAATCATATAATGTTTTGTTTTCTAGTTACTCCCTCATGATTATTGTTCCAATCATCACTGTGATTAAATAAACATATCATTACAAAACCTTTTAGTTGTCACATAATTCGATTAATATTAATAAATCCAACATCTTTTGTTAACATTTTTTATCATCCTCTTAAACATTGATATCTAGCCATCATTATGAACATTTATTGTTAACGAAATCTAACATTTAACTTATTGGTTCCAATATTTTCCCCCTTGATCATCCCAACTTATTATAAAAAATATATATCTTGGTTGAAAAAATTTCTCAATTTTTATTTTTTTGAAAATAATTTCAAAAATATAAGCATCTCCAAAGAGTAATGATTCCACCCCACTTTTTATTTCAATACCAACTCCAATAAGAATATGGATTTATATACTACCTTTCCCACAATTTTAAATAAAATAAAAATGTTTTCTTCTCAAAATTTACCTCTTCATTCTCCCCATTTATCAATTCCTCTAGGATCTATTTAATTCCATCTGTATCACCATTGGTCCATCAATCCAAAATTAGAGAGTTTGAACTCCCCATTTGTAAAAACCATTAGTCCTCTATTAACCATTTTTACATTAAAACTTACCATATTTTTACCACTTATAGAACATAATATTTTAATCCTAGGTAACGCATATATAGTCAACATCTTGTTAAATTTTCTTAACTATATGTTTGAATTAACTTGTTCTGATACCATGGGATATATCCCTACTTCTTAAAAAACAATTCCAAACCTTTTATTAAAGCTCAAAAATCTTCCAATTATAGTCACACTCTAAATTATTTTCAATGACTAAAGACACCTCTTCATAAAGAGTCAATAATAAATCCTTTAATCCTAATTATTCAAAAATCTGTGTAAGAAAATATATTTTTAGCTACCAACTTTAATTTTTTCCATCACACTATCTTACCTATATAAATTTATTTAACTTAATATTTTACTTTATTCATGTATCTATTTGTGATATTAGTTACATATACACAATATCATCATATAATAATTAATACAGCACATAGTGTGTGAGTTGTGTAACGTATTTGGATAATTGAAACAACTTATTGTAATAAACTCATGATACCTCTAGTAACATAGGTAATTTACCCTCTACCAAATGTTAAAAATATTCTCTAAATCTTCATAATAATACTCCCATGATATTTTCATCTTTGAAAACAAATAAATAATTGATACACATCATGGGAGTAATTCACCTTTAATAGATTTTGATATCTATATAAACTTCTTCATAGCCACTTTAAATTATAGATTGAGAAATGAACCACTACAATTTTCTATACTGAGATTTAACATTTATTTTAATTTATCTAACACCACTTTTATTTACATATTGTGTCATGATACCACTTGTAATGCATTCTCATCATGAAATGAATTCAAACCGAGTATCATATATCCCCATTAAATAAATATCACTCTAACAATTGTTATTATAATTAAATGTATTGGGATAGGGGTTTTTACTAAAAATCCTTATATATAGGAATGTAGTTAGTTTAATTTAACCAACCATTCACTTATAATTTTCATTCATTCCTTTCTAGTGGTTCTCTTTTGAATTAAGTCACATTTACAAACATCACTCTGCATACTTGAATTCGATTTCATCATCATTTGTTCCTTGGGATTTATCTTCATTATGAGAATAACCCCACTTTTCCAAGTTTCTTCCACTGATACATCATTGTTTCGTCCTTCATCATGCATCCTCTTCCCTGATAGCTAATTTCCACAATCTTCTTTTCTTTCCTTGTAATTTTATTAATGATGCCACTAAGGAATTATTTAGGTTTATGATCTTCAATGATCATTTAATCCAACTCAAACTTTTCTATCCTTAGTAAATCATTCTTCAAGTTTTCAACATTTACTTTTGCACTAGGGGAATCTTTCCACTTAATATTCCATTTTTATTTTAGTTTCTCCATGGATTTTATTGAACTATAACCCTTCATTGATCATAATCATCACACTCCTCTAATGTTGTATATTGGTTTTTAAACATAACTGATTTTATTTTGGTGAAAAAAAAATCCATTTAAATCTAGAAATGGGTGTATTTTCTAATAATAAATTCAACTCCTCTATTTATAAAATATCTTCCAATATATCCACAAACATCACATATAAATTGTCTCATCATAAAGTCATACCTCATTTATCTCTATCTAGGATGAGAATTTGTTATAGATATCCTTCCATTATTGAGATCCTTGGACTTCAAACTCGTATCAATGGTTTTTCTATCAACTATATAGTAGTATCACTTAAATTCCTCCATTATTTCAGTTAAAATAAAAAAAATTAAAGACATTCCACTTATCTACTAGTTTTAGATTTATACCTTTATAAACTCCACATATTGATCCAACCATGGGAGAAATTACTAATTTTTACTTTAAATATTTAATCCTTGTTTCTAGTTATTTTATCATCATATACTTATCTTTCATTTAAGTAGTCATTTACCCAACTTTGAATAATCCACTTTTATGGATTTAATCCTCTCCTTGAGATGTTTTTTGAGAGGAAAAAATTAATCTTTCAATTCCATCTCCTTTACCCATTATTACTCAAATTCATTTTCATGTTCTCTAAGTAAATAAATTTTATCCATAATTTTTTCAATCATCTTACCAATACATTCATTCATGGATAACTCCATTTACTTTAAATTTTTATTTTCTAACACCAATTCGATTATAGCTGCATATCCCACAACATGAATGATCTACAATTGATCCACATTTTCTTATAAGGATTTGATATCTCCTTTAATTTTGTAAGAATTCTATTTAGATTTAAATCTAGATATTATTTCCACTATATCACTAGAATCATCAAACTATTCCAAAATCATTGGCGGGGAATTCATATCATCATATTTATAATTTTTTTCTTCAATATCATTCGTAATTTATTCATCAATGAATCCAATCACACTTACTCTAATGGGCATGTCCTTTTTTGTAGGACTTCTTATTTTTTCATCTCTTCTTATTGCCCTTTGACAAAATGTAGTTTTATTTAACTCTTTTCATTGAAATCACATTACCTATGAATTTACAATCAACATTTATATAGGGGTCACTACTCTCTCTTAGTCTATGGGATATCCATATATATCCTTTACTATTTCCCATATTTCATATATTGAATCACATAGAATATTATTTAATAATAACATTCTATTTTTGGAACTAACTATAATTTTCATGTCCTTGGTAGCATGAACTCTTTCATAATGTCTTCTTAAATTCACGTAATAATGAATAATTATTCAAAAATCATCACCATGGGACAATAGATAACATATAATATCCTTATTATAGCCCTTAAATATAGTTTAAATAATAATGGGTATCTTTATAATTGAATTCAAGTGTGAATAAAATATAAAAAATGAAATATTAAACTCGAAGTACAAACCTATATGTTCTAATACCACTTTTGGGGAATTGTGGGTTATGATATAAGTCATGATCCACCCTGATAAGGGGAGTGAAACAAGTTTTAATCCAAATATTACTTTTTATTCACTCTTAAATCATTAACACTCACCTATCATGGGATCATGTTCCCTTGTTCAAAGGAACACATTCAGTTTATCACTACATTATCATTTCTTACACTAAATGTTAGACAAATATGTGAATATTAAATCACATAGGTAATATAAGGATATTACTTAGTTCACCATCACTAGTATATATCCATAGAGATCACACATATTGATGTTATCATGTTATAAAATCAATTATCAACTCACTATTTCAATAAATACAATGATTTAGTCATCATCACTCTATGCCAAGTCTCATTGCCTTTACAAAGAATTTAGGTATAGAACACTACCTCTAATGGGTAACTCCCTAACATTCCTCCTTCACACACAAAATCAAGTTAGACTTCCTCAAATTATAGAAATAACAGTATTTTAAATATCAGTATAAGAACTTGAATAAATGTGCACCTTGAACTCCAGATTTAATGCAATGATGATCTATACTTTTTTATGATCTTTATCTCTAAAGGAAGAATTGATCAAAAAATATATATATGTGTTGAATTAGTATCCTCTAAAAAATACCCACAATAGTGATAACTTATCTAGAAAAAAATAATTCCACATCGAAATTACCTTCATTTTGTTATGTATTCTTCACACTCAGTCATATGAATCAGTGACACTCCATCAATAAGAACCCTTTTATCTATCATTACAGATGTGTAAATGAATTTCCTATCAATGGTTTCTATTATTAATCTCTAAAAACTAGATCTAACAATTATTTTTTTACTTTTCTCAGGAACTTTTATTGTGGTTTTTATAATACTTATTATCTTCAAGCCCTATATTTAATAACAGGGATCAATTATCATTTCTCCATGGCTCTAGGATCATTCCAATTATACCATACATTTTAATTTTTTTCAATTTAATCTTTTTGAGTGGAGTATATATCCCAAATTTAAATCCTTTTCTTATCATTTTGAATTAAAAACAAATCATAAAAACAAATGGTCATTATTCAAATCACATTGTACTTCCCTCTATTGTGGAGACATATGATTTTGACATGTGGTCCTCTAAAAAAATAGGGTGATTAAAATTAAAATACACTAAAATAATGGGATTGATTACTTAAATATATTTCCATATAACACCAATTATTTCATGACTATAAGCTTTATGAAGTAATCATTAAATATTTTTCATCATAAAACTATCACAGTCATTCATTATGGTCTGATTTTTCTTCCTCATTCTCTAGTTTTGCAATGATATACCATGTTATGGTGTGTCACCTGATTCTCCTAAGATATCACAAAATAATTTTTTTCATAGGTTTCTCCTTATGAAAAAATATCAACTTTCATTGTGATATAAATTTTTTTATGGATTGATCCTCCAACACATACTCTTATGAAAATTATATATATTCCTACACAATAATCATAGTGATAATAAATGCATTGTGGTGGGGTTTTTCATACTACACAAAAATTAAATTCATGAATTCTCCAAATTCTTCCATGGATAATCAAAATTTTTTAATTATATGATAATCTAGTAGATAAAATTTTTACATAATCCCACCATCCATTATAAATAGATAGTGAATATTCACCCTTAAAACAAACTCCATTTGTTCTCTCTTCCATACTCTTTCCATACTAGGACACCATCACTTTTTATTTTTCATAGAACCATGTGGTCATAATGATGAATTAAATATTTATAATCTTGGTATTCTGTATATACCCACATGATCTAATTCCTTATATGTCAACTTTATAAATCCTTCACCAAGTATGGTTTCCATGTGTGGAAGTAAATTCATCTTCATTCATACATCACCATAATTTCATGTCTCAAATGAAACTAATCCATGGTTTCCATTATATGACCCTTGGGTTTATACTTGATACCCCTTCAGTTGTTGTTCTAATCATCCTCATGATCAAATTATCATATTTATACACAAACACTTAATTAAAATGTGGGTTCCATTAATAGAGTTCTACAATAAAAATGGCTTGGGGAATCAACCCTGTGACTCGTGCCCTATACCGCAGCCCCCCTGCCACCCCAGCTGACTATGGGGGGAAACTACACAACTACTTAATTTTTTTAACATTCCCTTATAATCAAAAAAATATAACCTCTTTGGTTAACTTTTATTTTAGACCTTTTGAATATTGATATCCATCCATTATTTTCAAAAATTATTGTAAAGAAACTCTAAAATTCAACCTCTTGGTTCAAATAGTGTCCCCCTTTATTATCATCACTTATTTTCAACAAATATGGTAAACAAAATATTTGTTGTAATAATAATATTTGTTATTGGTAGTTTTCAATAATTTATCTTTTTAAAGGTATATGCATGTTGTTTCCCTTTTTGATTATTATTTATCTTTTGACTTGGGGTTTTGTATCTTTTTATGACATGACATGAATTTAATTATACACAATTAACTTATTCCTAGTAGAAATGTAAAAAAATTTACTTTATGTTGGTGTGTTGATTCTTCAATTAAAGGGAAATTACTTCCATTTATTTAATATTAAACCCTTCATGCTATTCATTAATATGTGTCCTACTAAATGTTGGCTTCAATAATCACAGGCTATTATTATCTTAGGGTGAGTACCAGTGTTGTGTGGTTATGAAAAATAGATTTCACATCATTCTGAATTTATTTGTTCTCAAAATATCCCAAACAATATTTTTGATATTATAACTCTTTTTTTAGGTTACAAATGTGTATTAAATGATCATAAATAAACAAAAAATATCATATTTTTTTAAAAAAAAATTGAACAATGATTGTCTATTAATTTGTGGCCAATTGGAAAAAACATCACATTTATACAACTTACAATGTACCAAGAATTTATAAAAGTTTTTTTTTATTATAAGTTTGTAAATTTACAAATATTTTGAGCAGATGATATTGTATTTTTGTGAAAATTTAGGAGAATGAATGTAAATTAATTTTTTATTGACTAGAATAAAATACACATAAATTAAATGAGTTGTGTTACTAGAATTACCTAATGTGTATTTTTTTTGTTTTAGTACTTTTTTATATTACATGCATGCATTGAAGTATCAAAAATATTAAAATGATCTTGGATTGTCATAAAAAATTTAAGAAAGTGGTTGTAAAATAGTTTTTGACCTATGGGGATAATCCACATGTGAATTAGAATACAATATTCTAATAATAACCCAAAGTTTATTTTTTTCATTATAATACTTTTTCTAAGTTAGAAACATATTTTGAAGTTTCAAAAATTAATGAATCACACATGGATATTAGTGAAAATTTAGGTTAATAGTTATCAATTCATTTCTGTCATTTGGGAAAAAATTATTTATTAATGTGATGTACCATTCCCCCAAAATGATCCAAAAAAATATTTCTATAAATATAAATCTTTTTAAATTTTATATGTACATCAAATAATGAAACATATGAGAATATTCTCATGTTTTCGTGATGATTTAGGATAATGAAACTTGAGTCATTTGTGATCTATTACAGTAGAACACATATCAATAAAACTATGATATGCTTGAAGAGATCCAATGTGAAATTATATCTCTTTTAATATCTATGAACACACACTAAACTATAAAAATCAATATAACATGATTGAAATATCTTGAAAATATAATATGATGATCATTGATAAATTTGTGACAAGTTGTAACAAACCACATCTCAATCTGAAATATGATGTGCCAGAATGTATGTGTACATGTGATAGATTATAGAATACTTTAAAATTATTTTATAAAATATTATAAAAAATATATTTTATTATCACTACAACAGATCGATGCAAGGGAAGTGCCATCCTTTATCAGTGCTTAGAAGAATGCGCTAATAAAAGGGGGTAATTATGAGTGCTAGCTAAAAGCACCAATAAATATACCCTTTATAAACGCTAAAAAAAGCACTGATAAAGGTGTTCCCTTTATCAGTTCTATTATCAGCGTTGATAAAAGTTTTTAATAAAAAATATTATTAATTTATATAAAATTATTATATTTATATTAAAAAATAATTTTTATTTGTATACATTAAAATAAAATGCATATTTATAACCAATATATTTTTTAAATAATTCATATATATATATATATAATCTTTTAAAAAAATTATTTATAAGATTAAAATTAAATAATTATATATTTAAATAATTATATGATTATAATAATTTTTTTATTAAATAATAAATATATTTATTATAATTATATATATTAGGTTATTGGGGGTACAATTACATTTAAATATACACACACCTCACATACAGACTAAAAAGGTAGGTCATAGCCCCCCTAAGAGGATAACCCACCCATCAAGTTTTATTTATTCATTACATGGCATGTAGGCTCACGAGGCATGATTCCCATTACATGGCATTTAGTCCCAGTGGTTATGTTTCTAAATTAATGTTGTAAACTTAGTTTTGATTTTGTTCTGACTTGTGCTTTCTGAACTAATGTTGTGTATTTTTTGTTTTTGGCAGTGCTACAGTTTCTTGATTTTTTTTCATTTTGTTCAACCTCGTGTTTTATCATTATGTTCAGATATGATGATTTTTTTAGTTCCAGTGGTTATGAAAGCCCATTATATGGCCATAAAGGCCAAAAAATTTACCAAGAGGCCCTTCAGTGAAGAGTGTTTCTATAATACCCATGATGCTATAGTGCTACCACCACTACAATTCCTGCTACTGTTCCCACCACCACTACAATGTCGTTGATGCTACAGTACTGCCACCACTACAGTTCTGCTACAGTACCGCTACAGTGCTACTACAGTAGCCTGCGCCCAATGGGCTTTGAACCTCCAACCTCGATGTAGTATTAGAGGGTGCTTAACCACTAATCCAAACCCCAAATACATTTATTATATTTATAATTATATATTTATAATTATATATTTATAATTAAATATAAATACTTTTTAAAAATATATATTTATAATTATAAATATAAACAAATATATATTTAAATAAATATATGTTTCCAATGAATTTGGTGAGTAAATATATTGGTGCATGAGTATAATTGATGTTCATATGTTATGTATTAATCATGGATGTTTATTTAAACGTTATAACCTTATTATTATTCATTTTTTCCATATATGTAATGACTCTTTTTTATGATCTATACTTTACTAGGTATATGATTCATTCATGTTATACCTATGAATACATTATGTTTTCATAAATACTTATAAAATTATAATAAATATATTTAAACAATAAATATATATAGTAGGTGTTTGGTGGTACAATTACATTAAACACATACACGCCACAAAAACAGGTCGGAAAGGCAATTCATAGCCCCCCCCCCTCCCAAAGGATAGCCCATCCATCAAGCCTTACTTATTCAATACATGTCATGTAGGCCCAGTGGGCATGAAGCCCATTACATGCTCATAGACACACCATTGGATGATCCAAAGGCCCTTCTTGCATCCTACCTGCATCACTGCCTACCTATGTCATGTATGCATCATCGCCCGTTGGATGGACTGAAGGCCCACTGGCCCAAAGTCCCATTCGGATGAATAGTACTACTACTACTACAGTACCTTGCTATTGTACCTACTACCGTACCCATACTGTTACAGTGTTATAGTGCCTGCTATAGTACCTTTGGAAATTCGATACCACCTGGATTTGAACTCAGGTCTGATGCAGAATTACGGGGTGCCTTTACCACTTAGGTAAGCCCCAAAATGATTTAAATAATAAATATATTTATTATATTTATAATTATAAATTTTTAATTATATATAAATACTTTTTAAATATATATGTTTATAATTATAATTATAACTATATATATAGATAATTATATACAAATATTTATAAATATATTTATTTATACATATAATTATAAATAAATATACGTATGTATGTATGTATGTATGTATGTATGTATGTATGTATGTAAATAATTATAAAATTATAATAAATATATTTATTATACTTATAAATTTATAAATATATAAAATTAAATAAATATATTTATAAATATATAAAAAAAAATTATAAATAAATACAAATATTTATAATTATAATTCTAAATAAATAAATATTTTTAAATAATTGATGAAAAGGGTCGAAGAGCTAGGATAACCTGCTCCTACCAAAATTTATTAATCAAAATAAAAGGAAAATATGAAAAATAGGATGGATGGGGTCAAACAAAGGGAAATCCCTCATCCATAAGAAATCTAACAATAAAGAGTATCAAGTTCATCCCCATATTCATGATCAGATATATCATCAATAGATTCCCATTCTGACTGTGAATTCTTTTGATTGATGAGCACAGAGTATTTCTCCCTTAGCTTTTGTTGTTTCAAAGTGAGTTGGATCGTAGAGAAGCCATGCCCTTGTGCGGTAGCCAAGTTAGCACGGCCACATCCTAGACTATGAGATTTTGAATTATTTCCATGTCTCCATGACTAGTCTTGTTGCCAATTCCCATCTGGTTCAACCTCTTCTACTTCCAAATGATTACCTATCACCAGAGGTGAAGAAGTCCTGGGTTTCCTGGGATTGTCCACATAGACTTGAGACTTCCTCTTCTCTTGATATTTAATCAGAGATATGTAGATATCTATCCACTTACTTTTTTTGGTTCTTATCATTTTTTCATGCATTAATAATTCATCACCAATACATTGTGCATCAATATCTCTAGTGTCTTTCTCATCTATGTGTTTCTCCGCTATAGGTGTTTGGTCATCCGAGAGAATTCTGTCTGAACTTCATTCTTTAGCAACAATATCATATCAGCACATCTTCTCATAGCACTCAGTAGGAAGTAATTTATTACCAACATTTACATCAATGGAACCATTCCCTAACTGCTGAATAGAGTTATAGATAGTAACACTAGAGGATAAATCTCCATTATACAGCATTGAAGATTCATCATTCACAACATCAGAGGTTGCTAGATTATTTAAATCTGTTGACCTAAGTCTTTTAGGGGACTACCCACCGGTAACTCCTTTCCCTCATCAACCTTACCACGTATACCATATCATGCATCTATGATATGATTCCTCCTATTATAGTATGATTCTGCATGTCCACACATTGAACATAATCAACAAAAGACAAATCTTCTATAATTCACAGATTCATGTCTAATAATCTTGCATATTGAACAAAATTTCAGCACTTTCTCATATCCAATTTTTAGCTCAATTTCATTAGATTCATTGGAGAGATAAATTCATTATACCATGGTAGCACCTAGATCAACCTCAACCATAAATATTGCATAATTTCTAAAGCGATCGCGATAAGTTTCATTATCAAGTTTGATTGGAACACCAATTGAAAGTGAAAGATCATACAAGATCTTAGGGTTCCACAGCTGCCAGTTAAGACCAAAAACTTTGACCCACAGTTGTGCATATGAGTTACATACCTCCAAAGGATTGAAATTTTTTCCCCATTCATGAAGATGAAGAATTACAGGATTGAGGGAGATTGACCCAAAGCCCCATTCTTGCAATTTAAAATCCTATGAGGGGAAAAGAATATAGAAGAACCCTCTTCCCATTGAGATGCATCTCCAGTTGTCAAAACCCAAAATATATTATAGATTCATAACCAAATCATCTACTTTCCAAGGTTTGGATCCCCGAGGTAAGATCCATCATGAAATAATCAAATAGCTACCAAACTTAAAGTGTTTAGAAACTGTATCATCATCCTATCTCACATGATAGATACTCCCCTTATGATGGATCACCCCATAAGACAACCCTTTATAGATTGAAAATGAGATTTTTCTTGCGATTTCCAAAACTGATACATTCGACCTAAAATCATTCTAGATAGCCTTGCAATCATTATATCTACAAACTCTATACATGTGTGAGTCAAAACATCCTCGAACCATAGTGGCCTCAACAATATATGTCACCATCTACCAAAGAATCAATGCAAGGTGGGGTCGGCTTAAGGCAAGCATGGTAGCGAGATCATGAATACCCCATAGCAAGCATGATGGTAGTGTGGAAGAAGCAGGATGTGCGGTGCTGAGATCATGATCCCTGCAGCAGATGTAACAGCGACATAGATGAAGTGAGATGCATTACAGTGAGATCGATTACCTACGGTGAACACGATAGCAGTGTGAACGAATATATATAATAAATATATTTGTTATAATTTTATAATTATTTAAATATATATATATATTTATTTATTTATAACTATAAATAAATATATATTTATTATAATTTTTTAGTTCAAAATAAATATATATTTTTATTTATAGTTACAATTATAAATAAATATTTATTTATTTAAATGATTATAAAATTATAAAAAATATATTTATTATAATTATAATGTTATAAATATATATAATTTTCAGTTGGGGTGTGCATCAGCGATAGAGGTTCCCCATGATTCTACATCAAACCCAGGTTCAAATCTGGGTGGGAGAGAATTTTCGTAGGTAGGTGGTGATGCAGACATGATGTAGGAAGGTGGTGACGCATGCATGATGTAAGTAGACAATGACACAGACATGATGTAGGAGTGACGCTGCACTGGGCCTTTCGGACAAATTTTTGGCCTTTGGGCCATGTAATGAGTTTCGATCCCACTAGGCCTTCAATCCATATATTGAATAAATAAGGCTTGATTGGTGGGCTACCCTTGGGGGGGCAATGGCCTGCCTTTTTGGCTTGTGTGTGTGTGTGTGTTTAATATAATTATTGTAATGGCCCAGAACTCTCTGGTCCATTCCTTGGCCAAAATTGAGTGTATGAGGTGATTCGGGAGGTCAAGGTGACTTATCCCGAACACTTTCCAATTTTTCAGTTCAGTGAATAGTTCCAACAATAGACCGTTTTGAACAGTGAAATGGTAACCTTCTATGAACAGTGCATTTGTGACCTTAGGTGAATAGTGTCGTTGGTGACCTTAAGTGAACAGTGTCATCAATGGCCCTTGGTGAACAGTTTCAATGGTAACCTTCTATGAATAGTTCCATCGGTGAATAGTTCTATCAGGGAGGTCTAACGGTAACCTCTATTTCTTTTTCCAAATTTCCAATTCTATGAACAGTTCCATCAGTGAAAAGTTCTATCGGTAACCACTAATGGTAACCACTATTTCCTTTTCCAAATTTCCAGTTCTATTAACAATTACATTAGTGAATAGTTCTATCGATAACCTCTATCGGTAACCTCTCTTTCCTTTTCCAAATTTCTAATTCTATGAACAGTTCTACTGGTGAACAGTTCTATCGATAACATCTCTTTACTTTTCCAAATTTCTAATTCTATGAACAGTTCTATCGGTGAACAGTTCTATCGGTAACCTCTCTTTCCTTTTCCAAATTTCTAATTCTATGAACAGTTCTATCGATGAACAGCTCTATCGGTAACCTCTATTGGTAACCTCTCTTTCCTTTTCCAATTTTCTAATTCTATGAATAGTTCTGTCGGTGAACATTTCTATCGGTAACTTCTAACGGTAACCTCTTTTTCCTTTGCCAAATTTTTGAGTTCTGTGAACAGTGTTTCCGAACGGTAGGTGTACAGTGTTTCCATAACGGTAGGTGTACAGTGTTTTTATAATGGTAGGTGTATAGTGTTCTATGGGTGAGGTTCTGAGGTAAGGTTCATGAACAGTGTTCTATCGGTGAGGTTCATGAATAGTGTTTTTCCTTTTCCAAATTTTTGAGTTCGTGAACAGTGTTTTCAGCTTCCTATAGTTTCCCCCCTTTAGCATTTTCCTTTGACGTAAAAAGCATTTAAAGCCTCCTTTTAAGGTCTCTAAGGCCGATTCAAAGGCCATAACTCCTATATTAATTATTCTTAAGGCTCTGGATGTTTTTACTTGTTCAAAACATGTGGTTTAATGCGATCCACTTTTAATGGGAAATCAAAAGTATCTTAAATTGTCACCCCGTTAAATATTCTAAAGGGACGGGATATCTTCCTCCCTAATTATTCCTCTTTTTTCTTGGCTATGAGACGCTAGAACCTTTCATTCTATTCCTTAGGAGTTTCATAATCAAACTTACTCCTATGATTAGTTCTGCTCTGTTTTTTATGAAACCAAGCAGTATCGATCAATCTTTGATATAAGGTATGATATATCGTCATTATTTTGGGTTCATCTCCATTTGTTTCTCCTCGCCATTTTATGGAATTTTACCCCCATGTTTCTAATGGGATTTTCTTTTGTATTGACTGGTGTGGTGGTGTCTCTTTATCCTCAAGTGGATACATTTGTCATAGAGGGAGATCATAACCTGTTGTGTGGCCCATTCTCGTATAAAAGAACATCAAGAACTATTTGAGGTAGTGGATTTGTTGCTTCTATTCAATTTTAGGTGAACCTGTATAGTTATCATGTTTTATTCCACTGGATCACAATGTAATTGACATAATAAATATTTGAACTGGATAAATAAATTGATATTGATCGTATGTTATTGCCTCTTGTTTTACTAGATAGTGTGATATCTATGCTTGTTTCATATAACTGCTCGTTATTGATGGAAATTGGTAAAGAACATAAACTGGAATTAATTGATAATGGTTTGGCTAAAGATAAAGAGGTATGTAAATGAATCTGGTTCATCTTGTTTTAATTTGATGTTAATAAAAATGGTGCAGTGAGCATGTTTAATTATTTGTGATAGCTTTCTGTTTAGGTTTCCAAATGTTAGAACCTATGTTTAATAAATCGGTTAATCCATGATGGATTAAAGAATTGGTAGTTTGATAAAAGATAATTTCTTGTAGGGTTATGAGTTACCCTCTTGTTTGTTAAAGGTCCAAGATCCAAATTGTTAAGATGTTTATTTTCATTCTTCTTGTGTTGTAATGTGATCCTGGATGGATGTTTTGATCTGTGGGGGTCGGGAGGCCTATTGATTGTGGCAGTAGATGTCGCCTAGAGTGGAGAGATGCATCGGTTTATGCATGTGGGTGTTAGGGAGGACACAATGGATGATGGAATGGGTTGGATGTGAATGTTTGTATTCTTTCTGATTCTTTTGGTTGATTATTTGTTTTACTTTTCCCCACTTCTCAAGGCAGCTAGTCTTACTTACCCTTCTTCCGAAAGATTCGAAGACGCACGGGGTATGCCACATGCTTTCCGAGTTTAGTTTCTCAAAGTATGATGGGTTTATGCACTTGTTATAAGTGGAAAATACTTGACGGGTAGTACATATACTCACCGTGTTGATCCCCCTTGTGTTTAGTAGCATAGATTGTGTTTCTAGAATTCCTGAGAGTATGGGAAAGTAATTCTGTAATGAATAATTGTATAAATGATGTTAACCCATGGGGTTGGAGTTTGCTGTAACATAATGATGAGGTTGTAATTTTAAAGGGACAGTGGACTTTGGGTGTGATGCGAATGAAATTTAATGTGGAATTTTTATTGGTTAATTAATGTTTAAATAATTAATTAACGTAAAGTGAAACTGATAAAAAGGGAATGAAATAATGTATTAAAGCTCTTTAAATGGTTGTGTGCTTATAGGATACCTAGTCTTATAAGTAGAAGCCCAGAGTCTGAGAGACATTACCTGCAGTTGAGTCTAAGACTAGGTTATTCCCATAGTGTGGTTGTGAGGTATAGTATATTCTTTACTTTTTGTGTTTCTATACGCTACTCCACCCTATCGGTAAGGGAAACTGACACCCCGGGGATTATTATTCTTGGAGGGTGTTTTCCCCAACATTCTGGTGGGAGGATGAACGGATGACTACCCCCTTTGTCCCTGCTCTCTTCTCTTGGTAGTTACTTGTGCTGGTAGGTACAGTGGTTAGTTTTTCCCATATATGTGTGTATAGGGCTGTAAAGGCTTGTGGTTATTCACACACATATATTCTGGATATAGTTTCCTATGGACTATTATAGGTGTAACGTGTATAGGCTGTGATGGGTTGAGGATCCTTACTCAGTGTATGGGTTGTAATGGCTAGAGGTATAATAGCCGATGTATGATACATGTTATTCAAGCTGTGGTGGCTCCCAGAAACTACATGGTTACTTTTTTTACGTAGACGTGGTGGTTTTATTGCACGAGGTGCATGTTATGGTGCTTCGCCCAGGTGTCTACGAGCAAGCCTTTTTTGAGAGAGATGCTTAGGACATACGATGTTGGGGAAAAGCAGAAAACCAGTAGGGAATTATAATTGGGGTACCCTTGGTATTCTTTATTATATGATATATTCTTGTATTCATTACTTGGTGAGAGTATCCATGGTGAGGTTGGGAACTTAGTATACTTGTTTAGGTGATGAGTTAGTTTCACTTGTTGTTCATTGTGCTTTAGCATGATTTATTTACTTTTTCATGAGAGGCTTCAGGGAGGATCCAACTGAGTATACTATTATACTCACCCTATGTATATATAAACTATTTTTCAGGTCACTTGGAGCAGGTTGGAGATCAAGCTGGTTTCTACTAGCTTGGGGTTGCAGGAGCTGTTCGGGCTTCTAGTTGCTGCTGTTTTTACTTTATTTCAGGTACTTGTAGTTTTCCCATTCCAATTGTAGTACTTTTTTATGACATTACATATGTTCACTTGGGTTTTATTTTATATTTCAGTTCTGAGTTATAGTTGGTTGGTGTCTATCTTATATCTCTCTTCGGCATGTGTTCTCTTAGAGGGTAATGCCTCCCATTTGTGTTTTTACTATACCCTCGGTGCTAGTCGCCAACCCGGGACCTACTGGTGGCAGGACTCGGGGGTCATTATCTCCCTTCTCACATTGTCGACCCAAGAGGGGTACACTTTTTGGGGAGGGGGTCATGACATAGTGGTATCAGAGCTTTGGTTGAGGGATAGGATGGATTTTAGAGTTATGCATAGGTGAGGTTTCATGGGTTGGTAGGGAAACAGTTTCATTCATGTTTATCAAGTGATGTAAACACTGGAGACTGACTGAGACATCGGCTTTTAGGGCCCCCTATGATCTGATGTACGGGCCTTTATGTTTACAATGGATACTAAACAAGGTGATACTAATTGCAGAATAGAGACCTAGGAAAGGATCATGCATCATTCTTCTTTATGACTTTGTTTGAATGGGTAGACCTTGGGATAGTTTAACCTAAAATCAATGAAAGAAAAAAATTAATTAATTAATGATGAGTCTTTCATATTCTATGTTTAGGAGCTCTAACGGTTTTTTATTTTATAGGTATGGCTCCAGGTCGACATTCTCGTCAGGTTTGCACATAATTTTTCTAGCAGGTTGTTCCATCAGATCGCCTCAGGGTAGAGGTTGATGATGACGACACTTGGAGAAAGAAACTCTGAGTGTTTCAGCTCCAGAGTATGCAGAAGTACGAGGGCTCCATTTCAGATGCAGTCATGGAAGACTGTTTGGAGGAGGTTGAGATAGGCTTCAGTTCGATCCATTCTCGGAAGGAGCACTGAGTGTCCTTGGTTATAATGATGCTACATGGAGCAGTGAAGTAGTGGTGGTTCTTGTTCCTCCAGAATCGTGAGGAGTCAGCAATCTCATGGGAGGAGTTCTGAGACAAGTTTAGAGTCGAGTTTATTTCTCCGACTGCGAAGGTGTCGAGTCGCCAAGAGCTTCTTACCCTTCGACAGGGGAGCTCCAGTGTTCAAGATTTTGGAATCTGTTTTAGGAACCTTTTACGATATGCTTCAGACATGCTACCAGACGAGGAGGCCAGGGTGAGGCATTTCGAGGAGGCTTTGCATCCAGAGATCCAGCGTCAGGTCACCCCATTTATGCTGAAAACATATCTTGAGGTGTTGGCGAGGGCATAGTTTTTCAAGAGGAATTTGTCCAGGACTAGATCATCACGAGAGTAGAATCTTCATGATTCCTCACAAAGTAGATTTGTGGTCTGGGGTTCCCAGTTTTCTGAGCAGAAGAGTTTCCGTTCAGCCGGGGGTAGGTCCCAGCCCTTCACATTTCGTTTCTTTGGAGGCTGCAACTCTCAGACCTATGCCAAGGGATCAGGCACTTTTTTTTCTTGTGGTGGTCTAGGTCATTAGCAGTAGGATTGTCCGACCTTTCATAGTAGTCATCGTGCACCAAGTTCCCCGCTCCAGGTTCTTCCGTTGAGGCAGTTCTAGCAGAGGAAGCAACAGCAGGTTGCACCAGCTTTAGATCAGCAGAGGGTAGATGGGGAAGGCATAGGAAAGCCCTGTGAAACTCCCCATCCTCAGAGAGTAGTGTGCGGCCATGTTGGTGGTCATCATCAGGGTCATAGAGGCCATGGAGGTGGTCGTGGTCAGCTTCATGCTTTAGCATTTCTAGCGCCAAGCGATCCAGACGTCGTTCGAGGTACCCTTTGCTTGTTTTCTACCTTGGTGTATGCCTTGTTTGATTTATGAGTGATACACTCCTTCATATCACCTACCCTTGTCCATGCTTTGGTACTTGATGTAGAGAGGCTTCCAGTACCCTTGGTGTTGACTATGCCAGTTGGAGGTCGAACTAACTTGTTTGAAGTATGTAGAAACTGTGAGCTAGTGTTGGGGTAGCACCTATCTTGGGGAGATTTCCTATGTTTACCAATACAACCATATGATGTCATCCTCGGCATGGATTGGTTGTATTTGGTTCAGGATATCGTGGATTGATTTAGTAAGAAGGTCGTTTTCTTTGGTGTAGATGGAGAACCGGTGGTGTTTGTTGGTAAGTGAGATCCTCAGATGGGTCATAGGCACGTTCCATCCTTATTATCCATAATGGATGAGATGATGTTGATTTATTCAGAGGTTCAACAGTTGGTGTTTCCTAGGGTCATATAAGAGTACCCTGATGTCTTTCCAGAAGAGGTTGTAGTATTACCCCCCTGATGAGAGATCGATTTTGGGATCGAGCTACAACCAGGAGTATATCTTATCTCTATGTCTCCATATAGTATGGCTCCTTTTGAGTTATGAGAGCTACGTATACAGATTGATGGTTTGTTATAGTGCAGTTTTGTTCGGCCAAGTGTGTCACTGTGGGGTGCACCAGTTTTGTTCGTGAAGAAGGATGACAGCATTTTGCAGTTGTGTGTCAATTATCGCCGCTTAAACGAAGTGACAATAAATAATTGCTATCCCCTTCCATGGATTGATGATTTATTCAATCAATTGAAGGGTGAAATTTGGTTCTCAAATATCGAATTTCATATCATCAGATGCATGTAAAGGATGATGATATCACGAAGACTACTTTCCATTGTCATCATGGGCATTATGAGTTCGTTGTAATTTCATTCGTTGTGACGAATGATCCAGTTGTGTTCATGGGATTGATGAATGCTATGTTCCTATGAGTTTCTGGACATGTTCATGTTGTTTTTCATTGACGGCATCCAAGTGTACTCCACATCTAAGGATGAGCATGAAGAGCATCTACACGCCGTTTTGAGAGTTCTTCATCAACATCTGTTAATTGGGAAGTTGTCGAAGTGTGAGTTTTGGGCTCAAGAATTCTGTTTTTTGGGGCATGTTGTGTCCCAACAGGGAGTAGTTGTGGATTCATCGAAGATAGAAGTGGTTGTTTCTTGGGAATCCCACAAGACAGTGTCAGAGGTGCGAAGTTTCCTTGGTCTCGCAGGATACTACAGGAGGTTTGTATTCGATTTCTCATGAGTTACGACTCCTCTGATAGCTTTGACCATGAAGAATTAGGCATTCATATGGACTGATCAGTGTCAGGAAGCTTTCAAGTATCTAAAGGAGAAGTTAGTAAGTGCTCCAGTTCTTTGTCTTCCAGCTGAGAGAGTTCAGTTTGATGTTTTCTGTGATGCTTTGCATATGGGGTTGGGTTGTGTTCTGATGCAGAAAAGATCAATTGTTTCTTATGGGTCTTGGTAGTTACTTCCCCATGAATGTAACTATTCTAACCATGATCTTGAGTTGGTAGCCATAGTGTTTTCTCTGAAGTTGTGGAGACATTACCTCATTGGTGAGCGCTTTGTGGTTTTCATCGATCATAAGAGTTTGAGGTATGTTTTCCCCCAGCATGACTTGAACTTACAACAGCATCAGTGGATGGAGTTCTTACAGTAATATGACTTCGAGATATCATATACAGCTGTAAAGGGGAATGTTGTAGCTGATGCACTGATTTGAAAGTCATGTAGTGATGTTGTGCATGAATCTGGTGATTTCGGGAGAGTAATGGAAGAACTGTCAGCATTATATCTTGATATGGGAGAAGTTGGGGGCAGAGATTGTCTTTTCCAGAAAATGGTGCAGTTATATCTCATGAAGCAAGTAAGAAAGTCCCTGTTGGGGGATCTAGAGGTGGAGTTCTGGAGAGACTGAGTTGTTTGCGGCGAGGCCCCTGATGGGTGGTTTGAGGATGAACAACACTGAGTGCTGTATCACGGAAGGATTTTTGTTCCTTTGAAAATGTGTGATATGGTTCTTATAAAGTTTCATAGTTCTCCTTTAGCAGTGCATCCTAGCGTGACAAAGATTTACTGAGCCTTGAGAAGCCATTTTTGGTGGCCTGGGCTGAAGCATTTAGTTTCGGAGTTTGTTTCTCGATGTTTTGTCTACCATAAGGTGAAGGTCGAACACTATGTTCCTGGTGGTCTTCTATAGACATTAAATATTCCTCAGTGGAAGTTGGAGGAAATATCAATGGACATTGTTACTAGTTTACCTCAAGCTCCAGGAGGACATGATTCTATTCTGGTGGTAGTAGATCGCTAAACAAAATCATCCCACTTTATAGCAATCAAGGAGTCGAGCTCGGTGGAAGTTTTGTCAAGGCGGTATCTAGAGGAGGTGTTGAGACTTCATGGAGTCCCAAGGATGATCATTTCTGATCGAGATCCTCACTTTAATTCTAGGGTGTGGAGAGGTCTCAAGTATGCTTTTGGTTCTCAGTTATGCCTTAGCACTGCTTTTCATCCTCAAACAGACGATCAGACAGAGAAAACCATCCAGACTCTTGAAGACATGTTACGCTCTTGTGTTCTTGATTTTGGAGGTTCATGGATGAAGCACTTACCCTTGGTGGAGTTCACTTACAATAATATTTTTCACTCCACCATAGGTATGGTGCCTTTTTAAGCCTTGTATGGTCGGCCTTGCTGTTGTCCATTGTGTTGGACTAGGGTCGGAGAGTCAGCAATTATCATACTAGAACTAGTGCAGAATACAACTGAGACGGTTCAAGTGATTCATGAGAGGATGAAGACAGTTCAAGATCATCAAAAATCATATGTTGATCAAATAAGGATACACTTAGAGTCTAATGTTGGAGATCATGTGTTTTTGAAGGTGACTCCCCGTCGTGGGCAGCGAAGGTTTGGTCGTGGAGTAAGCTTTCTTCCCAGTTTGTTGGGCCTTTCGAGGTGTTAACTCGTGTTGGAGTTGTGGCGTATCGAGTATCACTTCCCCTATAGATGAGTCAGATACATGATGTTTTCCATGTATCATAGCTCCGTCTTTATCATCATGATGACCCTCACATCATTGATTGGGGAGAGATCAATTTTGATGATGATGCGACCTTCAAGGAGCGACCTATGGAGATCCAATATCACAAAGATAAGGTGTTGCATGGGTGTTCTATCCCCTTAGTTCATGTCTTGTGGATACACGGTCGCATGGAGGATATTACCTGGGAACGTGAGTCATAGATACGTGGTCAGTACCCAGAGTTGTTTGATATTTAACTTTTTTTCATGTATTGATGTAGCCTTTGTGGTTATAAACCTTCTATGTTTATGAGATGGTTTCATTTTTTTGATTTTGTGGCTTGATATATTTTGAGAGGTATCTCGATGGGTGGTTGTTCGGACCATGTTTCGTTTTAACTTTAGGTGGGTTTTCAATTCTCGAGGATGAGAATATTTTGAGAGGTATCTGATGTAATGGCCCACACCTCTCTGGTCCATTCCTTTTCCAAAATCGAGTGTATGAGGTGATTCGAGAGTTCAATCTGACTTATCACCAACACGTTCCAATTTTTCTGTTTGGTGAACAGTTCCAACGGTAGACAGTTGTGAATAGTGCAATGGTAACCTTCTATGAATAGTGCATCGGCGACCTTAGGTGAGCAGTGTCATCGGTGACCTTAGATGAACAGTGTCATCGGTGACCCTTGGTGAACAGTGTCATCGCTAACCTTCTATGAACTGTTCCATCGGTGAAAAGTTCTATCAGTGAGGTCTAACGGTAACCTCTATTTCTTTTTCCAAATTTCCAATTCTATGAACAGTTCCATCAGTGAAAAGTTCTATCAGTAACCTCTAACGGTAACCTCTATTTCCTTTTCCAAATTTCTAGTTCTCTGAACAGTTCCATTGATGAAAAGTTATATCAGTAACCTCTTTTTCCTTTGCTAAATTTCTAATTTTATGAACAGTTCTATCGATGAACAGTTCTATCGGTAACCTCTATTAGTAACCTCTCTTTCCTTTTCCAAATTTCTAATTCTATGAATAGTTCTATCAGTGAATAGTTCTATTAATAACCTCTATCGATAACCTCTCATTCCTTTACCAAATTTCTAATTCTATGAACAATTCTATCGGTGAACAGTTCTATCAGTAACCTCTCTTTCCTTTTGCAAATTTCCAATTTTATGGATAGTTCTATCGGTGAACAGTTCTATCAGTAACCTCTAATAGTAACCTCTTTTTCCTTTTCCAAATTTTGAGTTATGTGAACAGTGTTTCCAGAATGGTAGGTGTACAGTGTTCTATCGGTGAGGTTCTAACAGTGAGGTTCATGAACAATGTTCTATTGGTGAGGTTCTAATGGTGAGGTTCATGAACAGTGTTCTATCAGTGAGGTTCATGAATAGTTTTCTATTGGTGAGGTTCTAACAGTGAGGTTCATGAATAGTGTTCTATCATTGAGGTTCATGAACAGTGTTCTATCGGTGAGGTTCTAACGGTGAGGTTCATGAACAGTGTTTTTTCTTTGCCAAATTTTTGAGTTCGTGAACAGTGTTTCCAGCTTCCTACAGTTTCTCCCCTTTAGCATTTTCTTTTGATGTAAAAAGCATTTAAAGCCTCATTTTAAGGACTCTAACGCCGATTCAGAGGCCATAACTCCTATATTAATTATTCCTAAGTCTAGGGATATTTTTACTTGGTCAAACTGTGTGGTTTAATGTGATCAACTTTTAATGAGAAATCTAGCGTATCTTAAACTGTCACTCTGTTAAATCTTCTAAAGGGACGGGATATCTTCCTCCCTAATTATTCCTCTTTGTTCTCGGCTATGAGATTCTAGAAACTTTCATTCTTTTCCATAGGAGTTTCATAATCAAACTTACTCCTAGGATTAGTTCCAATCTATTTTTTATACAACCAAGCAGGATTGATCAATCTTCGATATAAGTATGATCTATCGTCATTCTTTTGGGTTCATCTCCTTCTGTTTCTCCTCTCCCTTTTATGGAATTTTACCCCCATGTTCCTAATGGGATTTTCTTGTGTATTGACTAGTGTGGTGGTGTCTCGGCACCCTCGGGTGGATATAGTTGTCATAGGGGGGAGGAGATCATAACTTGTTTTGTGGCCCATTCTCGTATAAAATAACGTCAAGAACTGTTTGAGGTAGGGGATTTGTTTCTTCTCTTTAATTTTAGGTGAAACTGTTTAGTTATCATGTTTTATCCCACTAGATCACAATGGAATTGACATAATAAATATTTGAACTGGATAAATAAATTGATATTGATCGTATGTTGTTGCCTCTTGTTTTTATAGATAGTGTGATATCTATGCTTGCTTCATATAATTTTTCATTCTTGATGGAAATTAGTAAATAACGTAAACTAGAATTAATTGATAATGGTTTGGATAAAGATAAAGAGGCATGTAAATGAATCTGGTTCATCTTTTTGTAATATGATGTTAGTCAAAATGGTGTAGTGAGCATGTTTAATTATTTGTTACAGCTTTTTGTTTAGGTTTCTCAATGTTGGAACCTATGTTTAATAAATCAGTTAATCCATGATGGATTAAATAATTTGTGGTTTGATAAAAGATAATTCCTTGTAGGGTTCTGAGTTACCCTCTTATTTATTAAAGGGCCAAGAGACAAATTGTTAAGATGTTTATTTTCCTTCTGCTTGTGTTGTAATGTGAGCCTAGATGGCTGTTGTGATATGTGTTGGAAGGGAGGCCTATTGATTGTGGCATCATATGACACCAAGAGTGGCGAGATGCATCGGTTTATGCATGTGGGTGTCAGGGAGGACACAATGGATGATGGAATGGGTTGGATGTTAATGTTCGGATGCTTGCTGATTCTTTTTGTTGATTATTTGATTTACTTTTCCCCACTGCTCAAGTAAGCTGGTCTTACTTACCCTTCTTCTGAAAAAGTTGAAGACGTGTGGGGTATGCCACGTGCTTTCCGTATTTATCTTCTCAAGGGAGTATGGGTCTATATTCTTGCAATAAGTGGAAAATACTTGATGGATAGTACATATACTCACCGTGTTGAGCCCTATTGTGTTTAGTAGCATAGATTGTTTTTATAGAATGCCTCGGAATATGGAAAAGTAATTCTATAATGAATAATTTAATAAATGATGTTAACCCATGAGGGTAGAGTTTGATGTAACATAATAATGAGGTTGTAATTTTAAAGGGACGGTGTACTTTGGGTGTGATGTGAAGGAAATTTAATGTGGAATTGTTATTGGTTAATTAATGTTTAAAAAATTAATTAATGTAAAGTGCAACTGATAAAAACGGAATGAAATAATGTATTAAATCTCTTTAAATGCTTGTGTGCTTATAGAATACCTAGTTTTAGAAGTAGCATCTCGGAGTCCGAGAGACGTTAGGTGTATTTGATTATAAGACTAGGTTATTCCCATAGTGTGGTTGTGAGGTATAGTATATTCTTTACATTTTGTGTTTTTATACGCTATTACACCCTGTCGGTAAGGGAAACTGACACCCTGGGGATTCTGAACCTTGGGGGGTGTTTTCCCTAACATTCCGGTGGGAGGATGAATGGCTGACTACACCCTTTGGCCCTACTCTCTTCTCTTGGTAGTTACTTGTGCTGGTAGGCACAGCGGTTAGTTTTCCCCATATATGTGTGTAGAGGGATGTAAAATCTTGTGGTTATTCACACACATATATTCTGGATATAGTTTCTTATGGACTACTATAGGTGTAACGTGTATACGTTTTGATGGCTTGAGGATCCTTACTCAGTGTATGGGCTGTAATGGATTGAGGTATAATACCTGATGTATGATACACATTATGCGAGTTGTGGTGGCTCCTAGAAACTACCTGGTTATTTTTCTTATGTGGACGTGGTGGTTTTGTTTCATGAGGTGCATGTTGTGGTTCTTTGCCTAGGTGTCTTCAGGCAAGCCTTTTTGGAGAGAGATGCTTAGGATGTACGACGTTGGGGCAAAGCATAAAACCAGGGGGGTAGTAGTAGTGGGGTACCCTATATATTCTTTATTTTATGATATATTCTTGTATGAGTTACTTGGTGATAGTAGCCATGGTGATGTTGGGAACTTAGTATACATGTTTAGGTGATGAGTTAGTTTCACTTGTTGTTCACTGTGCTTTAGCATGCTTTCTTTACTTTGCATGAGAGGCTTTAGGGAGTATCCTACTGAGTATACTGTTATACTCACACTATTTATATATAAAATTTTTTTAGGTCACTTGGAGCAGGTTGGAGATGAAGCTGGTTTCTACTAACTTAGGGTTGCAGGAGCTGTTTGAGCTTGTGGTTGCTGCTGTTTTTACTTTCTTTTGGGTACTTGCAGTTTTCCCCTTCTAGTTGTAGTACTTTTTCATGACATTACATATGTGCACTTGGGTTTTCTTTTATATTTCAGTTCTAATTTGGAGTTTTTTGGTGTCTATCTTATCTCTCTCTTTCACATGTGTTCTCTTACAGGGTGATGCCTCCCATTTGTGTGTTTATTATACCCTCTGTGCTAGTCTCCAACCCGGGGCCTACTAGAGGTGGGACTCAGGGGTCATTATCTCCCTTATCACATTGCCAGCCCAAGAGGGGTACACTTTGTGGGGAGGGGGTCGTGAAAATTATACCCACAAGCACCTAATATACATAATTAAAAAAAATATTTATAAATATTTATAAATATTTATAAATAAATACAAATATTTATAATTATAATATATATATATAATTATAAAATTATATTAAATTTATTAATTATCTATATTGATAAAATTATAAATATAATAAATATATTTATTATAATTTTACAATTATTTAAATAAATATTTATTTATTTATTTACTAATAATTATAACTATAAATATATATATTTATTTATTATAATTTTTTAATTATAAATAATTATTTATTTATTTATACTTATATTTATATATATATATATATAACAGAAAATTTTAGGACTCAAGCGAGATCAATCCTAAATTTTTTTAAAGAAAACAAAAGTACATCAAAACACAATAAAACATGTGGCATAAAAAGCTTTTACAAACTAGAAAGTTGGAAAAAAAATGTCACCCTAGATAGATTCAAACAAATTCAGGATCATTCCCATGATCATAGTCAGAGTCATCATCAGAATTCTCCCACTCTGACTGTGATTTTCTTTGATTAAAGATCACCGCATACTTATCCTTGAACTTCTCTTACTCTGGAGTGAGCTTGGGAGAAGGCCTATTAGACACACTTCGGACACACCTTCATGATTCAATCCAATCATCTAATCCACATCCTTTTGGATGTATACACCATATCTAAGATTTGGAAACCATTTTATTAGTTACCCCATCATCAATCTCATCCTGAGTGCTAGCAACCATCAAAGGTAGTATCGTCTTTATTGTTTTGGGAATCCTCTGGTAGGTCAGCCAATGGTAGTATTTTTGGAACAACATTAACCTCTGAGAAATATATAGATTTTTTCACTTGAGATGAAGAAATTATTTCTTACCAGATATCCTCTCTACATGATTCAAGAACTCAAAACATGTTTAAAGCAGACACCTACAAAGAATCAGTTCCCTCGCCTTTTTCCTTATCTGATGCAGGAGGGATCACACCATGAGGAGATCCCACAGAATTCACCTATTCCTATTCAATCTAAAAATCTAGAAGTGCAGTTGTAAGAGGCATAGACTTTTATGACCAACTGGAAGCTCTTCGCGTCCACAACCTTAGCTTCCCCCTTCCTTTTTGCAGGTGAAATTAAATCCTGAATCAAGTCAAGATCAAATTATTCTTGAATGAAAGCCTCATGAATATACTAATCATCATTATCCTCATCAGTACAATCATCCCACTTATGAGATTCATTAGGAATCCCCACCATTAGGTAAGGTTCTGTATGAGCAGCCTAAACTCCTTCTACTGAGCAATCGTTTACTGTTAAAATTTCCCCAGTAGTTATAACTTCCCATGATCTCTTCATAAATTCATATCTCTCATCAGCATTGAGTTTTTCCTTTTCACTAATTGAAGATGAAGGAATCGATTCATGTGTATGACCAAGGTGACTAACCCTAGCTTCCACATTGTTTAGATCATTTAGAATTCCTTCCTCCTCCACTTGTCTAGGAATGTATTTTTCGAGAAGGTGGGAACCATCCTCCATATGCAAGTCTCCCCTATCACTCATAGGATGTTTTTGGAGCACATTATCTTTTCCATTTCCCACTGTGGATTCCTTCATATATCACCTTCATTTTTCAGTTTTGTGCCCCTTCATCCCACATGCACTATAGGAAATCCTTCCTTTAAAATTATCATAGGCATGCCCAATATTGTAACAACCCATGAAAAAATCAAGAACATTTTCAAATTAAATGGATAAATCAAACTTGTAGTCATCAGCAGACAACACCACTATTTTGATCAAAAGGGGTGTGAGATCAACCTCCACAAGCAGTCGAGAAAAATGGTCATATCTTTCTCTTTTTGTTTCCCTATCCATATTGATCAGAACACCTATGGTTGAGGCAAACTCCCATAAAATCTGTGGATACCATAGAAACTAGATAAGACCATGTATCTTAACCCAAATTTGGGTTAGAGAATTCTTTATAGTCAAGGGATTAGATGCAAGATCCCAATCATGAATCTGAAGGACCCCAAGTTTCAAATTTACAAGACAAAACCCACATGCTCTTCACTTCATAACTGCAATTGGGAAAACAACATGAAAGAAATTGTTCCCCGGTGCGGTGAGTTGTCGACCATCAAAACCCCAAATGTCACTAAGACATTTCTAATCTTAGAAAGGCTCCATCGAGACTTCGGGGCTTGAAAATAAATTTGAGCAATAATATAATGATTACACTCCTTAATCTTATCTTCTAGGATGCATTGAGTGGCTTAAAAGAAGGTCGTATCCCCCTTCCTCAAGATTTTTTTTGGGTTTCTAATTTAAGGGAATCCTTAATTCCTTCAAAGGACCTGTATTTCTGAGAAACTGTCGGATCATGTGAGGCCTCGGGCACAATTGAGGTCGATGCTAGATCTGGATTCACAGCACCAGGATTCCCACGCATCACTTGAGCGTAGTTGTGGTTCACACCACATTGAACAACTCCTAAATCATTTAAAACCAAACCTTTCACAAACCCTTATTGTTGATAACTGAGGGAAGATTAGTCACCGAAAGAGTCATTCCCGAAATAGCAACAGGAACCCGAGGATTTTTCTCCTTACTTCCTAGAAGGACCTTGTCGTTCAAAACCAGAATCAAAATCACTGGGGAGCCAGATCCTAACTTATCCACCGACGTAGCAGCCATCAAAGCTCGCCCTTATGAGTAATTCATAATATATATATATATATATAATTATGCTATATATATTTATTATACTTATAATATTATAAATATATATAATTAAATAAATATATTTATAAATATATAAAAATATTTATAATTGTAATTTTAAATAAATACAGATATATTTAAATAATTATAAAATTATAATAAATATATATATATTATATATATATTTATAAAATTATAATAAATATATTAATTATATATATTTATAAAATTATAAGTATAATAAATATAGTTATTATAATTTTATAGTTATTTAAATAAATAAATAAATATTTATTTATTTATAGTTATGATTATAAAAATATATATATAAATTTATAGTTACAAATATAAATAAATATTTATTTATAATTATTTATAATAAATACATTAATTATATATTTTTATTATATATAATTATAAATATAATACATATATTTATGACAATTTTACAATTATAAATAAATATTTATTTATTTATAATATTTATAATTTTATAAATATATATAATTATATAAATATATTTATTATATATATAAATATATATATATATATATAATTTTATAAATATATATAATAATATTATCAAATTATTAACATTATATCTATATTAGGGTTAAAAAGTGATGATAAAGGTAGGTTTTATCAGCACTTTCTATTTTAGCGCTGATAAAGCACACCTTTATCATCACTTTTTAAGTTGTACTCATAAATGTGTTACCCGATTTTATGAATGAACCCTAACAATCAGCTTCTTCTCTTGTACACATTCAAACTCCCATGAAAGATGATTGTCTTCGCTCTTACCAAACCTCACTACCACCGCTTCTCCACTCTCATCCAACTGCACTACTATAACCCCACTGCACTGCTTCTCTTGTCGAACCCAGATGTCGCCATGCACCACTCTCCCCTAGTAGCACTACCTTTGTGCCACCGCTCCACCACACTATTGTCATGCCTCCTCAAAGAACCCCACTTCCACTATATTTTCGATGAATCAAGACCCTCACAACTAAAGTTATGATATTCAAATATTGTTTTTATGTATTTTCCTATGATTACAACTCTTTGTAAGTATTTTATAGATATATATGAAGTAGGGGTTATGTTATTTATTGTTTTAATTTCCTTTAAAGGGAATACAAATTATGTAATTTGGAAAATCATCATAGGCAATTAATACTCATTCAATCATATGTTAGGACTATCCTTCCTTCTATCTATAGATTGTATCATTAATAATTGATTATAGTTTTTCTCACAGGTTTTCTCTTTTAAATCAAGCCCTTATCGTGTTATTATTCTTCTATTTTGATTCTTTAATACCTTAGGATATGAATTTTTATTGGTTATAAGGGACATTGGTACACGTTCATGGTATAAGAGAAGCATATTATATAAGAAAATTGCATGACATTATCCAAATGTGGATTCATGTATATCCATGGGACATGTTTTTGTATAATTCACATGTTGGTGTTTGTGAGGTCATGAGAAAATTACATGAGAAGAAATGCCTATTACTTTCTATGTTATGGAATGCATTTGGATGAATTTCTGGTTTCTCTATGTATTGTTTCCACAAACTAATTTGGTAACCCAAACAGTTGCAATGACCAATACAGATTATGCTCTATAATGGGATAGTGGCATGGTTAGACTGAGTGTGTTAAAATGATTGATTAGTTCCTTAATGATACATATGATCTCCCTCGTATGGAATACTTGGTTCATGCATTCCATCTAGTTTTCCTAGTGATAGTATTAGTATCCTTGTTGGAACCACTTTGTGTATAGGTTTGTATTTGTTGTCAATAGTTTTCAATGGAATATCAAAATGAAAGAGATCAAGAAGTACACCAATAAAATGGAGGAATGGAAGCTCACAATGAAGGAGATCATGAAGTACTCCGATGAAGTAGAGGAGTTGTGATTCAGATGATTGCTGTGCTGATCTTAAGTTCAAAGAACATGTTTCAAAGGTGATACATTGTTTAAAACAATGAATAATGTGAGGAGTAATCCATTCGAGGATGATTAAAGAAGAATGAGGTTTTTGGATGAAGACCATGCAATTACTCATGATTTCATGAGAACCATGCTAGAGACTTCTTGACGGATTGAATCACATGCTTTGCATGAAGTTGATCATGACGGTTGATGAAGAATACAATGTGCCAATGAGTTGACTTCTGAGATGGCCATGCGGAGATTGAAATTATGAGATGGCCATGAAAATCACATTGTATCAGAAGATAATGGTACTAAAGTTGTTCCTTCAGAGAATACATATCACAATAGTGGAGTTTGTGATAAAAGCAAAAGAGTTGTTAAAGGATACAGATCACCAAGAAGAAGTGTTGTTGAGGTGATCGTGCTTATCGACAAAGCAAACAAATGACATACAAAATTGTTGAAAAAGGAGATTCCATGGTGGCATGTCGAGTTCAAGAGTTGTGGTCAACGATCTATGTTTGATTAAAGAACATAGACAGAGGAATGGATGATCTGGAGGTGGTACAAAAAGAGCAGATACAAGGTGGCGCCGTTTTCCAGTGTTTGCCAAATTTCAGGGCCTCAAAATCATCAAATGAAGAAGAGTGATTTTGGAAAAGGGACTTGCACGCCATACTCTTGGAGGATAGGAAACTTGCGCGCCATATGTTTTTGAAGATCAGAGCATCAAAATATGGCAAAGGGATAAGGGTCGTGCAAGTTTTGGTGAGGTCGCACAGGTGAATTATGTGCCGCGAAGAGACTTGCGCACCGACGCCTTGAATGCATTATAACTTGCGCGCCTATGGTTTTTCGAGATCAGAAGATCCAAATTTGGCAAAGGCAAGATGTTCGCGCAAGTTTGGATGTTGATCACACAAGTATTGGTTGGGTCGCTCAAGTGAGTTGTGCGACAGTGGTTGTGGGAGACGAGACTTGTGTGCCGTTGATGGACTTGCGTGCCTCCGCGCAGGGGGTCCAGTTTGCCTATAAATACTGGACCACCCCTCCTCATTTAAACAGAGCTCAAGACTTTGATATTGTTCGAGCTCTCGTCACGCAGGTGGTTGAACCGCACATGTGGTAGTTGGGTCGCGCAAGTAGAGGTTGTGTGCCGACTGATGGTTGAGCACCCCAGGTGATTTGGGCAAGGAAGGAAGTGAGTCGCGCAGGTTTGAAGTTCAAGAAGGCAGAGTCGCGCAGGTGCTTTGGAGACACTTGCGTGCCAGGTTATACTTGTGCGCCTAAGACTTGCGTTCCAGATGGAGACTTGCGCGTCGGGCTTGAAAAGGAGAGCCAAATATTGTTGAAGCACGCCCGCCTTTCTGGAGCTGCACAAGAGCTAAAGATTGCCTGATACTTTCGGTGCAAAGCGAGATTGAATAAGAAATCTAAATGATACATGCATGATCTCATGCATACATGGTGAATTGATTCTGACGAATGCCGAGTAAGATGAACATCATTTATTGAGCAATCACATAAGTGATTGTGATTCAGGCAAACGAAGACAAGGGGATCTAGTGCATTCAGTCATTGCACTAAAGAAGAAATATTGAACTATAAAGAGCATCAACTCTGAACCCTGATGCAAGAAAAGTCTCATGCTGAACATGAGACAAAGAACATCAATGCACATTTATTGAAGAGACCTTCACGTCTATAAACTGAGTGGGACTTCACCAACAGCAGTGAGCCAGGGGGAGTCAATGGGAGTGACTCGAGGGACGCAGTGAGCTATCCCTGAACAATTTTAAAGGCAGTGAGCCTAGGACAGAGTGACTATACCCGAACCTTTGTAATCTACAGCTAGTGAAGCATAGTGGATTTAGGTACGACCGACAACCTATCGGCGTATGCTCCTTGGACGTAGCCCTTAGTGGTGAACCAAGTAAAAAATAGTTGTGTCATCTCTCTGCATGTGAATGTTTAATTGCTGATCATATCCATCATACAGGTTTATGTAGTTCCTACCAACGTGGGAACAAGATCCACAACTAAAAGAATAAAAAAGTTGCCACCCTGATTCACCCCTCCCCTCTCAGGGTGTCCTGGGGTCCTACAAGTGGTATCAGAGGGAAAGGATAATGTATGTTGGATATTCTCCAGTAATTCTATTGAGAAGAGGATTTGAGTTTCTTTCCTAGAGTCAATAATGAAGAGAAGTCTTGATAATGACGCAGTCATTTCTGAGCAGAAATCTATATCCACCAAGACTTTGACAAATAGGAAAAAGAAAGAGAAGATGATGATGAAGAAGTCCCCCACATCCAAAGAAGATGCAGTGTCTTGTTCTCCATGCCATTCCAAAAATAAAGAAACATCAGGCATGGAAAGTATCGAGCAGGTGACTCAAAATTCTTCCAGAGGAAAGGATGACACCCCCAATTCACGCTTTCAAGAAAAACTCAAAACATATCTGCATGATATTCCTGAAGAAAGGGCTGCTATTATTTGTAGCCTATTTCATTCTATGCAGGTTGAGATCACTCGACTTGAAATGGAAGCAGACAATATGGAAAAGGGGATGGAAAGAAAAGTTCTGGAAAGTATGAAGCTCACCAAACAGGTTAAAGTCTTTGAATAAAACGAGGCAGTCAATAAGACTCTAAAAGAAAGGATCCATGCACTTGAAGCTGAGATGAAGAAGAGCAATGAAGTCAAGAATTTTTGTTTGGAAGAAACTTCCATTAAATTCAGGTAACTTGACTCTTTGTTACAAAACAAAGTTAAGATGCATGAAGATGAGGTTGAAAGGTTGAAGAAGACTTGTGAAGAGAAGATGATCACGATTGAAGATCATAAGATCATCCTCAATATTGTGGGTCAAAAATTGGAAGCTCAGTTTACCAAGATTGAGAACAAACATATTGAGACTTCACAAAAGAATGAAATGAGTGATGCTTGCACTCAATGTTCGTTGGAGGAGTCTAAAGCTGAAATGCCTCCAACATGTGATAAGAAGATTATGACAACTCTTGATTATCCACATCAAGAATCAGTTGCTTCTGGTACTCAATGCTCACTGGAGGATTCTATTGTCAAAATACCTCCAACATGTGATAAGAAGATCATGACTTCACTCTTTGATCTATCACAAGAAACTGAGAAAGTGAAGATACCATCCAAACCATCTTGTACTCATATTTCTAAATACACTCCTATAATCATTGCAGGTGGGAAGAAAATTTCTAAACAAGTATGGATGAGGAAAGGTGAGAAGAAGAAACCTACCACCATAGCTAGGGTGGATGGGAAGAAAAAGGAGGAAGTGGGTTCCTCAAATAGAGCACAAAACATTAAGCAGATGGCCCAACAACTTAATACAGAAGACACAAAGAAGAAAAGATTTGTGGGTCAATGTTGGTGCTGCAACAAATTTGGGCACTGTGCACTAGATTGTCTTTATAATCCCTTACGTGGAAAAGCACAGAGAATGCCTATATCAAATAGAAGGAAGCCAAAGAAAAAGAAGCAACATCAGCAGGTCCAGAAGCATCTGTTTACTGCAAACAGATTTGGAATTCTTTATAACATCTGTGATGTATGCAACGGCAGTGGTCACAATGCAGGCACATGTCCATATCAACATGCTTTCACTGTTGAAAAGAAAAGAATACCTCTGATGCCGTCAAAGAATGAAGCATCTACCTTGGGGAGAAATCAGAAGAATGTTGTGAACACACATTTCCCCAAGAAGATCTCAAGTAGGGAAGCTGAGAAGACCCAGGATTTTAGATCCATGAAATTGAAGGGTCATTCATCCAAAAGAAACACTAAGTGGGATGAATCTAGGATGAACCCATGTGGAAGACCTAAACCAGCTGAAAAAGTTCCACATGAAATATTGGTCATCTGTCCAGAAGATTTGAAAAGAATAAGGAAACTTGAAGATGAGAAGGCCAAGGCTGGTGACAAAGGAAAAGGAAAACTTTCACATGATGAAGACACAGTGCAGGAGAGATTGCAAACAAAGAGAAACACACGTGTCAAAGAAGTTTTGTGTGAGAGATGCAAGAAATATGGTCACATTCCAAAAGGTTTCCTAACCTTAATACCAGAGCAAGAAGCAGTCCTTAAGAGGAGTAAGAATGTATCATTCATGATGGCTGCTAAGCAGAATAATTCTCCACACAAAGCAGAAGAGAATTTGAACAGAGTCATGCCACACCAACAGATGTCAGAACATATGTTCAAATGTGCAGGCATGAAGACTGGAGTGAATAGAGGAACTTGGTTGAGAAAAGAACCTCAACCAAGCAAGTATTCTTGATGAAGCAAGAAGGAACCACCTTATTCCTGTAATCATTTGTGTATTTTATTTGTGCTAATAATGCAGGGAATTGAAGGTGAAGCATGCTCTCAGGGGGAGAACCTGAGAAGTAGTGAATGTTGTCTTCTCTTGATAGCCAAGCTGAAGAAGTTTCCATCCTTAGTAGATTTTTCAATTAATATTCAATGATTATGATGATGAAGGATCACTCTTGATGAAGATTATGAGGAGTGTTTCCCTTGAGGGGGAGAAGAATGAAGAAGATTCCATAATCACTATTTCAATCAATATCAACTCCAGCTGGAATCAAAAGCAGTTACTCTGTGAATTACTTGAAGAACACACCAATGGATAAGGTATGAAATTTCTCAATCTCTATCCCTTGGTTAATCAGATAAAATATTATTCTACAAAGGGGGAGTAACTGAATTGATCAGTGACATAAAGAGAATGGAAGTTCCCCAAGGTCACTTATCCTGCCGATTGCACTTGAATGTTTTTGATCTATTTGCTGATGTGAGTGCAGGAGTTTCAGGTTGATTATTCTCTATCATTGTTGATCTTCTTCTACCTGGAATTAAAGTGGTAAACCCTTGAAGACAAGATACATGAGTTATCATCTCATGTTGATATCATGATCTGTGGATAATGGACAGCCTTTTTGACTTAATCAAATCGTCTTGTTTTCTACATCGAGCATTGCTCAAGTAGACTTAGAGTGAAATGATTAATGAAACATTTCTTAAGTGTGGATTGATACCCTCCCTACCATGTGCTTTGTATTTCTTGTCAATAAGGGGGAGAGAAAGTGAAATGAACGTTTGAAAAGAAAAGTTGATTGAATAGAAGATTCTCATTTTGACATTGACAAATTCATTTCAGAAGATGTATAAGGTATTGACAACAAAATACAAAGGGGGAGATTGTTGGAACCACTTTTTGTATAGGTTTGTATTTGTTGTCAATAGTTGTCAATGGAATATCAAAATGAAAGAGATCAAGAAGTACTCCAATAAAATGGAGGAATGGAAGCTCAAAATGAAGGAGATCATGAAGTACTCCGATGAAGTAGAGGAGTGGTGATTCAGATGATTTTTGTGCTGATCTTAAGTTCAAAGAACATGTGTCAAAGGTGATGCATTGTTTACAACAATGAATAATGTGAGGAGTAATCCATTCGAGGATGATTAAAGAAGAATGAGGTTTTTGGATGAAGACCATGAAATTACTCATGATTGCATGAGAACCATGCTAGAGACTTCTTGACGGATTGAATCACATGCTTTGCATGAAGTTGATCATGACGGTTGATGAAGAATACAATGTGCCAATGAGTTGACTTCTGAGATGGCCATGCGGAGATTGAAATTATGAGATGGCCATGAAAATCACATTGTATCAGAAGATAATGGTACTAAAGCTATTCCTTCAGAGAATACATATCACAATAGTGGAGTTTGTGATAAAAGAAAAAGAGTGGTTGAAGGATACAGATCACCAAGAAGAAGTGTTGTTGAGGTGATCGTGCTTGTCGACAAAGCAAACAAACGACATACAAAATTGTTGACAAAGGAGATTCCATGGTGACATGTCGAGTTCAAGAGTTGTGGTCGACGATCTATGTTTGATTCAAGAACATCGACAGAGGAATGGATGATCTGGAGGCGGTACAAAAAGAGAAGATACAAGGTGGCTCTGTTTTCCAGTGTTTGCCAAATTTCAGGGCCTCAAAATCAACAAATGAAGAAGAGTGATTTTGGAAAAGGGACTTGCGCGCCATACTCTTGGAGGATAGGAAACTTGCGCACCATATGTTTTTGAATATCAGAGCATCAAAATATGGAAAAGGGATAAGGGTCGCGCAAGTTTTGGTGAGGTCGTGCAGGTGAATTATGTGTCGGGAAGAGACTTGCACGCCGACGCCTTGAATGCATTATAACTTGCGCACCTATGGTTTTTCGAGATCAGAATATCCAAATTTGGCAAAGGCAAGATTTTCGCGCAAGTTTGGATGTTGATCGCGCAAGTATTGGCTGGGTCGCTCAAGTGAGTTGTGCGACAGAGGTTGTGGGAGACGAGACTTGCGTGCCGTTGATGGACTTGCATGCTGTAACGCCCCGACCCCAGCTACCCGGAGTCGGTGCGTTACTTCGTAACATTGGCATGATCACAAAAGATCAAGTCTCGAAAGACCGATTAGTTTAGTAGCCTTGGAAACACTAGATACATTTGTAAACGTTACATTACATCATAAAGTGAAAAACTACAATAACAAAGTCTCCATAGTCCACACTCATATCCTCTTCTGACTATCCCTGCAGGTCATTCATAAAATACTTCTTCACATCCTGGAAAATATTAAAACATTGAAAGGGGTGAGCTCAGATGCTCAGTAAGGATAACAATAATGCGGAAGCTTTCATAAATAATCATTAACAATTAAGGCAATGTATAAATAAAACAAAAGCCTTTTAAACATGAACTTCAACATAATATGGCAAAAGTAAAATGAGATAATGCCATTCACTTCTTCACATGGATATTCTACTGGTCGAATAATCACATGCAATAACAATAACCACTTTCATAATGATGGAATGCATAATGCCAGACTATCATAACCACGTAGTCAAGGCCTCGTGCCAAGACCACAAATAAGATTTTGTCAAGGCCTCGTGCCAAGACACTAGTTTGTCTCATGAGACCTGCCGATGCATCGAGGAGCTATAGCGGGCTCCACCCGTCACTTATTAAGTCCAATGCATTCCTCATATGAATAGGTTTAAACATATCATAAACCATAACATAATCGTATCACATATAACATGCATAAAGGAAACATAACATTTCCATATTTCAATCACAAGATATCAATACAACACATTGATATAATAAAAACGCTTTCAAAACCATTTTCAATACCAAAATAAAAGAAAGTTAAAACTTTGTATTTATTTTTCATTAAAAAAAATGATGGCTTGTAGAGGAAGCCAAAACTCAAATAATGGTCACGGCGGCAGAGAAGTCGTTGTCGCCGCATAAGTACGGAAAGAAAAACATTCCCTTTTTGTCGTTTAGTAAAACGCTTCATATAAAAAATATTTCTTTTGAATAAACGTAAAAGTCAAAGGGGTTTATACACCGTATAAAATAAAGTTGTGTATAAAACGAAATATGCCTCAATGAAAGGAGATTGAGACGAAGTCCTTAAAAAGATCATTTTTAAAATAGAATAGATATATTATGTGTATTCACTATAGGTACACATAAAGAAAGTAAAAATACAAAATAGGACATAATAACATCATGACATAATTTGAAAGTAGGAGATTAACCCAAAGAATGGAAATTGGGTTAAGAAGTTCCCTTACCTCATGTCTGACTTGACTCAACCGTTCTTTAACCTCCTGAATAATAAACTAGAGTTAATATATACCTTATTAAGAACCATTTTCAATTTCATTATCCTTATTATATCACTTATTACAATGATATGAACATTATGTAATTATTTAAGTTAATAACGGTCGTTTTGTCGATCTTTGGTACTTGAGTCAACAATAAGCTTCTTATAATCACAAGTTGTTTATGTGGTGAAATATCCATTATATCCAGAATTATATTCATGATTTAGATGTCATATATATCTTATATATCCATTATATACATTCATTTATAATATTACGTAACATTTAGAGGTAAGAAATGAAATGCACCGTTCATGGAGACGGTAAGCCGTACGTACGCATGAACGCTACTTTCATTTCAATTTCATATTTAATGGAACTAAATCATAATGATATAAATGTATAATATAATTCCAGTATAATATAGTGTATAATACCATTTACTCCATCCTTTATACATCCCACATATGGCATTAACGATTCAAATCACTTTGAGGGGGCGGTAGTCCGCACATCCTAAAATGAAATTATCGCGTTTTACCCATAATGGAAATCATAAAGTATGCCATAAATGATAAATACAGAAGCATAATTAAAACATAAACATATTATATATCATATATAAAAATAGTGACATCTTAATGGCCACCTTTGAAGGTGTTATATGAGTGTTGAACAATCATCGTTTCGTGAGGCAGAAATTCGCCATCCACAGAAACTGTATGTTCTTTAACCATTAGATGTAGGTGTGTGTAAGTGTTGCTCGAATCCTTCTTATAACAACATCCTAGTATATTGAGGATACTGGTTTTGTTACAAAATAAATTAATAAAAAGAGTTTATGGGGTTGGAGAAGAAAAATAAAACAAAACAACATTAGAAAAGACATTACCTCAAAATCGGGTAACTCTTTTTGATTTGAGCCAATGGCTTCCTTGGGAAGAGTTCTGCCCAAAGTGAGGCTTCTAGGAGTAAGGGAGGAATGTTGGGAGAGTATTTGGGCAGAGGTTGGCCGATCCAAATGGCTTGAAAGTGTAAATGAGGTGGGAGAGGTGGGGGCCTTTTATAAGTGGAGAGGAGGGGCACTTTTGGAAAGATTGAAATGTTACATTATTTCACAATGCTTTTCGGATTATAAAGGTCCCACACTTATATAATTATAGGATAAGGTGATAAGGGTTCGAAATCTCCTCATCCAATTGGCTTTGGACAAGTGTAAGCCTTGGATTTTGCCTTATCTTCTCATTTTATTTAAATCGTTAAATAATGAGGTCATCGCCACATCATAATGATGTCATAAATAATTTAATTTATTTAATGTCTAACAATTATAAAAAAAATACTATGATGTAGTAAATCTTTTTATCTTTCTAATGAATATTTATAATCAAAATTTGGACTTGTGTAACCCCACGTAAAAATTTTTTAGTAAAACATTTTATGTTTGTGTCATTTTTTACTTTAACATTAAATAAAAGGTATTTATGTCATTTCCCAACCAAATTGTCTCCATGGGGTCCCCAAGTTGACCCATGGCTTGTCTTGGTCGGCCATGACTCATCCAATAGGAGTAGGACAAGTGTCATGCTCATCTCATATTATTAAAACAATATTTGTACCTTAAACTACACTAATTACCTCTAATCGCGATTAAGAACTTAAAAGTTACTATTCACCAAAAAATTATTTTGATCTCATTGAACCACATTTTACTTCTTAATGACAACCATGTATGTCGGATTTTTGAAAATCAAATCACAGAAGTGGTAATATTTCATTTAAACGAAAAATCAGTTATTTAACTACCACTTAGTGGTTTCACTATTCATCAAAAATTGAAGTTTTTCAGAACAAGGCCAAAATTTCACCCTAAGCTATAATTGATATTACGAATTCAAAAATGATGTCTATTTTACAAAATTCCAAACATATAAGTTGCATTAATTAATTTTATAATTAATTCCCGCTGTTACGACAAATAGCGTGTTTTTAAGAAACAATTTATATCAAAAGATTGGCAATTGTTTATGTCCAATTTCAATGTTAAATTAATTCTAATGACCACCATTGGATAAAATGGTAAAAATATATTCTAATTATACTCTAAAACCACTCAATAGTATAATTTATCACTATGAATTATTTTGATTAAAAAAGTTGTTTTACGTATTTTTCACTATTCATAAAAATTTTGAAGTTCTCAGAAAATTACAAAAAAATCAACATAGGCTAATTTCAATATTAGGAATACAAAAATGAATTCCATTTTGAAATATAAAATTTCTATAATTTTAAAAAGTGGTTATTACTATTCATAACGACTACTTTGATTTGTCGCGATGTTTTAGAACTCGAAGTTGCGTACAATGCAAGCTATTGTATTACTGAATGAGAAGCGTATCGTGGAAGCTCGGGGTGTTACATTCTCCCCTCCTTCAATAAATTGCATCCTCGCAATTTGAAATTTTTCTTGGAAAATAAAAGGTTGAAAATAGAAAATACCTTTGTGGAAAACCCACATCGGAAATAAGGTTAATAGAATTCAGTCTTAATAAGAGGGAAAGGGAAATGAAAAAGTCACCACCCAATTATGATCTCGATTAGGAGAACATTGGTGGCAATTAAAGACATATAATTGGAGGAAAAACGCAACTATTTGTAGGGAGTGATTGAGGTCATCAATCACAATCAACTGTCAAATTGAGGGCCTCAAAGCCTTCAATCTATGTTGATTTAAAATATCATCAGTTCAACAAGACATAAGGTATTAGGATAACACATTTTTTTTTATTTTAATATCCCTTTACTAAAGTTTAAGAATTAATTTATTCATTGAATAAGAGATAGGTATATATATATTTATGTTTGACAATTAGAGTTTCAACCTTCAACTCATCTTTCACTCAAAAGATAATAGAACTCAAAAATATTATACTTATCCTAATTGTATAAGGTTCCAAATGTTAACACATACCATTTAGATTAGTAAAATTATTTTGTAATAACCGGGGACTTCCTGTAGGCTAGTGGTAGGAAATAAAGGCCTGTCGCACTATGATTGTGGGTTCGATTCCTGCAGCTTTGTCCGACGCGATGGGTTATGCCCCACCCTGCAGGTTGTCCTTTTCCTAAAACTATAGTATCATAATATTCCAAAAATAATCTTCATAAATTTTTTAACCTTAAACAATACTATCCATGGTTAAACTTAATCCATTCCAACCTTAATAGTTATCCAAAATACTTCTGTCCAACTCACAGTCCAAATTTTATAAGGAAGGTAAACATAATGAAGATCCTTTATCCCACGTAACAACATGTGAACACCTTCATCATGTATTCTTTTTAAACATACTGAATTACCATGATCCCTTATTCCTTATAGAATACTAGATATACTCCTTCTATCAAAAAATGTATACAAAACATCAATCAGTTTCAAGGAAGTTAAGTATATCCAATATAATTTATCCAAATCAATCACGCCTTATTCCAAAATCACAATCTCAGTATCAAAACCATATTATGGTTTATCTTTCTCTCAACCATATATTTTCCAAAAATTTAACCTACTGTGGAGTCACTTTTCTTGGTTCCACACAATCTCAAGTCCTTGATGAAATAGTACTGCAGTACAATCCTTATATACTCCATAATTATTATAACCAGTACATCATTGATACAACAGTCAAATTAAAAAAAATCTTTAATAACAACATAAGAACTCTAATCATTACTCCTCATCTGTGGTAGTATCATAACTTGATTATTATCCAATAACATCATTTGGGGCATTCTCTGATGATTTGGACATTGGTTTGCGTAGTGTCCCCAATCCTTGCAGAAGAAGCATTGTACATTTGAAACCATTTTCTTACCCTTGCAGTCACGCACTTTGTGTCCTTTTTCTCTACACTTATAACAAACTCCCATTCCCTTTAGGCAAGTTCCATGATGTTTCTTCCCACAATTACCACATATTGGAAAATTCTTCTTTCCCCTCATCCCTTTATCCATCATTCTCTCTTCCATCCCTTTCGTCTCTTGCTTCGCTTCAAAGCCATAGGACTCAGAGAATTCTTTACTTATCCTATTAACACATGATACTATTTCATCATATGTTGAGAACACATGGGAGACTATTTCCCTTCGAAATGTTGGCTTAATACCGTGAAAGATACTATCCTTCTTACTCTTTGGATCATACGTACTGCTGGAGTTCACATTCCTTCTACTGGGCGCCATTTCTATACAACGGCATAAACTAGGTTAGTTTATGAATCAAAATACATAATTCCATACTTCTAAAAACACTTTACATAAATTGGACTATTTATGGATATAATCCATAATCATAAAAAGAAATGTTTTCTTTGAGGAAGTATGTACTCATAACCCTTCATAGTGGTTTGTAAGTAAAATGAGAATTATCCTAAGCATATCCCCCGGGAGTGTCGTAACCAAGAGTGCAGCAAGGCCCGTTGTCGTGCACCAGTTCCCGTTCGAGTCTAGCTCAAAGCGGTGTTTTCGGGTTTTACCCCTAGGTACATCTGTGCCAGAGCCGCCTCTACCTGCTCGTATCCAGACAGGGATGCATTGCTCGGAAAACTCATAACATCTCTACAATACCAAAATTCTAGGAAGTTCTTCTATACTAATCCTCAAAGTCTATCTTTGGGCTATGTGCTCTAATCAGAGTTTATCTAAATCTAGCTTCCAAGGTTAGTACTAAACTGCCTCTGATACCAACTGTAACGCCCCGACCCCAGCTACCCGGAGTCGGTGCGTTACTTCATAACATTGGCATGATCACAAAAGATCAAGTCTCGAAAGACCGATTAGTTTAGTAGCCTTGGAAACACTAGATACATTTGTAAATGTTACATTACATCATAAAGTGAAAAACTACAATAACAAAGTCTCCATAGTCCACACTCATATCCTCTTCTGACTATCCCTGCAGGTCATTCATAAAATACTTCTTCACATCCTGGAAAATATTAAAACATTGAAAGGGGTGAGCTCAGATGCTCAGTAAGGATAACAATAATGCGGAAGCTTTCATAAATAATCATTAACAATTAAGGCAATGTATAAATAAAACAAAAGCCTTTTAAACATGAACTTCAACATAATATGGCAAAAGTAAAATGAGATAATGCCATTCACTTCTTCACATGGATATTCTACTGGTCGAATAATCACATGCAATAACAATAACCACTTTCATAATGATGGAATTCATAATGCCAGACTATCATAACCACGTAGTCAAGGCCTCGTGCCAAGACCACAAATAAGATTTTGTCAAGGCCTCGTGCCAAGACACTAGTTTGTCTCATGAGACCTGCCGATGCATCGAGGAGCTATAGCGGGCTCCACCCGTCACTTATTAAGTCCAATGCATTCCTCATATGAATAGGTTTAAACATATCATAAACCATAACATAATCGTATCACATATAACATGCATAAAGGAAACATAACATTTCCATATTTCAATCACAAGATATCAATACAACACATTGATATAATAAAAACGCTTTCAAAACCATTTTCAATACCAAAATAAAAGAAAGTTAAAACTTTGTATTTATTTTTCATTAAAAAAATGATGGCTTGTAGAGGAAGCCGAAACTCAAATAATGGTCATGGCGGCGGAGAAGTCGTTGTCGCCGCATAAGTACGGAAAGAAAAACATTCCCTTTTTGTCGTTTAGTAAAACGCTTCATATAAAAAAGATTTCTTTTGAATAAACGTAAAAGTCAAAGGGGTTTATACACCGTATAAAATAAAGTTGTGTATAAAACGAAATATGCCTCAATGAAAGGAGATTGAGACGAAGTCCTTAAAAAGATCATTTTTAAAATAGAATAGATATATTATGTGTATTCACTATAGGTACACATAAAGAAAGTAAAAATACAAAATAGTACATAATAACATCATGACATAATTTGAAAGTAGGAGATTAACCCAAAGAATGGAAATTGGGTTAAGAAGTTCCCTTACCTCGTGTCTGACTTGACTCAACCGTTCTTTAACCTCCTGAATAATAAACTAGAGTTAATATATACCTTATTAAGAACCATTTTCAATTTCATTATCCTTATTATATCACTTATTACAATGATATGAACATTATGTAATTATTTAAGTTAATAACGGTCGTTTTGTCGATCTTTGGTACTTGAGTCAACAATAAGCTTCTTATAATCACAAGTTGTTTATGTGGTGAAATATCCATTATATCCAGAATTATATTCATGATTTAGATGTCATATATATCTTATATATCCATTATATACATTCATTTATAATATTACGTAACATTTAGAGGTAAGAAATGAAATGCACCGTTCATGGAGACGGTAAGCCGTACGTACGCATGAACGCTAATTTCATTTCAATTTCATATTTAATGGAACTAAATCATAATGATATAAATGTATAATATAATTCCAGTATAATATAGTGTATAATACCATTTACTCCATCCTTTATACATCCCACATATGGCATTAACGATTCAAATCACTTTGAGGGGGCGGTAGTCCGCACATCCTAAAATGAAATTATCGCGTTTTACCCATAATGGAAATCATAAAGTATGCCATAAATGAGAAATAAAGAAGCATAATTAAAACATAAACATATTATATATCATATATAAAAATAGTTACATCTTAATGTCCACCTTTGAAGGTGTTATATGAGTGTTGAACAATCATCGTTTCGTGAGGCAGAAATTCGCCATCCACAGAAACTATATGTTCTTTAACCATTAGATGTAGGTGTGTGTAAGTGTTGCTCGAATCCTTATTATAACAACATCCTAGTATATTGAGGATACTGGTGTTGTTACAAAATAAATGAATAAAAAGAGTTTATGGGGTTGGAGAAGAAAAATAAAACAAAACAACATTAGAAAAGACATTACCTCAAAATCGGGTAACTCTTTTTGATTTGAGCCAATGGCTTCCTTGGGAAGAGTTCTGCCCAAAGTGAGGCTTCTAGGAGTAAGGGAGGAATGTTGGGAGAGTATTTGGGCAGAGGTTGGCCGAGCCAAATGGCTTGAAAGTGTAAATGAGGTGGGAGAGGTGGGGGCCTTTTATAAGTGGAGAGGAGGGGCACTTTTGGAAAGATTGAAATGTTACATTATTTCACAATGCTTTTCGGATTATAAAGGTCCCACACTTATATAATTATAGGATAAAGTGATAAGGGTTCGAAATCTCCTCATCCAATTGGCTTTGGACAAGTGTAAGCCTTGGATTTTTCCTTATCTTCTCATTTTATTTAAATCGTTAAATAATGAGGTCATCGCCACATCATAATGATGTCATAAATAATTTAATTTATTTAATGTCTAACAATTATAAAAAAAATACTATGATGTAGGAAATCTTTTTAGCTTTCTAATGAATATTTATAATCAAAATTTGGACTTGTTTAACCCCACGTAAAAATTTTTTAGTAAAACATTTTATGTTTGTGTCATTTTTTACTTTAACATTAAATAAAAGGTATTTATGTCATTTCCCAACCAAATTGTCTCCATGGGGTCCCCAAGTTGACCCATGGCTTTTCTTGGTCGGCCATGACTCATCCAATAGGAGTAGGAAAAGTTTCATGCTCATCTCATATTATTAAAACATTATTTGTACCTTAAACTACACTAATTACCTCTAATCGCGATTAAGATCTTAAAAGTTACTATTCACCAAAAAATTATTTTGATCTCATTGAACCACATTTTACTTCTTAATGACAACCATGTATGTCGGATTTTTGAAAATCAAATCACAGAAGTGGTAATATTTCATTTAAACGAAAAATCAGTTATTTAACTATCACTTAGTGGTTTCACTATTCATCAAAAATTGAAGTTTTTCAGAACAAGGCCAAAATTTCACCCTAAGCTATAATTGATATTACGAATTCAAAAATGATGTCTATTTTACAAAATTCCAAACATATAAGTTTCATTAATTAATTTTATAATTAATTCCCGCTGTTACGACAAATAGCGTGTTTTTAAGAAACAATTTATATCAAATGATTGGCAATTGTTTATGTCCAATTTCAATGTTAAATTAATTCTAATGACCACCATTGGATAAAATGGTAAAAATATATTCTAATTATACTCTAAAACCACTCAATAGTATAATTTATCACTATGAATTATTTTGATTTAAAAAGTTGTTTTACGTATTTTTCACTATTCATAAAAATTTTGAAGTTCTCAGAAAATTACAAAAAATTCAACATAGGCTAATTTCAATATTAGGAATACAAAAATGAAGTCCATTTTGAAATATAAAATTTCTATAATTTTAAAAGGTGGTTATTACTATTCATAACGGCTACTTTGATTTGTCGCGATATTTTAGAACTCGAAGTTGCGTACAATGCAAGCTATTGTATTACTGAATGAGAAGCGTATCGTGGAAGCTAGGGGTGTTACACATGCCTCCGTGCAGGGGGTCCAGTTTGCCTATAAATACTGGACCACCCCTCCTCATTTAAACGGAGCTCAAGACTTTGATATTGTTCAAGATCTTGTCGCGCAGGTGGTTGAACCGCGCAAGTGGTAGTTGGGTCACGCAAGTAGAGGTTGCGCGCCGACTGATGGTTGAGCGCCCCAGGTGATTTGGGCAAGGAAGGAAGTGAGTCGTGCAGGTTTGAAGTTCAAGAAGGCAGAGTTGCGCAGGTGATTTGGAGACACTTGCGTGTCAGGTTATACTTGCGCGCCTAAGACTTGCGCGCTAGATGGAGACTTGCGCGCTGGGCTTGAAAAGGAGAGCCAAATATTGTTGAAGCACGCCCGCCTTTCTGGAGCTGTACAAGAGCTAAAGATTTCCATATACTTTCGGTGCAAAGCGAGATTGAAGAAGAAATCTAAATGATACATGCATGATCTCATGCATATATGGTGAACTGATTCTGACGAATGCCGAGTAAGTTGAACATCATTTATTGAGAAATCACATAAGTGATTGTGATTCAGGCAAACGAAGACAAGGGGATCTAGTGCATTCAGTCATTTCACTAAAGAAGAAAGATTGAACTATAAAGAGCATCAACTCTGAACCCTGATGCAAGCAAAGTCTCATGCTGAATAGGAGACAAAGAACATCAATGCACATTTATTAAAGAGACCTTCATGTCTATAAACTGAGTGGGACTTCACAAACGGTAGTGAGCCAGGGGGAGTCAACGGGAGTGACTCGAGGGACGCAGTGAGCTATCCCTGAACAATTGTAAAGGCAGTGAGCCTGGGACAGAGTGACTATACCCGAACCTTTGTAATATACAGCTAGTGAAGCATAGTGGATTTAGGTATGACCGACAACCTGTCGGCGTATGCTCCTTGGATGTATCCCTTAGTGGTGAACCAAGTAAAAAATAGTTGTGTCATCTCTCTGCATGTGAATGTTTAATTGCTGATCATATCCATCATACAGGTTTAAGTAGTTCTTACCAACGTGGGAACAAGATCCACAACTAAAATAAGAAAAAAGTTGCCACCCTGATTCACCCCTCCCCTCTCAGGGTGTCCCGGGGTCCTACAATCCTCATACTCGGAGGTTTTATCATATGATTCATGATTAATGACTACTTGTGATGTGATATCTTCATTTCCCTCTTTATTATTTATTCTTGATATTTCCAATGTCATCCAACCTTGGTTTTAATTTATTTGACCATTTTCATGTTTTCTATTATGGAAATATATTTTTTAAGAATCAATTATTTGTATGTCATTTTTTAAAACTAAAACTAATGGTTTCCATGGTGAAAAACAGAATTTAGATTCAATGTGTTATCCTGTTGGACTTTACTTCACCCCCTACATAATTCAATGGTGTGTATATAAACTTGGTTTTATAGGATACATGAAAAATAAAGTGTTCTATTATATTTGTTGACTCTTATTAACCTGTTTGGTTTATCAGATAAGATAATTATGGCAACATTTTAATCAATCAAGTGATTTTATAAATTTCGACTAATTTATGAATTTATTTAAAGGTTGGTTTATGTGTCATGTTTTAAAAAATTACTTGTAAATTATTTCAAATTATTATATAGATAATTTCCCACTTGGTGTGTTTTACAAGTGATTTTTTCCCTTGTTATGAAATGATATTCGATGACAAGTATTTGGGAAAATGCCTAAATAGATTTTTTCTAATGGATTATTTTTGTTTAAAATTAGTGGTAATCACCGACTTGATGTTTTAAAAATTATTCTTATGTTAATTGGATTTCAAACAAATATTTTGGGTGATTTGAAAGTGTTAAAATTTTTGGAAAATGTTGTTTTATTTTTAAAATGGTGAGTTAACTTTTGCGATTTATATTTAAAACCACTTTTTTAGCCTTGGTGAATTTTTATATCAATGTTTTGGGGTTTTTAAAGCTTTTATGATTTCAAAATAAGATGGATTATTTCAAAAGGATGTGTGTTTTCATGTGGATTGGATTTTAAAACTTATTATATCTTTGAATGTTTTTCAATGACCGTTTAAAGGGTAGTGTGAATTCCCATTTGAGTTTTAAATATTTTTTGATAAAATTGGTCTGAAGAGTAGATTGGGATGAATTTTATAAATGATAAATGGATTGGAATTCTATTTATGTTTTGAAAAGAGAAGTCCCATTGGAAATTTTATAAAAAAATTAGTTTTCATAAAAGTTATGATACCCTCTTAATCCCCTTTGAAAATTGTTCTCAAATGAGAAAAGTTAAATTGGTTTGTATTTGAAATGAAAAGAATGTATGAGTTTTGAAAATATAGTTTTAGGCCACCATGATTAGTTTTAAGTATTCCATTAAATTATGTACCGAATACCTATTTGGTGTGGAAAGCATTGGTCTACCGAAATCACATCACACTAGGTGTCTTGTGGGTGAAGGAATTTTTGGAATATATGTTGTCACAATCAATATTATAGATTAGAATAAGGCCCACCTTTACATTTTTCATAACAATTTTGAGGTTTCCCCATATTTTTAAACACATAAAGTAATTCTTAGGAATTTTAATTCATCAAGGGATGAAAGATGGATATCAAATACACATAATCAATAGTTTATATAATGGTTTTGGGACAATATTTTTAAGGATTCATATGAAAATATGGATTCAATTTCAAAACAACTTCGATGGATACCTAGAGGACCAAGTGTGTATGCATTATCTTATAATGGTTATGTAATTAATGGTTATAAGTTCTATAAAAATGAACATGATGAAGACAGTTTAATGAAAAATTGTGGAGTTACACTTGTAGCTAAAGCGATGCATGTTTCCGGTACTAAGGATAGAAATCCAATTTATGTGAACATATCATACTTTGGAATCATTAAAAAATATGGAATTTGGATTATACAACATTCCAACTATAGATTTTTCAATTCAAGTGGGTTTATAACATTATTGTTATTAAAATATATGAATTGATATTCATGAAAGTTGATTTTAGTAAGGAAGGGTACAAAGATAAACTGTTTATAATGGCATCATAGGCAATACAAGTATTTTATGTTCCAGATCCTGCAAACCAAAAGTGGTTAATTGTTCTATTATTGAACAAAACCAGAAAAGGGTTGGGTGAAAATTCAACTGAGTATAACCCTTTCTTTGGGACGTTGCAATCATTTCATAGCGGTCCCAATGTAGATGGAATTTTTTATGTTAGAGGAGACCATAATGAAGGTATTTGGATATTTGATAGAGGGGTCAAATCCCTTCATCCTTTAAAATAAAGAGAGTTTAATAATTTGGTTATATATTTTTTTTGTAATATGAATCATGTTACCTTATGTTATTATCTGGTCACTACTGCATTTATGTACACTAAATTAAATGTTAAACCACTTCTGTAGATAATGATTTTTTCACATACTGGTTCTCCAATTCCCGAGGAACAATAGGTCTCTCAACTTGTTTTTGCTCATAGTGAATAGGAACAATGACCTTCTACACGTGTTGGTGCTCTCAATTTTGAGGAACAATAGGTTTTTCAACCTATTTATCCTCCCAATGTAGAGGTACAATGAAAATCTTCACATGCTTATGTTACCACTCTAAATAAATAACATATTGATGATTTTGAATTCAAGGAAATGGTAGGCGGCGAAGGACCAACGAAGTAGAAAAAATATGAGCGTTGTAGTTTGACAGTGTTAGAAAAAAATGATTAAGGATAAAATCAAAGGAATAAAATAAGAGGTTGGATGGAAGGCATGGGGCCAACATGTTAACACCAATAATTTCATGTTTAGTAGTTACATTTGAATCGTCACTCAAAAACACATGTCGATTGATGTAGATTTTTGGCACCATGTTGTACCCATGATTAAGACACCATTGTGGGAAAAGATTATGGTAACATTATGATATCATTTATTTATTTTACTAAAAGATGACATAATGAAACATTGACTTACTCTTCATCATCCCTTGTAGAGTGAATTTATAGTAGATGAATCCCATAAGAAATTTGTATTAATGCTTGATGGAAGGATTCACAGAGTCTTTCGCACAATTCTAATGAGACATCATTTTAAAGATACTAAAGGGAAAATAAACCTACACCCACCACTTTTCTATACACACCTGATAACCCAAGAAGCATGGAATGTGTTTACTGATTGTTGTGCAGATGTGTATTTTCAAGTACATTATGGCTAGTAATACATTGTTTGATGATATCTACATCCATCACTTTGATTGAAAATTTTTTATTTATAAAACAAAAACTAAGTGATAAAAATATAGAATGAGTAGTAAAAGCAATGTTCCCCTACCGTAAATTTAAGATGGGGTACGCTTTACATGAAAAAAAATTGGTGTGTATTTTAAATCTAGGATAATACTTTTATGTGACATGAAACAAAAGCATAATTATGTTCTTCTATTTATATGAATATTGATGACTCCAAATCCAAATCCACTTCCATCCCACGCCATGTGTTATGGAAGGAGGAACACATAAATACATATGGCATACTAGTATATTAAAACACATAAAGATTTTGGGAAACATGTGTAAGTATGACATAATAAAAAAATCTTTAAATCGCTATTACCTAAAAATTATTACTTATTTTTCTATATTTTCTATCAAACGTAGTCAAAAGAATTAGTAACACCTGTACTGGATAAACACATACTATCAGTGGCCTTGAAGCGGCCAGAACAGTATGGATTCATCAGAGATGTAGGTTTTGGGGTGAAACCCCCAACATATTTTGAGAAAAAAAAACAATAGGAAGATTAGGATACATAAATGGAAGAGATGAAAGAAAGAATAACTTCCCTTGAATAAAAATTCATTTGGCGGTCTGAGTTTCAAGAAAATGTTATGGGGAGGAATAAAAGATAAGAATCAACTAAAGAACAACCATTTAATGAAGGTCTATTGGCATTGAAATCTATTACCAAAGATGAATCAAGGACACACAAACTATTTGGGACAACATTTAACCCAAAAAATCTATAAAAATAACTAAAGGGCTTGCCTCGTGAAGCTCCATTTTCAATACCTTCACTACCACAAATGGCATCAATTCAGTAGACAGACAACTCTATGACCATTTTAAATCACCAACGGTCACCTCTACGAGTCTGAAGAGCATTGTGACCACTACGGGGTAGTTACGGAAGGCTTCATGAGTCTAATGGCTCTCCCTCTGATTGAAAAGTGAAATTTCATTTTTGGCGTGCCTATGAGCATAGTGATACCATGTGCCTATAAATATATGGCTCAAACCCACACTAAGGGATATATACCTTGACCTTTCACCTTTCAAGATCTCATTTTGTGAAGCTCCCTTTTCTTAATGAACCATTGAGAAAATAAATCACCCAATGTATTTGAGCACTACGAACCATCTTTCCCTTCATTCTGATTTACCTCCTCTTTAAGTGGGGATTCCCTTCACAAATCCTTACAAACATCACAAAGGTAGGAGTCCCTTTTGGGCACTCGGGACTTCATGGAGCATTCAACCTTTGCAAAGTATCCTTTAAGAACATGTAGACATCATGCCTCGGTTGGGTCGCCATGCTTCATGAAGCTTCTCCCTTCATAGAGACCCTTTTCACCTTCCTTCACAAAGCACCTTCCTTTGTGAAGATCCTCTTATTCACAAAGAACTAGATCTTTAAAAATCTCCTCTTAAAAATTCTTTTTGCTTCATAAACCCCTCCCCCGTGTGGCCCTCCAAGCTCATACTAAGTGATTTCATGGTCCCTCAAACAGTGCTTCATGTTGTGTTTCCCTACCATATGCTTCTTCACAGAGGTGTACTAAAGAATATTTCTTCTTCTCATATCCATACTAATGTGGGCCCGTCAATTGACCACTCCTCCACCTCACTCCCATTGGGCATTGCTTGTACCTTCCCTTACCCAAGTGTTGGTTGGTACAAGCTATGTAAATCCAAGAGATGAGGAGTGAGTCCTCATTGTCCAAGCTACACGATGTTAAACTGTCAAGTATCCTCATCCCCATCACATGATGTTAAACTATGAGTTACTACATGTGTGGTAAGCCTGAGAGGATGAGAGAGGGTATGGGACCGAGAACCTTTCACTTCCCACCTTTTCAATCTGCCTTATCACTCCCACTTCTCTTTTTCTCCATGCGTGCTTCGGGTAGTCTCCACATAATCCTTGACACACCTTGATAGGGTGTTCCCTATACATTGATCCATATCCTACTCGTACATCGGGACATCTTTCTTAGGCTTCCCTCCTGGTGTAAGTCCCAATCTCTATCTCCTCAGGCTGTTAGACATGCATAAGCCCCGCACCATCCCTCACGGCCGCACCTTTCACGACACAATCTGCAGGTCTTTTTTGCCTATTGTTTCTCACACCAAGCATGACTCGTGTGAGCTTAGAGTAAGTAGCGACTATGACATCCTCTAGGGTATGCTAACCACATGTAATTCCCAACATGACTATGGGCCTCTATCCATGCGTAAGACCTATGGACTCCATCCTGAACTACATGGACTTTGATCCCTTTTGGGTAAATAGGAAGCCTCTATGAGGTTCAATCCCATCACCCATCTATCCCAACTACTTCACATTGGTTCACCTTAATCCTATATGACGATAAACTGCAAACCCCTTTCTCATTCCAAACTACATGGGTTTTGATCCATGCCTTCCAAATATTGTACATAGGATGTCTCTCTGAGGTTAAACCCCAACCAATGGTAAACCCTGGTGCTCCATCCTAGGGATGTACCCTCTTGATGTGACATCTTCCCTTTTTGGGGACACATCACTCGGGTCCACCTCCCGCATGTGTTTTTATCCATATGATGGGTAGTTAACCATGTTTAGTCCCTAACCACACTACCCATTGCTTCTTTTTGCAGCACCCAACCTGCAAACCATGAATAAGACCTTCACTTCACCATACTCATCCAACCAAGAGTGAACCTCTTATGAAGGTCCACTAACTATTCATAAGCCACTGGTGCATCTCTGGGTTGTCTTCCTTTTTTTACACCTCGATTCTATGCCTTCATCCTAAACTACATGGTCTTTGATCTCTTTCGGGTACATAAGAATCCTCCCTGAGGTGAAATCTCATCATCCATTTCCCATATCGATCTCTTTTTTGATCCTTTTTGTTTCAGGAGGATCATTCCCTAACATGGAGGTTCCACTTCCTTTAGGTCCTTATCCATATGCTCCATTTATCACGGGCCACCTCCTTTGGTGTTCCATCACCCCCACCAAACAACATGGTCTTTTATTCCCATCCATCAGGATACATAGGAAACCTCCCTAAGGTTCAATCCCAACACTACCTTCTTCACATCGGTCCTATATCATCCTCACACTTCGACACTTCTTTCATATCCATCTTGATTTCACCCATACGGGCACATCCTGGTGAACTCATGACATCCACGTTCAGCTAACCATGCATAAGCCCTATCCATCCAATTACTACTTTTTGTGGAACCCAGGATGTTAATCATGTGTAATCCCCACACTATACATGTTCATCCAACTAAGATTTTCCCTCTTGTGATGGGTACCTAACCATTCATAATCCCCATCCATCACATTTCTAATTTTTTCAGTACCTAGGATGCTAACCATGTGTAAGCCCCACACTATCCATGTTCATCCAACTAAGAGTGCCACTCGTGTGATGGGAAGATAACCATTTGTAAGACCTGAATCACCCATTATAACTATGTGGTTTTTTATCCCTATATTATACATAGGGTACATGTTAAACCTCCATGAGGTTAAATCCTATCCAACGGTAAACCTTGGTGTCCCCATTTATAGGGCCCATCCTTTTTTATATGCCCTTTGTGGTGTCTATATCATCCTTTAGAGTGTGATATATTCCCCTTTGTGGTACACACCATTCCTGGGTCTTCCCTCATAGGGTTTTCTGATCCATCCATCCTATAAACCTTCCAGGTGATCCCTCCTATGGATGTACCTATCTGATCCACATTTATTGGTGTTATTATCAGTCAAATACATATCTTCAAGATGTTAAACTCATGGAATGACCTATTTTAAACATGGTAATCCTAGGAAAACCATAGAAATATGCCTCTGGAATAAGATACCCCGTGATCAACATGGGAAATCTTGGGTTTATGTTCCCTTGAGAATCCCTCTAACGAGGAATAATATAGGTTTTCTAGCGTTCCGGCATCCAGACATGCCACAGATTCCTCAGCATGACTACTCTTTTGAACAAAGGTTACATCCCTAACTTGACCCCTTAGAATTTCCTAAAAGAAGAAGCATAATTAACTGGAATCCACAAAGAGATGTCACCAAGAACGAGTTTCATGAACAACATCTTAATCTATGACGAAGACCTGGACTATGCAACAAGTTCTGAGGAGGAATACATGGAAGGAGGAATCAGAATCCCATCATCCCATTTTTATCAAGGAGAAAACATCTATATATAAGTGATGGATACTACCCACATTTGGAAGGTGGGAATATGGGGAATAGTGTGGCCATTAGCCAGCGTCTTACAGGCAGCACAATGAGGCACACCCCAGTGAAAAGCTTCAAAAATAGAAATGGTGAACCCAATATGAAACTCTTCTATTCAATATGGGGATTGGTAGAATTTAAGATATCAGTATATGGGTGTGTCACTAGATTATGATATTCAGTTCCAAGTACCTCCAAGAAAATAGTGGGTCTAGTGTGGAACTCACCAGAATTTGGGGCATTTAATCGATGGGCAATCCGGTCTGTGACATTTTCATTGTGAATATTTTTATCCAGTCATGGAAGACTAAAAGGAATTGGGGAATTGGGAATTGATTTCCTAATATCATTATTGATGGATGAATCTTCCTATTTAGCAGGACCCCAGCTATAGATATAGGAAATTAGTCACCTCCCACCCGTAAGCACAGGGGTAGGAGAAACGACACTTCATAATTTTCATATAGATCCACCTCTTCCATGATATCTTCCATGACCATGGCTTATGGGAACCCACACCCCATATCAAGTTATCTAAATAAGGTTGATTGACACTCTTATCTGAAAGTATGAACAGTAGGGGGTCATCCCAACAAGGGATATGGATCACCAATATTTGGAGGCTTCTGTACCCCACTGTCATCGCCGCCCACAGGGGTTATGTAGGGATCCATTGCTTCCCACTCCAACATCCAACTATTTTAGGAGTTTCTCCTCTGAACACTATTAAGACTCGTTTCCCAACACTAAAGAGGTAGGGGATGCCATAGTCATCCTGGAAATGACCACTATCCAAGAGCTACCGAGGAGGGATCCCGCCAAGCCACGTCAATACCACCATCAAGTCCCACAAACCAAGGAATAGGTGGTCTCTACCGCTGCACCACCACCTGTCACGAACCGAATCGATCACCACCAAAAATGGCACCAAACCCAGCCCATGACAAGGCCCGAAGGGCGTTCCCAATCCCCAAGGGCTGGCACAAGTGCCCGGGTATCATAAAATGAAAATTGGGAATGATTTACCCGAGTTTATAAACATAAAACAACAAAAGAATCCAATGAAACAAATCTGGATTTTTCAAACCAAACAATCTTTTACAAAAATTCAGAACTGAATTACATGGCTTAAAACAACTCAAAAGGTCTATACCAAAGGTAAAAATCCAAATAAGGACATCCCAAGAACCCTCATGGTAAGGGGCACCACCCTCAAGCCACCTCCACAAGACTTCACCACCAAGGACCTGCTAGAAACCCGAACCACTGGAACAAAAAAAACAGTACCCAACCTGCGACAACAAAAACAACCATGTATACTTACACCCAAGGGTGTAAGTAGGGTGTGAGCCAATTCCTAGTAGGATACCACCACTAAGATATTCCATGTGATAAACATTTAAAGATGAAAAGCATGCAAGTTTTCAAAAACATGAAAAGCTAGTTACAATTTCTAAAAGATGAAACATTGAATAAAAACAGTTTTCAAGTGGGCTATCATTAAGAATCAACACTTTTAAAAATAATGTCAACAATACTGAATTTTCCAGACAACTATACCGTATGTCGATGGTAAGTACAAAGTAAATAATGAGCACAAGAAATAGGAAGTAACCCCTAGGCACTAGCTAGCTGTGGGTCCCAGGTACCTCATATCTCGGTGAGAGTAACCATCACAAATATCCATTCTCGTGCACGAGCCACTAGTAGGGAACATACCCATAACCTAGTGATCCCCAATCATCATCATCATATTTTAGTTAGAGTTGTAAGCATCAGTCTTTCTAAGTGAAACTGAGGCCAAACCCCACGGATTCACTAGCATACTAGTACACGTCCACCCACCTAGATACCCAGGTTTTCCCCTTGTGCTCAAACAAGTTCAACAAGTCAAGAAATATACATTGAACATGAAAATATCATTTACACATCACAAATTCACCAAACATCCCATATGTATACCACACAAGTCACAAAAATCCATTTTTCATTCAAAATGATTTTGAAATCCGAATCACACCAAAATAGCCCACAACACGTTTCACATTTCTTCAACACTTCCAAAAAACCATTAAACAATTTTATAAAACAATTATAAGATATTTAAACTCATATAACATCCCACACACATGGAATATAACACTTCTTTCATAATCAAAAATTCAATTTTTCACATCACACTCACACAAAACACTCCACATCACTTTTCACATCACTTTCACTCCTCAATATCTCCTTCAAAAAAATTAATAAAATATTTCCAGGATGATAAAAACCACATAACAAAATTTTCACAAATAAAATGGACCTTTTAAAAATATACTCCTACCAAAACTGTTTGCTGATATAGTTTCACCTATTACACAACCCAATAAACCATTCAAAACATTCATAAAACAATTATAAAGAGTATACCCAAACTTTGCACATAAAATCCATTTCAAAAACCTCTTTTTAAGCCAAAAGCACACCAATACCCTACCAAAATATAATTGGAAGCCCAATCAACATGTAATAATCCACTTTCAAATGTTATATAATCACCTTGAATAATATCACAAAAGATACCCATGAGAACACACAAATCCATAAAACACTTTCAAGGAGTATAACAAGGTTATACAAATAAAACCATTCAAATACACCCCCTTTTTAGGCCCATGTGGAACTATATCATTTCCCAACCATAATTGGCAGCCCCTTTCAACAACTAATAAACCACTTCTACATTTTACAAAACTATCACAAAAGATAACACATGAAATACATTTGAAAAATACACACTTCAAGCAAAAAATGTAACTTAAAAAAAATGCTTTACTATTGCTACCAAAAATGGTTTTCTCATAATTCACAGCACATAAGGAACATGTAAAATTATTTAATCAAGAAAACTAACTCATAATTAAATGGTTATCCACAGAATCACCTACCGAATGTGTCGAAACCCTCAAATATTGGGGCGAAACATCAACCGCATGACCGCCACACCTCAAGGAAGTTAAAAGAAACCTAAAACCTCAATATTTCACCCAAAATACAGTAATTTAGAACCTATTCAAGAATCCTAACTTCTGGAATTTTTTATAATGCAAGAATTAGGGAAGAAACCCTAAGCAATTTGAAAGAGGAAACAAATAGACTCACCTACTTGAAGTATCCTGAATTAATCACTCCAAAAACAATAGTTTCTGAAATTGAAAATAGCCAAAATTCAGGTATTATTCTAACAAGATATAGGAGGTAATTTGGGAACTGGAATGGAGGGAAAAGAGTAAGAATTGAGAGAGTTAAGAAGGGATGAAGTTACCTCTTCAATTCTGGATGATTTGAGACACCCTATGAAGATCAGCCCTAATTCGTGATATCAAAGAGCTCCAAGGATGGGGGGAAGGAAATGGGAGCTCTCCTGGGTTTCTTATAGTCGAGTGGGAGGTAGAATCTCCGAAAAAACTCAAATAGTGAAGGAGATATAAAAAATTTAAAAATTATTTTTAATGCAGGAAATGGGCCTTCGGGCAGGCCCAATATCTTAAATAAAAACCCATATCCACCATGATTATGGATTTATAAAGGCTCCAAATTTATATTTTGGTGTTAATAGGTCAGAGGAGACCATTTAGGAATTTTAATGAAGGAAAAATATTAAAAAATGAAAAAGTTATAAAGGAAACAAATTTTATTTCTAATTCTGGAATTGGGCTCACGGTTTGGCCCAATTCATGAAAACTCGTCTATTTCTCCATAAAACCTTTGGAAACCATCCAAAACAAAGAATGAAAGGAAAATAAATGAAATTTAACTTCAAAATAAGTCATTTATGTGACAATTCTCCCCACCATGAAAACTTTCCATCCCTGGAAGGCTACAGAAAGGCCAGATACGAAAGCCAAACCGAACTGATAAACCAAGATGTACTCCCTTTCCAGGTTTCGCCCCCAAAGGCCAAAACACCTCCATTGATCAATTAAGGAAGGAATAATTCACAACAAAATCATACACCACTTTCCTGAAACAATCAATCACATTCAGGCTTTATCCCAAAGGAAAACACCTCAAACACTATCAGAACAAGACTCAAGCAATTCACTCAAACAAACAACAACATCGAACAAGGTTACACATACCTTGCTATAACTAAACCATTGGGCACTATCCAATCTCAATGGTTACTCAAGTAAGATTTAGGTAGCTTGATAGATCTGAATGAGACTACCTACCACCAATCGTTTACCATGGATAAATCAAAGTTATTGGTACGGGGAAAAAAATAGGCTCCCCACCATAAGAACCAACAATCTTAATCGACCAGCATGGGCCGGTATAGAAAGACCCCAAAATATAAAGTGTTGGGACGACCACATGGTTAGTCTGCATGGTTTGGGAAACCATGAACTAACAGTGGAGATTCTTCTATCTATATGGTTTTTTTTGTGGGGGGCATGGTCACTACTAACCAAGTGCAAACCGTGTGGTCAACCTGTCTAGCAAAACTTCATACCTTTCTATAAAGACTCAATGGAAACCAAAGAGGGAGGGAATAACATTGTGTGATGACATGGGTACATGACCCTCCACATATTTCCACCGAACGGGAACAACAGAAGAAATATGATGACACCATAGGTTTAAACTCTTCTTATCTTTCATATTGAGGATAGGACTTTGCACAAGGGTTTAAATGACACTGGGGTTTCCCCTGACTACGTGCCAGCTTCTCTCTGGGACCTATGGATGGAGCTCAAAATATTGAAGCATCTTCGGCCTCGCAGTTAGTCTTTGGAAACCACATGAATGAGAATTCTTCTTTCATTTCAAACAACAACTACACCACAATCCCCCCAATAAGTTTTTTCCAAGACATAACACATTCCAAACTCACTTTACCCTAAATCGATATTTCACTAAAACAAGGGATTAAAAGATGTACACACATCACACCTTGTTTGTTCGGGTGAGAAACAATAGAAGTAAAGAACACTTATACTCACCTTCCTCTAAAATGGAATATATATTTTTTATGTTTTTTTCAAGGGAGACATTCTCCCAACATAATAGAGACTCTCAGATGATTTCCCAACTTTCACCTTTACAGTCAATCGAGCACATGACATCACAAGGAATCACCGAACATGACCATTGCGACTGATATAAACAATGAATAGAGAGGGAACTTGTACAACATCCCAAAACAACACAAAATTCTAGAAAGTGGCCATAATATCCTCTCATGACCAGATTTCCCACACTAGTAGTTTAACATGAACTCCTTCTTTGAAGAGACTACGAAGGACCGAGAGTTACTCTTAGACACTATCCAAATACTCATCCATGCTAACAACCCCAGAACACTTCCACCTTCGAAAAATTAGGAAACTTAAGAGGCTAAGGTCACTTTCAACCATCCATAATCAATCTCCCACTACAAGAGGATACACAAAACCAATAAAGGAAAGGGTGTATACTCAATCTAAAAAGCTCAAGAAATAGATTCCTTATATTGATCAACTGGAGGATTTTCCAATGGAGAAACAATCTGGGTTGCGCTTCAGTTATGCATTAACCTTTAATGGGGGAGTACCTTATCAAATGAGATAACCCAAAGACCCAACAAATCTGGTCCATTGGTCAAAACAAGCCATAAACCAGCTCCAAACACATAAAGGGAACTATCGTAAAGGCATCCCAAAGCATTTTTCAAAAGAGACCACTAACCGTCCCTACAACACAGCTTACCGACCAAACACAAACCCAAAACACAGTTCAAACAGAAGGGGTTCTTGGAATCAAAACATCCCACAACATAAAAATTTTCAAAAACCCATAATACAAACCATACAAAAATATTCATCAAGACATCGTGTTTTTCTTTAAAAGTAATTCTTTGAGAACAAACAGTTTAGCAGTAAGCATATCCACCAATGGTACCCCATGGGCCTCACACATGCATGTTTTTGTGCCACACCAGACACCCTCCTCATATCCATCCCGGCACTCATCCAGTCATGCCATCAACCATACATCATCCCATATAACCCCATGCATGTGGTCGCTAATGGAAATACCAAAGGTTAAAACAAAAATTCTTCCCACTTTTCAAAACCAAAACGGTCAACCAACACATCCTTTTTTCTCATAACTGCTAACCATGAGATCAAAATCCCAACTCACATCTTACAAAAATTTTCAGAAAGTCACAAACATTTAGAAAATAACTCACTTTCAAGATATTCACATCAATTTCAAAACATCTCATCCCATTAAAACACACTCTGATTGTTTAGAAAACTCTATTGGAAACACTTTTCAAAACCAACTTCAATATAGTTCCTGCTTTCAAAGAGGTGTAAGCACACCATTTTACATTTCAAAACAATTCTAAAAATTAAGTTCCACCATTTCATAAACCAAACCATTCCCTCTTTAATTGAAAATAATTTCACAAAAACATTACACTTCTTAAAAGCAAAGTGCTACGGTTTCAAAACCTAAGCACAAAACAGTGCAAGAGGAAACTAGTTTCAGTGGGTGACTTGGAAATATGGTTGGCAGCCATATTCCAATCACTTCACTGTCACAGAGAGTGTTCTAGGGAATATCCTTGGCTCCACATGGCTTGCCAGGCCTTGCGAGCTCACTAGGACCATTAACCCAACTCTCTTTTCATTTCCCTTAATCATCATCGAACCAAGAAAACCGAAGGACTTAGATAAATCCCGACTTCTCTTGGAAACTTGAATCCCATTATGAGGTGTGGTGATCAGGCACACTACCCATAACTAGAATTTCATGTCCCAACAATCCTAACTCCAGACTATCCTGACTCTTCCCCAAATAACATGACCCAAAGAGTCAACCTGAACCTCCTCTGATACCATTTTGTCACGAACCGAATCGATCGACACCAAAAATGGCACCAAACCCAGACCGTGACAAGGTCCGAAGGGCGTTACCAATCCCCATAGGCTGGAACAAGTGCCCGGGTATCATAAAATGAAAATTGGGAACGATTTACCCGAGTTTATAAACATAAAACAACAAAAGAATCCAATGAAACAAATCTGGATTTTTCAAACCAAACAATCATTTACAAAAATTCAGAACTAAATTACATGGATTAAAAAAACTCAAAATGTCTATACCAAAGGTACAAATCCAAATAAGTACAGCCCAAGTACCCTCATGGCAAGGGGCACTGCCCTCAAGCCACCTCCACAAGACTTCACCACCAAGGACCTGCTAGAAACCCAAACCACTTGAACAAAAAAACTGTACCCAACCTGCGACAACAAAAAAACCATGTCTACTTACACCCAAGGGTGTAAGTAGGGTGTGAGCCAATTCCCAGTAGGATACCACCACTAAGAGATTCCATGTGATAAACATTTAAAGATGAAAAGCATGCAAGTTTTCAAAAACATGAAAAGCTAGTTACAATTTCTAAAAGATGCAACTTTGAATAAAAACAGTTTTCAAGTGGGCTATCATTAAGAATAAACAATTTTAAAAATAATGTAAACACTACTTAATTTTCCAGACAACTATACCGTATGCCTACAGTAAGTACAAAGTAAATAATGAGCACAAGAAATAGGAAGTAACCCCTAGGCACTAGCTAGTTGTGGGTCCCTGGTACCTCGTATCTCGGTGAGAGTAACCATCACAAATATCCATTCTCGTGCATGAGCCACTAGTAGGGAACATACCCATAACCTATTGGTCCCCAATCATCATCATCATAGTTTAGTTATAGTTGTAAGCGTCAATCTTTCTAAGTGAAACTGAGGCCAAACCCCACGGATTCACTAGCATACTAGTACACGTCCACCCACCTAGATACCCAGGTTTTCCCCTTGTGCTCAAACAAGTTCAATAAGTCAAGAAATATACATTGAACATGAAAATATCATTTCCACATCACAAATTCACCAAACAGCCCATATGTATACCACATAAGTCACAAAAATCCATTTTTCATTCAAAATGATTTTGAAATCCGAATCACACCAAAATAGCCCACAACACGTTTCACATTTCTTCAACACTTCCAAAAAACAATTAAACAATTTTATAAAACAATTATAAGATATTTAAACTCATATAACAGCCCACACACATGGAATATAACACTTCTTTCATAATCAAAAATTCAATTTTTCACATCACACTCACACAAAACACTCCACATCACTTTCACATCACTTTTACTCCTCAATATCTCCTTCAAAAAATTTAATAAAATATTTCCAGGATGACAAAAATCACATAACAACATTTTCACAAATGGAAATGGACCTTTTAAAAATATACTCCTACCAAAACTGGTTGCTGATATAGTTTCACCTATTACACAACCCAATAAACCATTCAAAACATTCATAAAACAATTATAAAGAGTATACCCAAACTTTGCACATAAAATACATTTCAAAAACCTCTTTTTAAGCCAAAATCACACCAAGACCCTACCAAAATAGAATTTTCATCCCAATCAACATGTAATAATCCACTTTCAAATGTTATATAATCACCTTGAATAATATCACAAAAGATACCCATGAGAACACACAAATCCATAAAACACTTTCCAGGAGTATAACAAGGCTATACAAATAAAACCATTCAAATACACCCTCTTTTTAGGCCCACATGGAACTATATCATTGGCCAAACATAATTGGCATCCCCTTTAAACAACTAATAAACCACTTCTACATTTTACAAAACTACCACAAAAGATAACACATGAAATACATTTGAAAAATACACACTTCAAGCAAAAATGTAACTTTAAAAAAAATGCTTTACTATTGCTACCAAAAATGGTTTTCTCATAATTCAAATCACATAAGGAACATGTAAAATTATTTAATCAAGCAAACTAACTCGTCATTAAATGGTTATCCACAGAATCACCTACCGAATGTTTCGAAACCCTCAAATATTGGGGCGAAACATCAACCGCATGACCGCCGCATCTCAAGGAAGTTAAAAGAAACCTAAAACCTCAATATTTCACCCAAAATATAGTAATTTAGAACCTATTCACGAACCCTAACTTCTGGAATTTTTTATAATTCAAGAATTAGGGAAGAAACCCTAAGCAATTTGAAAGAGGAAAGAAATAGACTCACCTACTTGAAGTATCCTGAATTAATCACTCCAAAAACTATAGTTTCTGAAATTGAAAACAGCCAAAATTCAGATATTCTTCGAACAAGATATAGGAGGTAATTTTGGAACTGTAATGGAGGGAAAAGAGTAAGAATTGATAGAGTTAAGAAGGGATGAAGTTACCTCTTCAATTCTGGACGATTTGAGACACCCTATGAAGATCAGCCCTAATTCGCGATATCAAAGAGCTCCAAGGAGGGGGGGAAGGAAATGGGAGCGCGCCTGGATTTCTTAGGGTCGAGTTGGAGGTGGAATATCTGAAAAAACGCAAATAGTGAAGGAGATATAAAAAATTTAATAATTATTTTTAATGCAGGAAATGGGCTTTCGGGCAGGCCCAATATCTTAAATAAAAACCCATATCCACCATGATTATGGATTTATAAAGGCTCCAAATTTATATTTTGGTGTTAATAGGTCAGAGGAGACCATTTAGGAATTGTAATGAAGGAAAAGTATTAAAAAATGAAAAAGTTATAAAGGAAACAAATTTTATTTTTAAATATGGAATTGGGCTCACGGTTTGGCTCAATTCATGAAAACTCGTCTATTTCTCCATAAAACCTTTGGAAACCATCCAAAACAAAGAATGAAAGGAAAATAAATGAAATTTAACTTCAAAATAAGTCATGTATGTGACACCACCCCATCTCTACTGACCCGAAGTCAACGTTGGGAATAATCTTAGGAAGATTCCCTACAGTGGGTGTCATCTTTTACATCTTCATTGTCCAATTCCTCCACCGATGCATGCTATCAGCTCCCTATTATTACAGATCAGGGGTGCTCCTATGTCTGATCGGTATTGAGACCCCATCCACCCCATGGGCAGGCTGGGTTGACTCTTCCAGTCAAAAGTATGAGAATCAGTTGTCACGGTCTAATCTGTGATAATGAGATCTGGTACGGAGGTCCTCCCCATACCGTCGACATCCATAGTGGAGGTCCTCCCCACTCCCATTCTCAGCATGGAGTTCCTCCCCATGTCACTGGAATCAACCCAAGAGGAGGATCTCCTTATCTTGTTGATTCCCATCACAGAGGTCCTCCCCATGCCCACGATCCTAGGTATAGAGATTTTCCCCATATTTCATGTTATGAACGTGAAGGTCCTACTTGCATCATCACCATCTCAAGTAGAGGCCCTCCCCATGGTGGCATCAACCAGAGTGAAGGTCCTTCTCACTTCATCACTCATCATCATGGAGGTCCTCCCCATATTCCATCCAGCTTCAGCAGAGGCCCTCCCTAATCAAGAACTCCCTACCATATAGGACCACCCCACACGTCAGGAAGCAAACATGGAGGTCATCCTTGTGTTCTATTCGACATATTCCTGGGTGCTCCTCACACCTCAGCTTCCCAATGTGGAGGTCCTCCCCGATTCAACAAAAACTGATATGAAGGTCCTCCTAGTATCACCACTAGCTCTGGAGGAGGTCCTCCCTACTCTAGAACCAACCCATATGGAGGTCCTCCCCATGTTGCAATTTTACCTTTCCCTGAAGAAAAATCTCAGGGTAGGAGGGTGAACCATCACCGTAGAAGGAAGAATCTTATGAAGCACTAGAACATGGTAAATCCCATCTACTTTTTAGATTCTGAAGTGAAATGCGACATGATTATGGATCCCTCACCTCGATCTTATGTTAGGGTCTAGGGAAGGAACTCGACGTGTCATATTTTCCCTCTTGTAAAGAGAGATGTACCAGATCTCCCAATCTCTATGTACGTATATAAAAGAGGAGGAAGATTTGGATTTATTTCAGGGTCTTTCCATGTAGTCTTCTATACAATTTCCAAATTCACTCTCTACCTCAACATGAGATCACAGGGAGTCATTATGGGGTTTGGTATATTATGATCACCCACGCAGTCCATCACCAATGACTGCCACCCTTGTACAGGAAGCAGTGATTAATACCCTGTCCTATAAAGACATGATGATGTAGCCAATTCTGTCCCTGGGAGATAGCTCAGTGAGCGGCGGTATTTCAGCTCACGCACTATTTTCCCCACTAGGTTGTCCTCCTCCATAGTGGTCTATATTATTGTCGTTGCTAGTTCCTCAGCCACCCTAAGTTGAAGAATGGGGTAACCATGCACCGGATCCTGCTTCTAAACAGAGAATCTTGTGGTACATTCTCATGGTGGATCACTTCCCCAAGATGTTCCGATAGATTGAAACTCAAGAATTTGGAATCTCGGAGTCTCTCAACCAAGATGAAGTCATGTGTATCTTCTAAACACTAGGAATAACTCATCTTCATCTCTTCTATAATCAGTTGGCTTACCCAAAGAGCTAGAAGCATTATGAAGATATCGTCCAGCTGTGTCTCATGGTCGAGTTAGTTGTGCTCCCTATGGTTCAGAACCCCGAATCTCTTATTTATCACCGGACCCTTCAACGGCAATGCATCCATAGATTCATTGTGCTCTACTGAGTTATTAAAGAGGTATCTTCACATGTCCAAATTTGTGGTTGGGGGTAGTATTCTTCTTTTCATTTCATCCCAATACTGCGCCAGTCTAATTTGCTGGGTGATATTGAGGATATGCCACCAGGTATAGTCATGGTAAACATGAATGATCTCATAGAGTATACTGAGATATGACCCATTAAATATAACCTTCTCCTAGGGATGACACAAATTCTATTGGGTCCCCAAGGTGTTGTCACTCTCTATAAAAGACACTTACTTGGCCTTACTGAACCTTCCAAGTTGTTGCTTCTTGGTTGGGACCCCAATAAGGGAAAAGGAAACTCTAGGACTGTTAAGAACTATGACCCATCTGGATAGATGAAGAATATGGAGGATGATCCTGAAAAGGTCACACTACTCCAATAGCTCACTAAATAGAAAAGGATCATTGACGAGCTCTATGTCGAGCATGTCGTAGAATGACATCCAAATTATGGTGATCCCTGGTATGATCCCAACTATCCTCCCCTAGGGAATCATGGGTAGGAACAGGGCCCCCTCAGCAAGTTTCCTCTTGATTATCTCGACAACCCTACCCATCTAGATAGGGTAGAGGCCATATTTTATGACAAATGACCATGATATGTATCGTCGAATCCACCTGAAATATGTGAGAACCATCCTTAGGTAACTCTTCAGGTTATTCCTCCAAGTGATTCACAATCCAATCCTTCAGAAGCTCCTCGAGTTGTTCTACCAACTATTCCATGTGCCACAGAGACTGCATATCGAGTTGAAGATCCATCCAATGCACTGGTGGTCAGAAATCATCACCCAGATAAGAATCTCTACTAGGATGATCCATTAGCTAGTCTCATTTCTCATTTCGAGGACCTTGAAATGAGATAGGTGGAAATCTCACCAGATGGAAAGCTATATCTAGCATGGGTAGATGATATTCTAGCACCCATAGATTTTGTGAATCCCACTTTCTCCCCCTTCAATGGGATGGGTGACCCGTTGTAGCATTTATCAAACGTTATTTCAAGGTGTGGACCCATGCTAGGTACTCTAGTGTAGTAGGAAGACTCCAAACTCTGATTCATTGTACAGATACTAGAAGGTCATGTGTTCATCTAGTATATCCAGTTACCCATAGGGTCTATAATGGTTGGGAGGATATTCATAGGAAATTTATTTATCAGTTCAAATCCACTACTCGGAATTCTAGTATTGTTGACCTCTTCAAGTGAAAACAATGGCCAGATGATCACATCACAGACTTTTTCACTATGTGGAAAGGCCTCATGTATTCACTTGATATGCCACTGACATAAGAATAGTTGTTGAATATGTATGTGGGTAACATGAAGACTGAATTGGTTCCCTCCCTCATCACTAAGAACTTCCCAGGTGGATTCTTGGATTTCTATAACAAGGCTCAAATCCTAGAGGAAGCCTTGAATAAAGCCAAGAAAGATTTCTTGTTGCCTCCCATAGCTCCTGTAAGAAGAGATTCTAAGGTTGATACTGCTTCTGTCGCACAGGTAGAGGCCACCAAGCCACTAGAGTTGTTTTTGGTAGATCCACCGTTGTAGCCTTAACAAGGGCCATAGCCTTAGGTCTATCCTCAGGTTCAGAATTTATCACCTCAAAATTTGCAGGCACCACCATGTAATGAACTACCTCTGCCCAAGTGAGATAATCAAATTCCACCTACTCACCTGGATCCAGCCCCTCATTAGGGCCGGGATCCCAGAATCCCTTTCTCAGATAGGAGAAACCCGGCCTACTCATTTGATGAGGATCAAGTCCTTGGTTATTTTCTAAGTGTCGTAGATCAATGGATTTTGAGGTTTCCAGACTCCAAAAGACCCCCAAGAGGCTGATCTCGTTGATTGACCAAACTATTTCCCCTATCACTGGTTCCTTGGAAATACCATCAAGCTATGATATGTGTTCAAGGAATGGCTCTAAGACTAGGTCTACAACAATATAGTAAGATTGGGTCTGGCCCTAGCTCAAGTGGTGTGTGTTACCGCAAATCCTAATAGCGATAGTGAGGATGAATGGTAGCAGGTCTCCAGTTTCGGGTCTCAGAAATATGACAACTAGATGGATCATAAGGTGGTTTCTAGTGCTCACAATATCATTCATTCTTTTCTAAGCCTACCTGATCCCTCAGAGATCACCATGCCTCCACCAGATTCCACGTTTTCATCCACATCTTAGACTTATACCTCCTAGAAGGGAAGGCACCAACATTGCAAGGGAAAATAATTCCCCCTACTGGTGTTGAATCTATCCTACATGTACTGTATCAGGTACTGTAGTAGGTTCTATTTGGTAATGTAGCAGCTAGAACTATTCTTCTGTTTGGGCTTTCAGGCTACCAGTTTGGGCCTCAGGTCCTTTAAGGCCTTCGGGCCACCCAAGGCCTTTGGGAAAATAAGGATTTTGGGACACCTTAAGGCCTTTGGGACACCTCAAGGCCTTTGGGACACCTTAAGTACTTCAGGACACCTAAAATTGTGCTTAAAATGATCAGACATACTCTACAAGGAGCAGACTCTAGATGGGGATTCAGAGTGGGAATATTCACCAGATCAGAAGCTAAGAGGATTTCTTAGAAAGAGTGGGTATGGAATTGCCATCGGTACCAACCTGTGCTTGAACGGGAAGCCTAGACAAATAATCCATGTGAAGGTGGAGAGCTGATATCATGATAAAGAAGCTGGGGAGGAGTAGTTCCATGTATATTCTGTATATTTCCTAAGACCTAGGAGTCAGGTAATCTCTAAGCCTACGGGCCTTGTAAGGGTTCCCCCTCATCCCTTGAAAGGAGGGATATCAAAAATCAATAAAAAAAGAAGGCCTTTGGGCCATTCGGGGTAGGAGTATTCCCCAGTGAATACTGTCAAGATGGTGGACCCTTACATGGTTCCCGGTGATGAGGAGTGCCAGGAAGATCATCCTAATGTCCCCAGTCAGCACCATCATCAGCAAAAACGTGGATATATGAATCATCATAATGAAATTTCCAACACCTCTAGACATGTCATTCATGCCACTGAGACTAGATAGTAGGCTCAATGCAGATCTCAGCATGCACAGTCCTATCATCCTTTCTCATCATATTCATTCCCATCACCATTTTTCCACTTGATCTAGCAAAGCCATCGTGATCGCACTATGATCGGTTGTGTTTATATGTGACCAAACCTCAGTCATCCAATAGTTTCCTAGTAGTCATTTTTCATGGTATAGCTAGTGAGTAGTGGGATATCCCCACCGCCAGCCAGAATCTTCCAGTTCGACCAGCAGTGCCTATCACACCCTTTTCCATGGATAAACTTCCTTCTAGAAGAAATGTGTGCCTAGTATTGAAGTGTGTTGTGCTTAAGAAGCTTATCATAATTCTTTCATAGATCTTAATTTATAAATCTCTCTTCCTATCCATAGATATGCATGAGGACCTTGCAAATGCTTTGGTAATCCCGCTTTAGTTCTAAACAGAGGTAGTGGCCACAGATGCCTTCCATGCTGAGGGAGTTTAGCATATAGAATGTCAGGACATCATATCATTCTATATAAAATATGAAGGTTATCCTATACAGGGACACATTAATCCACTATACATCACTAGATAGTTCAATGACATGGAAGTCTTCCACTATCTTGTTGACGCTGGTTCTTGGATTAATCTTATCCTAACCTAGACTCTCCATAAGCTAGGGTTGTCTGAAGCAGATCTTGGTCCCTCTGAACTAAAAATTTAAGGCTATAATAGGACAGAATAAAGTTCAGGTGTTAAGATTCTCCTGAAGACCCAGTTCATTGGCTTGATTACCAGTGCTGAGCTCATGGTCGTCTTGTAAGAGACCGCCTACAATGCACTGATGGGTAGGCTCCGACTCCATCTACATGCAACAGTTCACTCCTCCTATCATTGGTGCCTCAAGTAATCCCTAAATGGTCAAGTGGGAATGATCCAAGGTGATGCATATCCCTTTACCTCTTGTGAAGCCCTCTATTTAGACTCCTACTACTATAAGATCTAGGAAAAATAGGTTCATGCCAATGAGGTTGAGCACACTACTGTTATCACCGACCCGTGGATAGACTTGGATGATGCCTTAATCCTCTTGATTCACTATTTGGAGGCTAAAACCCAGACCTGGGGTGCTAATTTTTTATCTTAGGAAGGATTGAAAATCATGTTCCCAGGTATAAGGAACATCGTAAGATCGCTTCATACTCATACACAAATTAGGATCGATTGATTCCAGATCCTCTTACCCCTATGAGGTATCGGGACTTTTTCCCCATGGAAGGAGAAATATGACATACCTACTTGTTCTACCCATCCAAGTTGAAATAAATCAAGCTGAAGCACCACTACTGCTTTGACATTATCAATCATGACCCCTTGGGTCGAAGTCCTGATGGAATCGGGTCAACATCTTTTGTCGCCATCATCATGGTTTCAGTAGTGCAGGAGTATCCCGATAAATATTCCACTACTGCTTAGGTCAGCACCATTTTTCCTTCAGGTTCATCTATCTCAGAAGAGTTTCCCCATGGTTATGATCCTCTTATTTTGGAACATGAATAAGATTTGGAAGATTCCCCTCCTATATTCAAAGAATATGTCTCCACCATTGTCGATGAGTTGGTATAGGTGAATCTTATCACTGAGATAGATCCAAGGTCAGCATTGATCAGTGTAGTTATGCCTACTAAGGAACAACAGTAGTATGTGGATTTTTAAAAGTAGTGTTGGGATGTATTTTCCTAGAGTTATGATGAGATTCTAGGAATGGATCATCAGGTCATGGTCTATTGTCTCAGTCTTCTAGTAGGACATCGTGGGTTCAAACTTCCTCCCAGAAAGATATACCCTTCTCGTGGTTCCATGTTCAAGGTAGAAGTTGATAAGATCATCAAATCCAACTTCATCAAGGAGGTATAGTTCCCCATATGGTTGGAAAACATCATTCCTGTCAGGAAGAAGAATGAATAGATTATATTCTTCATCGACTTCTGAGACCTCAACTATCACTGTCCGAAGGAAGATTTTCCCATTCCTGTGATAGAGATGTTAATCGACACCACAACAAGATTCCAAGCCCTCTCTTTTATGTATGGGTATTCCAAATATAATCATGTCTAGATGGCCCTCGAGGATGAAGATTCCACTACCTTCAAAGAACTACAAGGTACCTTCTATTACCAGGTAATTCATTTCGGTCTAAAGAATGTTGGATCCACCTATCAGTGTGCTATGCACCGTATATTCAAACCAATCCTCGGAAAATTGGTGAAATATTACATGGATAATTTGGTGGTGAAGTCCCACTAGTTTCAGAACCATCTTAGAGATATTGAGAAAGTGTTTGTATTCCTCCATTTCTACCATATGAAGATAAACCCCTTGAATTATTCCTTTGGGGTCACCTCTGTAAAGTTTCTCGAATTTGTCGTCAGATATAGAGGCATCAAGATTAATCCATAGAAGATCAATACCATCAGTCAGATGCCTCCTCCGAGCAACATTTGAGAGATCCAAAGCTTTCAAGGCCACTTAGCCTAAAAACACTGATTCATTGTGAATATGGATAGAAAGTGTAAGACCATTTCCCCACTCATGAACAAAGGTTTCATATATCATTATGATGAATATTTCCAGACTTCTTTTGAGGAGATCAAGAATTATCAACTACAGCCTCAGGTTCTAAAACCACCCATCTCCAAAAAGTCGCTGGTCTTTTATGTGACCACTCCAGAATGAACCCTTAGAGCCCTTATCACCCAGAAGAATATTGAGGGGTAGATAAAAGTTTTTACTATCTCAATCGCATGTTCCTCTACATAGAGATAGGATATTCCTTTATCAAAATAGTTGTCTCGCGATGGTTTTTGTAGTGTAGAAGTTGTGGAATTATCTACAACACCACAAGATATAGATGGTGTCTCATTTGGATTTTCTAAAGTACATGATTAATCACTCTATGTTGATAGGCCATCTAGATCAATGGATAGTGATCCTTCAACACGTTCGACATAAGTTTCATCCCGCAGAAAGCTTTAAAGGGTCAGGTGCTGGTAGATTTTCTGGTCGCCCATCTATCCCCCATAGAGTAGTCTCTTGATCTTGATTTTCTAGATGAGGCCATTCTCTTAGTGGAACAAGTTGTGCTGTGTTGGAAGATTCACTCTAATGGTGCCTCATAGGGCCCACTAGAAGGAGACTCAATGATCCCATTCTCAACAAAGTAGGCCTAGGTATTGTCCTCGTCGTGCCTATATAGGCTATTTTTTCTTATTCATTATTATTATCATAAGGTTTCACCAATAACGAGGTGGATTATCATGCTCTGATCACTGGTTTTGAGTTTACCCTAGAGATTAATGTTCCCCACACACATGTGAAGAGGGACTCCAAGATGTTTATCAAGCAGATCAACAGTGACTACATCATCAGGAAACCAAAACTTTTGTGCTCCTGTTGGAGTGTACTTGCTAATAGATGTTCTTGTTCCCTTCTTGTCCTAAAGTAATTCATATTCCTCAATCACAGAATGGTTTATTTTATTCCTTGTTCAGCCTTGTTGTGTCTTCTATAGAGCCTGACTAGGATGATTTGATTATCCATGTGGCGCATTGAAGGGTCATCACTCCCATCACTCCAAACGATGATGATAGCCAATTGGTAAGTCACCTTACCACCGATACCTCCACACTAGGACCTCCAGGTCCCCCTAATTTATTATAAGAGACCCCTAATTATAAAACTCCTTTGGTTAAGTGCCTCAAACATGGAAATCTCATGATAGATAGAGTCGAACGCTTGTGAATCCATCAACGTGCAGTACAGTTCACCCTCTAGAGTGGTCCCAGCCTTGAGTAAATCCTCTATAAACATGGGTTCTATGGATTTCCCCTCCATTTTATTCAACGAGATGAGATCCCCCAGGTTATGCATAAATTCCATGTCATCTCCTACGGGGCTCATCAGGCAGGGTTGAAACTCTCCCACTAGATTCAAAGGTTGGGCTACTTATGGCCCACCATGTTTCATGACTGTATTGAGTTCTCCAAGAGGTGCCATGTGTGTTAGATCCATGCCAATTTTTTGCATCAAATTTCAGAGACCCTCCATACTACCAATTACTCTTGTCCCTTTTAAATATGGGGACTCGATGTCATGGGACCATATCTACCAGCAAAATATTGTCAATTCAAGTTCATACTAACCGCCATGGATTTCTTTTCCAAGTAGGAAGAATCAATTCCACTCAATGAATTCAAGACCCATTCTATCATTGAGTTTGTGGTCTCCAACATCATCCACCGATTCAAAGTCCCTCACGCCATTCTCATCAATAACGGCACCAATTTCCAAGAAGTTAATATGAAGAAACTGTACACTAAGTACAACATTCGGTCTACCCAAACTTCTCATTACCATGCATAAGAAAATGGGAAGATCTAGGCATTCAAAAATACCCTCTCTAATATTTTTTAAAATATGGTTGGTCATAACAAGAAGAGTTGGTCAGAAAAACTTTCTTTATTCTCTCTGGGATTACCAGACAATGTCTTGCAATTCCACCCAGGTGACCCCATATTCCCTAGTGTATGGAACAAAGGCATTCATGCCCATATATATTCAGTTTCCATCACTCCACACATCTATTTATGATCAGCATACATCAAAAAAGATTGTAAAGGTCTATCTAGCTGAACTAGAAGCCCTCAATGAGAATAGACTTTGGGCCTTGCACAATATGGAGAGGCACTAGAACAAGATATCTAGAGCATTCAACAAGAAATTTTTTATTTTCTCTTTCCCTCAAGGTGACATGGTATTGGCTCTAAGGATACTGATGATACCCAGAATGAATCTTCCAAATTTGGAACCCAAATGGGGAGGACCCTATATTATCCACAAGGTTTACCCCAATGGTGTATACTCTTTAGTCACTATGGATGGAGAGTGGTTTACTCCTCCCACTAATTCCAAATTTCTCAGGTAGTACTTCGCTTGAGGACCCTCATCTCGTCTGATCTTCAAGACATAAAACTACCTAGCATCATCGTCCTACATGATGTTAAACTATTCTCATCCTTACCTCATGACATTAAACTTCATGGCACTTAATAACTATGTATGGATTGATTCCCATCCTTATGGGATATATAGGAATGCCCAGATATTTTTTCTCTGGGCTCATACCAGGTTCAACACCCCTTTCTTCTTGGGGGTACATGGTATAGTGACAGGCCTTTTGGGTCCTCATTCATGTCGGTTTTGTTACCTCGCCACACCTTATATACCCATTGGAAAGGCCCCATCTTATGGTATGATCTCTATGACCTTAAACTAAGATATCCCTCATCCCACATATCGTTAAACCTCTTTTTCCTACATGACTTTAAAATACTTGTCTTCCGGTCTGAAAGATGTAAAACTACCCAGTATCATCATCCTACATGACGTTAAACTATTATTGTCCTTACCGCAGGATGTTAAACTGAACAGACACTATTATAAAACTAACCTATACCAACGGTTTGGAACTGTTGGTATAGGCCTCCAAACCGTTGGTATAGCCTATACCAACGGTTTGGAGAACCATAGACAAGTAAGCCGTTGGGATAGGTTTATACCAATGGTTTTGGGAAAACCGTTGGGATAGGTTTATACCAATGGTTTTGGGAAAACCGTTGGTATAGACCTATAACAATGGTTTTGGAAACCATTGGTATAAGTAATATGAAAATCTATACCAACGGTTATGGAACAGTTCGTATATGTATTTCAAAAAAAACATTCGCTGGGATTTGATCCCAGGACCCCTAGTTTATCATTGAACGACTTAACCACTAACCTTACATGACTTTTGTGAACATAATTACCTAAATATATATATATATATGTATTCTCATAATTATTTTAAATTTTGATTTATATAATGTTCTCGGTAAGAAGATATGATAAAAATTCAAAGGACCTATACCAACGGTTGTCAAAAATGTTGGTATAGGTCTATACCAACGGTTTTGACAACTGTTGGTATAGGACCTGATTCTGGATTAAATTCTGGGTGGAAGGTTGATAGTTGGGGGACCTATCCCAACGGTTTGGCCAAACCGTTGGGAAAGGTGGCCAAAAATTGTACTTTTCCCAATGGTTTGGCCAAACCGTTGGGAAATCCATACCCTTTCCCAACGGTTTTGGAAAACCATTGGAAAAGGTAGCCTCAAAGTGTGCTTTCCCAATGGTTTGGCCAAACCGTTGGTATAGAAGCATTGGGAAAGGTCAGATTTCCAGTAGTGGGATCTTAAGAACTACATATGGATTGATTACCATACTTATAGGATATGTAGAAATTCTTGGGCATTTCTTCTTCGGGTCTAGACCTAGGTTCCACAAATCTTTTCATCTCTCAGGCCCCCTTTGTCTTATGTTCTCTCCAAGGATTTTAGATGGTGTGGTTGGGGCCTCTTTGGTCCTCATTCACGTCATGTTTAAAATAGCCACACCATGCTCCCCCCCTTGAGGGAATTCTTCCTCATATATGTCTTTACCGCATGATGTTAAACTGCACAAAATTTCAATAACTATGTATGGCTTGATTTCTTCCCTTGCAGGATATGTATGAATGCCTGAACATTTCGTCTTCGGGTCTAGCCCTAGGTTCCTCAACATTTTTAGTCCCTTTGTCCCTAACTTATGGTCTAAGTTATACGATCCTAAACTAATAGTTTTCCCATCCCACTTGAAGATAAACTATTGTGTCCTTCTTGCATGACATTAAACTACATAGTGGTGGTCCTTTCTACATGACCATAAAATGAAAGTTCTTGTTTGTCTTGTATGATGTTAAACTAAACAGAACACAATCAAAAATCCTTTCTTAGGAGCGTGTAGTGTGCAGACATATTCAGTCCTCATCCACCTCGGGTTACTTTTATACACCATACACTCCCCACTTTGGGATGCTTCACCCCCAATGTCCTAGTTGCATGAAAATAAACTACATCATGATTTCCATATTTACCATATGACGTTAAACTGTATGGAATTTTAATAACTATGTACGGTTTGATTCTTTCCCTCACAAGATACATAGGAACAGCCAAACATTTTGTCTTTGGGTCCAACCCCTAGTTTACCATTCCTATTTTGTTTCTTTCACTCATCCTTTCAAGTCACCTACCCTTAATTGAATCCCTTGACCTCATTTTTTCCCATAAATGCGATCAGATGCATCATGTTGTGGGACTTAGAGTGTTGGATTCTGCATAGACATTCTCTCATTCCACCACCACAATTTGTGTGCCCTTTATTTGGGTCTCCATTATCTTTCACATCCTAAAGGACCCCAAAATGGTATGGATGCTCAGCCTTATGGCTTGTATACCATTCTGGGAGAACGTTCCAAAGGATCTTGAATGAAATTTTGAGATAAGTTCTATTTTTCAAATGTGGTCAAAGTTCGGCCTTTATTTGTTTGTTCCCATCCTAGGTCACATGATATGGATGTCGTGTTTGAAAATGCTCAAAAGCTATCCTCCTTCATTAAACCACCCCCATTGTGTCTCAGGTATCAAGTGCAATGATTCATATTTTCTTTCCCTTATTTTATTCAAGACCTCTGGTGTTATTCCTTCGTACATCCATATACAACAAGTAGGAATGTTGATTTGATTGGTATTTTCCCACCCGAAATTTCTCTTTCATTTTTTTTCTCTCTCATGTGATGGGGAAATCCTAACATCACCCCTTTTTCCCACAATAAGTATGGAATGCATGGGATTATGAGTTTTGGTAGGGTAATACCCACATATAGTACTGTGCATCCCCATGGTCTGAATTCTATGACCTTAAACTAAGATCTATTTCTTCTAAATCATATGATGTTAAACTATGCCACCTCATCTCACATGACGTTAAACCATTTATTCCTTACCATATGATGTTAAACTACACGAAATTTCAAGAACTATGTATGACTTGATTTCTACCCTTTTAGAATATGTAGCAACATTCGGATGTCTCATCCCTGGGTCTAGCTGCAAAATTTTGAACTCCCTATTTCATCCCTTTTGACATGGGTTCCCCTTTTAGAATGTGTAATGTGGTGTGGATCTCTTTATTCCCTCATTCACGTTGGGTTATGAACCACACCACACATTTCTCTTTTGGGGTGTAAATATCCTAGTCATATGACAATAAAATGTATCGAAACTTTCATCCTTATCGCATGACGTTAGACTTCATGACCTTTAAAAACTATGTATAGATTGATTCATACCCTCACAAAATACATAGGAGAGACTGGGCATTTTTCCTTAGCCCCAGCCATAGGTTCATTAACCTCACTATCCATTTATCCCTGACTATGGTCCAAACTCTATGACCTTAAACTAGGATACCCTAGTCTATGTAAAATGACTTTAAACTATCATCTAGTATCCATGAAGTATGATATTAAACTATGTGTAATGTCTTGGTCATATGAAGTTAAATTATTCTATGTGTCATACTCATCATACGACGTTAATATACATATATATCATCCTCATTGGCATGATGTAAAACTGAAAAGTATTCTAGGTCCTTTCCAGATAGGTCTCCACCCTTGATCTAGGTTTGATCTTGATTCAGACTGATATGCCCACCCAATGTACTTCTGTCATGGTGGCGTAATTTCAAGAGTGTTGGACTCCATTCGAATATCCCATCACTCTGTCTCCATGCTTTGTGTGCCCTTTATTTGGATATTCATCCTCTTTCACGTTTTAAGGGACCCCCAAATGGCATGGATTATCAGCCTCATGGCTCACCAACCATTTTGGGCCAATGTTCTAGAAAACATCAGATGACATTTTGAGTTTGGTCCTATGTTTTTGGATTTTTTCAGCAGTTGGCCCTCGTCTGTTTCCCCCCATTTCAGGATAACATGATATGGATATTTTGTTTCGAATACATTCAACAGTTATCCTCCAACATCAGGCCACCATCAATGTGTTTCAAATTTTAGGTGTTGTGATTCACACTTCTCATTACCCTTTGTTCGGATTGATTCCAACGCCTATGGTGTTATCCCACTCATTCACTAGAGCACATTGGGAAAGGAAAGTTGGTTTCTTTGAGAAACATATTCTCTAGTCACATCACCCTCTCTTAGCCTAAATAGTCTAGGTGTTCATTCAAACCCCAAGTATTCGATGATTAGTTGGCACTCTCATATCCAAAGTGAACAATTATGTGGTCGTTTCTTGTTTCCCACACCAGGTGTGACCCATGTGAGATTAAGAACTAATTATTAGTTGTTTCAAATATATGGTCAAGATGCATTAATAAAAACAAGTGAAAATATTTCCATGCATAATCTAAATAAATAAAAAATCATGAAAATATGTTTCTGAGTTTGGAAAAACACAGTCTCTGTGGATTGGCCCCTTCAATGGAGTGTCTCAGCTCCGTTGCTCTTTGGCGTGTTTCATCTTGGAATTTTTGTTATCTTTTGAGCTCCCTTCCTTCTTCGTTGGTCATGGGGTGAATTTCATTATCCCTAATCCATACTCGATCTAGCTCATCTCAGATATTGTCCACTTCATGAGATGCTCATCTCAACTGCTCATTGGTTTTTTCTAACTGGACCTGTAGTCGTGATATGAGTTCTGATTGGTCATTGGTGAAATAAGATCACTTGTTCATCCATGTTTATAAATTATGGATGTATTATTAATCCTTATAAATCTTATAAATGTTGGCAGAATTCCTCCACTTCTAGGATACACTGAATCTACAGTCACTCTCTTGTACTTTCTCAGCATGGTAATCCTGGATGAGCATATGGACCACATGCATCTACCCCTCCAACGCATAGGTCTCATAGATGAGGGTGAATTGATCCCATCCAACTTACCCAATCTAATTTTGGTATTTTTTCAATAAAGATCTTGATCAGATTCCATGATCGACGATGTATAGCCCGACTGTCCTCCACATTAGAATCAGCCTCATCCAGCTCCTACAGTTCAGCGGGTTCGTATTCTGGGAACACATCTAGGAGTTCAGCAGTAGGATCCTCCTTTGGAATTCTATCAAATGAACTAGGTTCCATTTCTTGTGTTTGATCTTCATCTATAGATCCCACTTCTATAAGTTTAGGTTCTACCCCGCTAGTGGTTCTACTCATAACTGTGATTATTGTGTTCTGGTCAGATCAGGCATCTAATTACATGAAAATTGGTGTTCTCCTAAGGAAAGGATATTTGGGACCCCTAACCATCATAAATAAATTTACACCCACTACTTGAAGGACTATTTAGATAAAGACAATGTCAGATGGCTTGGTTGGGCAGATAATAGTTATGACTCTACAAGGAAGAATACTTACAAAGATCCCATAGTTTCTCACGCCCTTGAGTTGTTTTTGTTAGGACCCCAAGATGTGACCCCCCCCCCCCCATATATGGTTGGGAGCTCTGAATATTCCAAAAGGGACACCTCTATTTCCCTAGCCTTACTATACCCTATTCTCACATCCATTGTCATGTGGTAAGCAGTATTTTCTATGAGGCTCTCCTATGCAGAACACAAAATAGATTTTAGTTGAAAACCCTGGGTAATATGAGTAAGATCGTAGCATAAAGGAATGTATTAGATCATACCTTATGAGTTTCATAGAATTCTCCCATCTCTGAGGCCGCAACCTCACCTTCCACTAGAGGGATTCCTCTATCGACGTCCTCTCCCCAGGACTCTTCCGATCCTTCGGGCATAGGGAAGCACTCTACTAGATCAGTATTAGATAGTTGTGGTGGAGGCATTCGGTTAATAATTACTTTCACCTGATCCATCATTAGATCGGGAGTGCACTAAGTCATCCAACTTATCCACATATCGCTCCCCCTCTGTCTCAGAGACCAGAAAGCCAGCCCCGATATAGCCAATGCCCGAAAGTTTCATTCTAAACTAATTAAGGTGATCCCACATTTTGGAAGGACTAAGGAATTTCCTGTTAACATCCCAGGATTCCTAAGACTCTAGGTAAGAAACATATTTAGGTATGTCCACACAGTGTTTTCGTTTCCCAGGATCTTGGGAAGTTATTATGTGGAACCCTCTTGATGGCCTCCCTTCATCCTAATTTTTCCTGATGGGATCCACTGATCCTGCTACTGCAACTATCCTTTCACTTATGGATAGTGTGGGCCTTAGAATTATTGCCCTTGCTACCACTGCAGCTCCTCCACCACGATGTGCATCATCCCTGCCACTACTATGTTCTCTTGTTGTTTTCTAAACCCGGCCATAGGGTTGAGGGTGCACCCAGTCATCAAATCAGTTAGTTCGTTACTTCAGCATCTCTCTTAGGTAGGTTGCCTCCCATCTTTTCATGTACTCCTCAACTAGCTTGTAAGTGGCGATAATTGAAGGAAACTCATTCTAAATCTTGTCATTTTCCCATGTGAACATGAACCAAAGTTTTCTTATCACACACAGGTGATCCTCATGGCGTACCCCTAGGTAAACTCTCAGGGTTATCCTCTGCAAACACTAGAATTCCCTCTCAAAGCGATGTGGGGTATATGGCTCAAAAATAAGCTCTCAATCTACCCATTCCACTTGAACTCCAACTAAAAAATCCAGGAGATACAACTGATGTTCCTCAGTTCCCCTTCCATCGTTTATGAACACTCTCATTGGCAGTGATAATGGATGAAAATTGAATTTTTCCACCCTCCAGACTTTTTTCAGTGATGTCAATGAGTTCAGATTAATTTGGAAACTCTCCACCACATTTAGGATGGCTAGTCAAAATTCTAACTCAGGAGGGAAAATGGGGTTTAGATATTCATATTTCCTCATGTGTGCTTCCACCCATCCATACAGAAAGTGGAACTATCCACATACATGTTTTAGCTTCTTCCCCTCAATGATGTTACAAATCACCTTATACATCTTTTCAAACACTAGAACCCCAATGTTGACACGCTTCCTCGTCACCAGCATAGATTCTATAATGAATGTACTCAGTCACGCACCAATGTGTGCATCTATAATCGGAAACATCCATCTATAAATGAGTATGGAGAAAACCCATCCAACCTAACCACTGGATGATGCTCAAGGTTAATGTTGTATCCCCATATATTCCATTGACTCTCCTCTAGGACTCTCTAGTATGAACCTTCCTTGCTACACTAAGCCCCTCTCGGGTAAGTACAAGGCCTCACAAGAAGTTGTATGGGTGCCTCCTCTCCCACAGCAGGATGATCCATGGGAAATTCAGAAAATGTTTGAGCCACAGTTTTAAGTGGATGTCCCTCACTTACTATTTATCTTCGCCCGACACCAGGTCTGTCAGCATCTTCTCTAGCCATGAAATTTTCTTTGGATCCCCCAATATATTCTCCACAGGGAAAAATTCGTCTTAAATTTCCCCTTGAATTAGAATCCTTGAAATATGGTGGAATTCCTAAAGGATGATTCCAACCTCCCCATGGTGAAAATGAAAAGTTTTGGTCCTCGAAGACCACCTACTCAACTGTTCCGACATTATGTGTTTCAATTTTTATATATGGAATTGAGAAGCACACATAGCCTCATATGGGCCTACTCGCATCAACTCTACTCTAAATTCCACACAAGATGTGCATTAATCCATGAAATTTCTACCCTGTCATCAGTACCAATTATCGGTTCACCCTTTCCATAGGTTCCTTAATCCTACCTTGAGAATGGTGTGATATTATGGTGGAGATGCCTTTGGTGGAAATGATTTCCCATTATCATTATTGATGTGGTTTCAAAGGAAATAAATGGTGATATGCATATGGTCCTTCTAGGTATGGCCATTGGAAGCTCTAAACCATTGATATTGACATGGTGTTCCCTTGAACTAGTAATCTGATTTTTTCCTACTCTCTTTAGGGATAAAAACACTATCCCTCAGACCAAAGTCATACAATTGAAATATCTTGCATAGGGGGTAATGATTTTACCCTTCCAATAGAATCTCTACCAAGGAATCATGGTTGGAATGACTCTGTATGCATTCCATGAGCAGGCATTGTTCATCATTTCCTCCCTTCGAGCAGCATCTGCAAGGACCTCCCGAGCAGCTTCTTGATTGACCATTTTTTCCAAGACTTCGTTGGTTTTTCTTCTCTGATCATGAATATTGTTCACAAATCACGATCAAGGAGTACATTATCATGGAACCTTGAAGCACTCAGTGTGTTTCATTGATAAACAAAGGATTGTGGTGCACCATTTCTCTAAGAAGTGTTTACAGAGCACCAATCTAAGGAACCATGTTCTCAAAGAGCATTCACGAGGGTGGTGGAGCTTCGTGATTCGAGAGATCGAGAAAAAGTTTGTAGAGAGGAGATGCGGACAAATGGGGTACCTCATGTAAAATTTATAGGATATGTCCTTGTGAGATTCACTACACCTTTGGTTTCCCCAAGCAATGCGGTGATCTCACCCGTGCTTTGTGTTCCCTCATCGCGAGACATATTTGTGATCTACAGGTGCTCAGTGATCTACCCTCAGAAACCAACCCTCTTTTCATTCAACACCCATTCTGTGAGGGGGAATTTTTTGGGGATGAAATCCATGCCCAAATATGAATCAAATATGGCCAGACCATTTGATACAACATTCAACCCGAACAATCTATAAAAAACACTAAAGGGTCTTCCTCGCAAAGCTCCATCACTAATCCCTTCACCACTGTGAATGTAACGAATCCGATAGATGGACACCTCCGTGACCACTGAAAAGCACTAACGGTCACCTATATGAGTCCTAAAATCACCACAACCACCATAGGGTAGTGATGGAAGGCTTTGCGAGTCCGATGGAACCTCTTCTGATTATGAAGCAAAATTTTCTTTGTGGTGCGCCTCCAATCATTGAAATAGCTTATGCCTATAAATATTCATCTCAAACCCATCCCAAGGGATCACTAACCTAACCTTTCACCTTTAGAGCTCTCATTTTTCAAAGATTCATCTTCTTCATGAACCGGTAATAAAATGCATCACCCAAGTTATTTGAGCAACGCAAAACATCTTTCCCTTCATTCTAATTTACCTCTTCTTTAAGTGGGGATGCCCTTCATGAATCCCAATGTCCATTATGAAGGTAGGAGTCCATTTTGGTCACTTGGTACTTTTTGAATCATTCATCCTTCACAAAACACCCTCCAAGAACTTTTATACTACATGCCTCGGCTAGGTCTTCATGCTTCGTGAAGCTTCTCCCTTCATAGAGACCCTTTTTTCCTTTGTGAAGCACCTTCCTTCGTGTAGCACGTCCTCTTCACGAAGCACCAGAGATTTATGAAGCCCCTCTTAGAAAGGCCTTCTTCTTCATGAACCCCTCTCCCATATGACCCTCCAGGATCATACAAATTAATTTCATGGTACCTCGAGTGGTGCTTCATGTTGCGTTACCCTGCCTTATGCTTCATCATATAGGTATGCTAACGGCTATTGCTTCTTCGCATAGCCACGCTAATGTGGGCCCCTCAATTGATCACTCCTCCACCTTACCCCCATCGGGCATTTCTTATTTCATATGTTCCCCAAGTGTGGGTTAGAACAAGTTATGTAAGTCCAATGGATGATGAGTGAGTCCTCATCATCCAAGTTGCCGGACATTAAACTGTCAAGCATACTCATCCCCAACACCTGATGTTAAATTGTGAGTTACCACATGTGTGGAAGGAATGAGAGGATCAGAGAAGGGATGGTACTGGGAACCTTTCTCTTCCATCCTTTTTAATCTGCCTTCTCACTCGCTCTACGCTTTGTTGCCATGTATTCTTCAGGAAGTCTCCACGTAAGCCCTGACACACCTTGATAGGGGGTTCCCTATAAATGGATCCATATGATTCTCATACATTGGTACATCCTCCTTGAGATCCCCTCCTGAAGTAAGTCCCAATATACATCTCCATGTGCTTCTATCCATGTGTAAGCCCCACACCATCCCTCGTGGCCGCACCTTTCACGACATGATCGTTAAGTCTATTACTACCTCTTATTTCTCAAACTGAGAATGACTCACATGATCTTTGAGTAAGTAGTAACCATGACAACCTCTATGGGCCACTAACCATGTGTAAGCCCCAACATGACTATGGGCCTCTATCCATGCATAATCCACATGCCACCATCCTAAACTACATGGACTTTGATCCCTTTTGGGTACATAGGAATCTTCCCTGAGGTTCAATCCCATCACCCATCTGTCATGACTACTTCACATCAATTTGCCTTTGTCCTGCATGATGATAAACTGCAATACCCTTTCTCTTTCCAAACTATGTGGGTTTTGATCCCTGTCTTCTAAAAATGGTACATAGAACGCCTCTTTAATGTTCAAACCCTACCAATGGTAAACCCTAGTGCTCCCTCCTAGGGATGTACCCTCCTGATGTGACATCTTCCCATTTTGTGAACACATCTCCTGGGTCCACCTCCCTTGGGTGTTTTTATCCATATGATGGGCAGTTAACCATGCATGATCCCCAACCACACATCCCATTGCTACTTTTTGTGGGAATCAGGCTGCTAACCATGAGTACTCCCCGCACATCACCATACTCCTCTAACTAAGAGTGATCCTCTTGCAAAGGGCCTCTAACCATGCATAAGCCCCTAGCACATCTCTGGGTTGTCGTTCTTTATGTACACCTCGATTATATACCTTTATCCTAAACTACATGGACTTTGATCCCTTTCAAGTATATACGAAGTCTACCTAAGGTGAAATCCCATCATCCATTTACTATCTTGATCTCTCCTTTTAGCCTTTGTGTTTAGGGAGTATCATGCCTTAACCTAGAGGTTCCACTTCTTTCGGGTCCAAATCCATGCACTCCATTTCTCATAGGTCGCCCCCTTAGGTGTCTCATCGCCCCACCAAACTATGTGGACTTTGATTCCTAGCCACTGGGATATGTAGGAAACCTCCTTGAGGTTCAATCCCACTATCATCTTCACATTGGTTCCATCTCATCCTCATCCATCGACACTTCCTCCATATCCATCCTGATCTCACTCGGTCTGTGGCATCCTAGTGAACTCATGATATCCACAAGTAGCTAACCATGCATAAGCCACATCCATCCAATTACTGCTATTTGTGGCACCTGGTATAAAAACCATGCATAATCCTCACACTATCCCTGTTCGTCCAAACAAGAGTGCCCCTCTTGAGATGGGAATCTAACCATACATAAGCCCTATCCATCCCATTTCTGCTTTTTGTGGCACATGGGATGCTAACCATGCATAATCCCCACACTATCCATGTTCATCCAACCAAGAGTTCCCCTATTATGATGGGTAGATAACCATGATTAAAACCCAAATCACCCATTTTAAATACATGGGTTTTGATCCTTATCTTCTACACAGGATATGTAGGAAACCTCCCTAAGGTTCAATCCCATCTAATGGTAAACCTTAGTGTCCCCCTTTATGGGGACCATCCTTTCAGATATGCCCTTTATAGTATCCAAATCAACCTTCACAGTGTGAAATCTCCCCACTTGTGTGAAACACCACTCCTAGGTCTGACCTCGTTGGGAATTACGATCCATCTATTTGGTAAACCTTCCAAGTGATCCTTCCTAGGGATATACCAATCTGATCCACTTTTATAGGTTTTATGATCAGTCTAATCTGTTTTCATAAGACTTTAAACTCACATTATAACCTATGTTAAATATGTTAATCTGAGTAAAACCTCATAGACATGACTCTAGCATAATATACCTCGTGATCGACAAGGTAATCCTCAGGTTTTCGCGCCCTTGAGAATCCCTCTGACAAGGAAGAATATGGGTGTTCCAGTGTTCCAGCGTCAAGACATTCCACAGATGCCTCAGCATGACTACTATCCTAACCTAATATTTCTAACCTGACTTGACCCCTTGGTATGTTCTAATAGAAGCATCATAATTAACCGTAATCCACAAAGAGATGGCACCGGGAACAAGTTTCACGAACAACGTCTTAATCTATGAGGGAGACTTAAACTAGGTGACAAGTTCTGAGGAGGAATCCATGGAAGGAGGAACTAACATCCCATCATCCCATTTCAATTAAGGAGAAAAGATCACTACAAAAGTGATGGATACCGCCCACCTTTGGAAAGTGGTAATACAGGGCGCAGTGCGACCATCAGCCAGTGTCTAACACATGGCATGACGAGGCGCACCCCGGTGGGAAGCTTCATAAACAAGCTCCCCCCTACACCCCCCACTAGCTTTGAGGAGATCCATTACCCTCAAAGAATTGTCTTATTTGAGGTAATCGATATTATAATATTTTTTTTGAAATGTGAATCAAATAGACACTAATACCTTTCCTATAATGATATTCTATAGCATGAAAATGGTTGTGATTTATATCTATCAACACCCACCCATTGCCTTGTAGTGAGGTCTATGGTGTTCAATATCCAAGATGGTAGACTAATAAACATACAAATTCCAATAGGTCATGTGAGAGTGGTGATTAGCATAGCTCGTGAGATGAGTCCTGAGCTACCTGTTCCACTTGTTGGTGAATATATTCATATATTCAACCAAGATGTTGGAACATTCATTTCATGGATGTAAGATCTTTTAAAAACACATGTTGATATGGAGGTATTCATTTCTAATTTATTTCTCATGCTAAACATTTAAAAATTAATGAAAAAAGGTATGAACTTATGAATGTTATTACAGATGGACAAAGGGAATGGGTTAAAATGAAAGTTCAACTCAAAATCATGTAAAGGGTCAACCAACTGATCGAACAGATCTTCTGAAAGAACCTTTACCCTACCCATTGAATATATTCATTTACTAACACTGAATGTTCATGTGGATACAAAGTTACAAAGTGGTAGTAGTCACATAGTTTATTTTGAAGAAAAAATTTACGGAAAGGTAGTTACTGACTACATTGGTTTGGATAATTTAAATGAAATCCTCAACTATGAATGGCTAGGAGCCTCAATTGTAAATGTATACATAAGGTATTTTTTCATGATTTAATTTTCCAAAAGCTGATATACTATGTTAATTATGACTAAATACATTTCATATATTTTTTTAGGTGTATATATCAATACCAAATGAAGGTATTTCCCCATTTAAAAAAATTGACTCGTTAGTCCTCCCACCACCTCTATAGAACAAACAAAAATAAAATCTAAAAAAATGGATGAAATAGTGGAAAACCTTGCCAAATCATTTGAAAGAAAACCTGAGGATGACATAATATTCTTAATACCAATGTTTTAGGGGTAAAATGATACAATTTAATCATATCAAATATATTTTTATTTCTTTCATTACTTATTCTTTTTTGTGTTTTTAGGAAACATTGGATGTTCATTGCAGTCAATTTGGATACTCCAAATATTTATTTCCTAGATTCACTACATGGATTGACAAAAAACCAGCCACACATAATGGAATTTTTTAATTTTCAATACACTACATCAAATGTTTTAGAACTAAACTTCACGTTATATAATTTATATTATGTTTTAATGAGGATTATGTTAGTATAGGGTGGTGTGTGAATATCGTCTAAATTATGGCATGAGGACAAGCATTGCGCACAAGGACCCTAACAAGTTCTACAACTGGATAAGTATCAGGGTATATATAATAATATTTCCCTATTCAAACACATATCAAAACAAATTACTTATTTTAATTAATATTTCTATAGTGTCTGAAATAAACAAATGGAAAAGATAGTGGTTATTATGTTTGTAAATTTATGAGAGAGATCACATTCCATAAAAAAAACACATCCCTAAAGATGTATTTTCAAATTTAATTACAATTTCATTTAAAATATCTATTAATCCTTTTTGTATTTATATTTTTCTTGTACTGTAATGGCTGTTGAAAAAAATCGTATTTAGAAGACGATATACATTTTCTTAGAAACGAATGGGCATCATACCTGATCGCAGAATGTACACAAATAAAATGAAAATGTGACTTCCCTATAAGTAATGGATTGTTTCATATTTATGTTTAATTTATTTATTTTTATTATTACTCATATAATAATTTTTTCTTATACAGGTGGACGAGTATGACTCCAAGTTCATCTTTTTATTTAAAATTGGCATTAATTTTAGTAAAAAACACAACTGGCATACTAAAAACCAATAAAAAATATTTTTATTGTTTTGATACTTTAGTAAAATGATCTATAAGTTATTTGTGATGTTGAAGAATCAATTGCACCTCAAATATGTGCATAGTGTGGCTGTTATAACTCAAAGTGTCTCTTTTTATTTAAAATTGATATTGATTTTAGTATAAAGAACAAGTGACGTACTAAAAACTGAGAAAATACATTTAGATTGTTTTTATAATTTTAAAAAATGATACATGAGTCATTTTTGACATTTAGGATTAAACCACACCTCAATACGATGCACGGTGTGACCGGTATTACTCCAAGTGTGTCTTTTAATTTTAAATTGACATTAATTTAAGTAAAAAAGAACAAGTATCATACTAAAAACTAAAAAAATGCATTTGGATTATTTTTATACTTTAGTAAAATGATACATGAATCATTTTTGACATATAGGAATCAACCACACCTAAATCTGAGGCACGGTGTGACCGGTATGACTAAAAGTGTTTTTTATCAATTTAAAATTAACATTTTAGTTCAAAATGTGTCACTCACTAGAAACCAAGAAAAACACTCCAATTATCTTGATAATTTAGTAAAGAAATTCATAAGTCATTTTTGACATGTATGAAGAAGTCTCAAGTCAAACTGACACATGATTCGACCGATATGACTCAAAATGTGTGTTTCCAGTTTGAAATGACATTTTAGTAAAAAAACACAACCGACATACTGAAAACTGAGAAAATGCATTCAAATTGTTTTGATACTTTAGTAAAACGATCTATAAGTCATTTTGACATATATGAATCAATCAAACCTCAATATGATGCATGGTATAACCGGTATAACTCAAAGTGTCTCTTTTTATTTAAAATTGGCATTAATTTTAGTAAAAAGAACAAGTGACATACTGAAAACTAAGAAAACGTGTTCAGATTGTTTTGATAATTTAGGAAAATGATACGTGAGTTGTTTTGGATATGTAAGTAGTTAACCAAACTTCAATACGATGCACGGTGTGACCAGTATTACTCCAAGTGTGTCCTTTTTATTTAAAATTGACATTAATTTAAATAAAAAGAATCGGTGACATACTGAAAACCAAGAAAATGCATTTATATTGTTTGGATACTTTATAAAAACGATTCATGAGTCATTTTTGATGTTTAGGAATCAACCATATCTCAATCTGACACACGGTGTGACCGGTATGACTAAAACTACTCGTTATCGGTTTAAAATTGACATTTTAGTCCAAAATGTTTCACTCACAAAAAACCAAACAAACACACTCCAATTGCCTTGATAATTTAGGATAGAGATTCATAATTCATTTTTTATGTATATGAATTAGTCTCACATAAAACTGATGCATGGTGAGACTAGTATGACTCAAAATTCATGTTTCCAGTTTGAAATGACATTTTAGAAAAAAAAACACAACTGGCATACTGAAAATCAAGAAAATGCATTCATATTGTTTTGATAATTTAGGAAAATGACCCATCAGTAATTTTTTATAGGAAGGAACCAGCCGCACCTCAATCCAATTCATAGTGTGACCGATATAATTCTAGATGTGTCGTTATTTAAAATTGACATTATTTTTTGTAAAAGAACAAGTGACATGCTCAAAAATGAGAAAACACATTCGAATTATTTTGATATTTTAGAACAAAGATCCATAACTCATTTTTGATGTGTAGGAATAGATCCCACCTCAATACAATATACGGTGTGACTGGTATAACTCCAAATGTGTACTTTTTGTTAAAAATTGACATTTTATTAATGTATTCTTTCGTATTAATGTTTAATTTAAAAACTCAGTTTTGGAGGAATTTTGGACCTTTTTTGGCCTATAAAAATCCTTTACAAGGTTCCTCTTGAGTCATAATATCATAGAGTTCGTCGCAAGCTTCGATTTGATATGTGGTAGAGCTCAAACGGACACCCGGATCAAAAGTTATGACCATTTGAAGTTTGAGTTGTTTTTTTAACTTAATTTAGATCTTTTATTTATTTATTTATTTATTTATTTTATATTCAAATTGTTATTAAATGACTATTATTCAATAAAAATAACAAAATTATTATTTAAAAATATTTTTTAAATTATTTCATAAGCTTTTTTTTACTAAATAACTTATATATTAAGTTTAAATTTAAATTTATCCTTATCTAAAACACATTTAAAATATATATATTATATTTATATCAAGATCAATATATTTATATATTTATATATTAATATATTACTTTTTTTTTGAAATATACCATTTATCTACGCTAGTAAAAAAACGCTGATAAAAGCCCCTTTAACAACGCTAAAAAAGCGCTGATAAAGGGGTACTTTTAACAATGTTTTTTTAGTAGTGTTAAAAGTACCCTTTATCAATGTTTTTTTAGCGCTGATAAAGTGTACCCCCTTTATCAGCACTTTTTTAGCGCTGTTAATGGGGTGGCGCTATGAAAACCCGAATATGTGGTAGTGTATCAATATAAATATATTTATATATTTATATATTATTTTTCATGATTTTTTTGAAATATACTCTTTATCCGCGCTAGTAAAAAAAGCGTTGATACGACCCCCCATTTATCAGGGTTACTAAAAAAGTGCTGATAAAGATGGTCTCTTTAATAGTGCTAAAAATGCTGATAAAAGAGATACATTTATCAGCGCTAAAAAACGCTGATAAAGGGGTACTTTTAACACTGTTTTTGTTAGCGCTGTTAAAAGTAACCTTTATCAGTGTTTTTTAAGCACAGAAAAAAGGTACTTCTTTATCATTGATTTTTTTATAGATGTTAAAGGGTAGCGCTGTGAAAACCCGTTTTTTGTGGTAGTGGTTGGAGGCCCCAGGTTCGAATCCTAAGAGTTGCGCAAGAGAGTTGAAAGGGAGGGGAGTTTTTAGCACTGATAATTGGGGGCGTGGGGTGGCAAGCAGTGATGGGGGGCTCTCACGCGAGCAGGAGAGGTGGTGTGGTGGGCTAGCGTTGATAAAAGAGGTGTCTGGAGTGGCAAAAATAATTTTATCGGTGCTTTTTTAGCACTGATAAAGATTGTTTTTATCAGCGTTTTTTGTAACATTGATAAAAGAAACAGACCTGCTGGTAATGATGAATTCTTGCGTTGATAAAACGGGATATGTGGTAGTGATACTCATGTTAGCATGTTAAAATGTCAAAATTGACTCTTTATTAACACTAGATTTTGGGGGCAATAAAGGTTGATATTTTATCACAAACAATTGAATACTGATAAAGGGATTCCATATAAAATTTCTTATTTAGTAGTGTTTTTTGAGCTTTGTTAAAATCTACCATCCTTCATTAAAACTTGAAAAAGATATCATATTTTAAGGGCTGATAAATTTTTTTTAGGATGGCGAGAAAAACCGGCCATTTAGAAATGTACTATATTTTAAAAAAATATAAAAAAATATTGTGTTTATGAATTAAACAGATCTCTGAGTTTCATGAACGACATCCATTAAGGGGATAATTTGGGGTGGGGGGTTTATTATTTTTTTTTTATTTTAATGGGTTTAGGGTGAATAAAATTAGGGGAATGAGTTTGTTGAGCGCCACATGAAGTGGCGCTCAACATTTTGGGTGGCTAGCGCCACTTCAAGTGGCGCTTTGCAACCTTTTTTTTGCACACCCTTTTTTTTTTGCACACCCTTTTTTTGCACACCCCCATTTTTTTTGCACACCCCTCCTTTTTTTTGTTTTTTTTTGTTTTGTTTTTTTTTTGCACCCCATCCCTTTTTAAATATTTTTTTTTTGTTTTGCACACCCCTCCCTTTTATTGTTTTTTTTGTTTTTTTTTGCACCCCATCCATTTTTAAATAAATAATTACAAAATAAATAATTAAAAGTTTGTTTTTTTGTTTTTTTTTCACCCCATCCCTTTTTAAATAAGTAATGACAAAATAAATAATTAAAAGTTTAAAAATATACTTATAAATATGTATTTAAAAATGTTAACTTATTTATAATTATATTTATAAATATATTTATAATTATATAATTATAAATTTATATTTATATAGTTATAAACCTTATTTAATTATATAATAAAATAATGAAATAAACCTTATATATAATTATTTATAATAAATATAATAACTAAAATAAATACAATAAAATTATAAAAATGTTTGTCATAATTATAACAATTATATAATTATAATAAATATATAATTATAATAAATATAAAATTATAATAATTATATAATTATAATAAATATATAAATATAATAATTTTATATTTATAATAAATATATAATTAAAAATTTAATAATTATATAATTACAACAATTATAATAATTATATAATTGTAAATATAATAATGATATAATTATAATAAATATACAAATATAATTACAATAATTATATAATTATAGATATAATAAAGATATAATTAAATATATAAACCTTATTAAAATTATATATATAACCTTTTAAAATTATTTATATTTATTATATTTATTATAATATATTATAATTATGTATTTATTATAATATTATAATTATGTATTGAATTTATAATTATGTATTATAATACATAAATAAACCATATTAAATTTACTTATAAATTATTTTTAAATTTATATATAATTATTTAAATACATAAATAAACCATATTAAATTTATTTATAAATATATAAATATATATACATTATTAAAATTATTTATGTTATTTATATTTATTATAATATATTACAATTGTGTATTTATTAAATTTATAATTATGTATTTATTATAATATATTATAATATATTATAATTATGTATTTATATTATAATATATTATAATCATGTATTTATTATAATATATTATAATTATGTATTTATAATTACGTATTTATTATAATATATTACAATTATGTGTTTATTAAATTTATAATTATGTATTTATTATAATATTAAATTTATAATTATGTATTTAAATATAAATAATTATATATATAATTATTATAATAATTATAATAATATACACAAAATTATTTATATTTAATAAGGTTTATTATAATAATTATAATATTATATATTTATAATGATATATTTATTATAAATAAACCTTGTTAAATATAAATACATAATTATAAATTTAATACATAATATAATATTATAATAAATATATAATTATAAATTTAATAAAAGCATAATTATAATATATTATAATAAATATAATAAATATAAATAATTTTAACAATGTTTATTTATATATATATAAATTTATAAATAAATTTGATATGGTTTAATTATGTATTTAAATAATTATATATAAATTTATAAATTTATAAATAATTATAAATTTATAAATAATTATATATAAATAAACCTTATATTTAGAATTTATGAATTTATATTTAAATAAACATTATTAAAATAATTTATCTTTATATAAATAAACTTTATTAAATATTCTTTAATTATTATAATTAAATATTTATTATAATTATGTAATTACTATAATCATATATTTATTATATTTATAACTATATATTTATTATATTTTTAATTATATATTTATTATATTTATAATTATATAATTATTATATTGATATAAATATTATAATCATATCTTTATATAAATAAACCTTATTAATTATATATATATATATATAATAAGTATATATTTACGATGATTATATATTTACAATAATTATATAATTATAATCATTATATAACTACAATAATTATATATTTATTATAATAAATATACATTTATAAATGTAATTATAAATATACATTTTTTTATTATAATAAACGCAATATGTAATTATTTATTTATTATAATAAATGTAATATGTAATTATACATTTATATTTATTATATTTATTATACATTTATATAATTATAAATATACATTTATTATAATTAAAAAACAAATGTATCATATTACATTTATTATATTTTATTACATATTACATTTATTTATAATATAATAATATAATTACAAATATAATAAATATAGATATGATAATTATATAATAAAGATAAATAATTACATATTACATTTATTATATTATAATTAAAAAATAAATGTATTATAATATTTATTATACATCTATTATTCATATTTATTATAATAAATGTATAAAATAAATGTAGATTTATTATAATAAATAAATATACATTTATTATAAATATAAATATAAATATACATTTATTATAATTAAATATTATAATATTTATTATACATTTAGTATACATTTATTATACAATTATTATAATATTTATTATAATAATATATATTATACATTTATTATAATATTTATTATAATAATATTTATCATACATTTATTATAATACATATTATAATAATATTTATTATAATAGATATTATAAATGTATATTTATTATAATAATATTTGTTATACATTTATTATATATTTATTATTATAAATATTATAATATTTAATTATAATAAGTATTTATTATAAATATAAATATATTATAAATATTTATCATACATTTATTATACATTTATTGTGCATTTATTATAATAGTATTTATTAAAACATTTATTAGATATTTATTATAATGAATATTATAATATTACAACATTATAATATTTGTAATAAATGTATAAAAAATCTATAAAAAATGTATATTTATTATAATAATATTATAATATTTATTAGATATTTATTAGATATTTATTATAAATATTTATTATAAATAAATAAATTTATTATAATTTTTTTATTTATTATAAAAAATATAATTATGTATTTATTGAAATTTTTATATTTATTATAATAAATAAGTTTTATATATATATATATATATATATATATATATATATATATCGGGTTTGGGGGGGTGTGGCGCTTTGCCAATTTTTCTTCGGCGCCAGATGAAGTGGCGCTGAATAAACCCATATCCCCAATATTTAAAAACCCTACCCCATAAAACTTAAAAAAAAAAAACTCACCCTCCTAAATTACCCTCCATTAGGGTCCAAGTTTGTGTGTATGTCATTTTGGACAGGCAGCCAGCCATTTCAACTACCCAGAGCTCATAACCAATAACAACAAAACCAGAAAGCATTAATATCACCCAAAAATATACATGTGGATATAGGGCTGGCAACCCTAGCGGGCATGGGCAACGGCGGAGGCTCGTGAAAGGATGGAATGACAGATCGAAGCAAGGGGGGAGTTGGCCTAGGGTTGTCCATGACTGTGTTTTAACAGTGTGATGGGCATGCAAAGGGAGGAGCTGACTGCGCGACGACCTCGCCAAAAGCAGACACTTCCATTTCATCTTGTTTCAAAAGACAAGAGAAGGCGCTGTGGGGTCGTGCGACAAGCTCACATGAAGCCGAAGAACCCAATTAAATAGGGTGGGGGAGTCAACGCAGGCGGCTGGTGGTGGTGGGGTTTTTGGCAGTTCAGGTTTTCAATCAATACGTTTGCATGTGGTGGGGGTACCCGAGAATGGAAATTGCATGTTCTTTGGTCGGGTGGACATGTTTATGACCCTGAATGTCCGGCTTCGGTCCCACGTTTCTAGTCCATACATCTTCCGGACTCCAAAACCACAAATGCTATAAAAAAACCTCTCATGTGGTCGTGCTTTAGAAACCCTATATGCATATTCACACATATACTTAATGCCTTTCATTAATTGGAACTACTTCTTTCCGATAGTTTCAGCAGAAACTAAGCAATAATCTTTTGTTAAAAGTTTGATTTCCAACTTAACCGTTCACCATAAGAACATCATAAACACTAATCCAATGACGATTTCATAATATCTAAATGATGAGCACATTATGAGTCTTGAAGGATTATGTGGTTTGCTTGGATTACTCATAAATATGTTCATAGTATGGCAAAAATTGACTCGGGGGTGGGGTGTTTTATTTTTATTTTTATGGGTTTACGTTAGAATATTTAGGGAAATGGGGCACAACGCCAAAACATCGATTGATTTAGCATTTTGGTCCCCCCGCCCCTTTTCTCATATATATATATATATATAATTATATATATATGCAATTCTATATTAATAATTGTAAATATTTATATATAATTATAAATATAATAAATATAATCATAAATATAATAAATATACAGATAATAAATATATTTATTATATTTATAATTATATATTTATCGAAAAGGTTCAGGAGGCAGACAAGTTCGCTCCTAAAAATTTATTAGAAAAGTAAAAGATATAGAGAAAGGACGATGTCAAACAAGGAGACAAGCCCCCATCTAAAATCAAGCGGATCATAATCATCCACATAATTATATAAATATTAATTTATAATTAATTTTATACACTTATAATTAAAGCAGGTGGTTGGGTGGGTTCCCTTAGGGTGGGTATGACATGCCTTTCAGGTATGTGTGTGCGCGATGTGTGTGTGTGTTTGATATAATTGTACCCCCAAGCACCTAATATATATATTTATAAATATAAATTTATTTATATAAATATATATTTAAAATTATAAATATATATATAATTATATATTAATAATTATAAATATTTATATATAATTTAAATTTATATGAATTTATATAATTATAATTATATATATTAGGTGTTTGGGAGTAAAATTACATTAAACACACACACACACCACACACACATGACAGAAAGGCGGGTCATAGCCCCCAAGGGATAGCCCACCCATCAAGCTATGTTTATTATATGTATACTTATTATATTTATGATTATATATTTATTATATGTATATATATAATATTTATAATTATATAAATTTTATAAATTTAAATTATATATAAATATTTATAATTATTAAAAGAGAATTATATATTTGTATAATTATATATTTTTTAATTATTTATCATTATTTGTATATATATGGGCAAAGGGGTGGGGGCATAAGGCCAAAACGCCAGTTGATTTGGCGTTGCGCTGTCCCATTTCCCTAAATATTCTAACCCTAAACCCATAAAATTAAAAAAAAAACACCCCCTCTCAAATTTTTCCTGATAGTACTTACACCAAGTCAACGATTATGTCTAAATAAACCCTGACATATTTCTATATGGAACTTTTTTCATATAATTCCCCAGTGAGATGAAGGAAAAAGCAATTTATAGTACTACCCAAATTGGCAATTCACTTTTATGATGTCATACATGCATAGAGAAATTTAATTTTTCTTAGTTCTAATAGGTAGTATCTTTTGAGGCAGCACTTGGTCTTCCATTTCAAACTTGACTACCTCAAAATCCTTAACATAATTGATGATAAGCATAAATTTGCATGAAATTCACATTTTACAACAGGACCTGTTGGGCGGCAACCAGATCGAGCATGGTTCTCAAAACATGCATGCAATATGTCATGGGTCTTTGACTAGCAACAAGAATATATCATGACACATACATGCATGACATTACCCACTGAAAACAAAATTCCACATCATATATAATATCAATGCATTTCCCAACCACAATACATTAATAATATATTTTAAATTCATGGTATGCCATACACACCTAAAGCAAAGCGGTAAAACAACTGCAAAGCCCATCATCTCTTCTATGTTTTTAGTGAGGTATAATAAAATCTACCACCACGAATCAGTCTCCCATGTCCAGGGATATGGTTTCCCAACATGATAATCTGAGGGGAAAACATGTATAAAGTAGGGGTGAGCATATAAATTTACTCAATAGGTTGTTTCATAAAACTTCATGTGGATGAAGCTTGCTAATGCAACCGTGAATGTAGTAAATATTATAGGAAAATTAGTCATCCTTCCCCAAGATCAACAACCAATCCACATCTATACCAGGCCTCAAAAGATTCACACTTTCTGAATCGTAGAACATATATCATCCACTAAATAATTACACCTCTAATTTACATCTCCAAACTGAGAAATTACCCAGCTGTTATGTAACGTCCCGGTTCCGGAAGCCACCCAGAGGCGCCCCGTACCCGGTTGGTCACATGGCCTCAAACGCATTTCCCCAAACGCCAGAGGCTGTCGACTAGCAGCGAGGGCCTTGGGTGTGATAGTGGGGAAACTATGCCCTCATTAACAGAGTACACAGCAGAAGAAAAATAAACATGCAATAGCAGAAGCAGTAATAACCAACAATATAAACAGCAGAAGACTAAATCAACAAACTGGAGCACATATGTATATATGAAATGATGCATGATACATAACTAGGAAAGCATCCAAACAAGTTACAATGCTGGAAAACACTACAGTACCAAAACAAGTACAAAAGAAAAGTAAACAGCTCCTCAGCATCGCGAGCCGAAGCTCGGTCCCATGCTCTCCTCCTCCAAGCAATCAAGTTCCAGAAGTCAAAGGGAGTTTGCCCTTATCTACACTTGCAACAACATAGTCTTCTTGGGCCCAAAAGCATGGCCCAAACAGGGTGTGAGATAAAATCCCAGTAGGCAACTACCTGAAGATCTCTGCCAAACAGTCAGTGAGTATATGGTAGGTAAAATTACAGTAAGCAGTTAACAGCAACAGAAAAACGGCATGCAGTAACAGTAAGCAGCAAAGCAGGATGATACACAACAGTAATCAATCCACAACCGACAATAGCAGTGTAACAAACAGCTAACAAGCATAAAACCCTCTGGGAAGTACTCACAGCCATCCCCTGTAGTCCTATCCAAGAAGTACCACAACCCTTTGGGCAGTGCACTCAGCTTAACCCCTCTGGCTTGGTCATACGAATTTATGAGACTCTCTGGGGAAGCTCACTCGGTCAATTCCTCTTATAGTCTAGGGTGGTCAAGAACTCTCTTGAGGAAGATCACGCGGTCTAACCCTCTTAGCCCCAAGGTATAGAGACTCTCTGGGGAAGTGATAAAACACTATTATGTTGAATATTTTATTGATAGTAAATGTTATAATTTTCTCACATTGTGTTAAATATGTTTATTTATAAAGTATTTGGGATTTGATCATTCATTTGAAAATTTGGTGAAAATTCCAGTTTTACCCTTTATAGTGCACTGTAGTATTTCGAAGATAAATTTTTTTATATTTATTATTTGAACTTGAAATTTTGTAAAAATGTTTCTAACTTAATGTTCTATAACTTTTATTCAGGACACTAGATCAAAATAATGCATTTGGATAGAGTAATTGGGCCATAGAGGCAAAGTTGGGCTGGACACGCCAGAATGGAGATGCTTCTGTATTTCGGACATAACTCCTTCATCTGGGCCTATATTGAGCCCAAATTTGGAGAGGAGATAGAGGACCCATATCATCACATTTTATCCTTCTGGAATACCGGCCAAGTCACGCGTTTTGGTGGTCAAATGAGCGGTCCAAGTTGGAATAAAATATTTGGCCGAGATTCCCCATTCACACTTGAAACCACTTTGAACCTAGCCTCCCCACCACTCTATAAATTGGTGTTTTTCTAATTTTTTGGGATTGAGACGTGCATTAGGAGATTGTTGGAAGTGGAAAATTGGTTTCACCCAAATTCTCCAACCATTGTAAGAGGGGTATCTCTTGAAGCAAGGATCCCCTCATCAAAGCCTCCTTCTCTTCTTCATGTTGTAATATTTTCATTTGTGTTTTAAACTTCTTTGTTCTTCTTTTATTTCTTCTATTTTCTTCTGTTTTGTTTAAATTTATTCTTCTCTTAATCTTTCTCTTTGGGCTGGAATTCTTGAGTAGAAGTGTTATTGGTTTATACCCATTATAAACCTTTGCAAATGCAATTCGCTTCAACGATGATTACGCAACCCATGGAAGAGTAGTTATTTTTAGTAATAGATTGACCTCTATCCTTATTCATTCATTTATTTTGAATCAATGAGCTACTTTAATTCACATATTATGATCTATTAATTGAGATTTTAATTTAAATGAAACTAAGAAAGCAATTGAATAGTTAACACAAAACACGCGAGGTCGGGAATTGTGTGAACTGTAAGAGCGCAACCTTAACTGATAATTCCAAACCATAAGAGATCAATTTGTAGTGTTCAAATATAATCCATAAACTCAATTAATTCTAATTTACAGAGGGTAAATGTGCCTTAATTTACCACTAATCATAAGCTAATCTTAGAACATCAATCAAAGCAGGGTGTTGCGATTGCATGTTCCGAAGTTAGCTTAGGGTTAAATTCACTTCATCTTCATGGTAAAGTTAATTATCATAGGGTTTGGGATTTAAAAAATTAAGGGATCATAATTAAGTGAATGTTAATTTAAATTATAATGATTAATAATAGAGTGAAGAGGTAGAGTTAGATCAATTATTCCTTTTAAAATATTTTCAAAAAAAACATCTTCTTGTTGTGTCTTTTTAATCAAACTTCATTTCAAAATTAAAAACAAAAAAATGCAATCTTATTCCAGCAATCTTCTTCTAGTTTCATAAATGATAAACCCCCCCCATCCTTTCAATTAGTATTTTAATTCTATTTTATTTTATTTTTAGAATACCTTTAATAAGTTGTTTGAATTTACTTCCTCCTTTGAGAGACGACCTTGGTCAGCCACTCTGCTGCACCTAAGTACCCCAAAATCACACTAATCATTTGAGGGAACCCACGACAGTGCTCTTTCAAATTGACGCCGTTGCTGGGGAGGCAAGTAATTTATTCAAACATTTAGAGATATTTCTTTTATTTTTCATTTTATTATTTTCTTCACCTCTCTCTTTCATCTTTCCCCTTTCTCAAGTTTTCATTTTTTTTCTTTCATCCTCTTATTTTATTTTTGGACCATAAACTCAAACTTCTCATTTTTCTTATGGTCCACTTTTCCTATTTTCATTTTTTTTGATTTATGACACAAACTAATCCCAAGGATCTCTTAGATCTTGACCCTGAGATTGAACATAGCCTTAGGGAATGAATCAGACATTCTTAATCTACGGAAATTTCAATATTCAACCAGTTGGTGAATTCCTCTCTTCTGGAAACATTGAAATTGGAATATATTCAAATTAAAACATAAAAGAAGAACTAATGGCTGGAAATAATAACAATGAGCTAAATAGAACCATTCGAGAATTGGCTGCACCTGATATTAACTATCAACCAAATTGTATTGCATACCCAAATCTCGAATCGGACTTTGAACTAAAATATGGGTTAATTCACTTACTTACAAAGTTTCATGGCCTCTTTGGCGAGGATCCTAATAAACATTTGAAAGAATTTAATGTGGTTTGCTTAACCCTAAAACCTAGAAATGCCTCTGAAGATCAAATCAAATTAAGATCATTCCCATTTTCACTTGATGGAGCTGCAAAGGATTGGATGTACTATTTACAATCTGAAGATGTAACATGTTGAAACGATTTGAAATGTATTTTCTTGCAGATATTTTTTCCAGCATCGAGGACCACTTCCATTCGTAAGGAGATATCGGGGATCAAGCAAGCACAAGGGGAGTCAATGTATGAGTATTGGGAGCGATTCAAGAAGTTGTGTGCAAGCTACCCACATCACTAAATCAGTGAGAAATTACTCATCCAGTACTTCTATGAAGGACTCACACCTATGGAGAGAAGCATGGTAGATGCTGCAACTGGAGGAGCATTGGTGGACAAGACACCAGTAGCCGCGCGTGCATTGATTGACAAGATGGCCCAAAACTCCCAACAATTTGGTGATAGAGGTACACCACATGTCAGGGGCATACATCAGGAAAGTCCTTCTCTTGAAAGTCATTTGATTGATACCAAGTTGGAATAATTGACCACTATGTTGAGACAAATTGATTTGGCTCAAAAGACATCCCAACCCACTACTTTAAGGCCTTGTGGCATTTTCACTGAGACAAGCCACCCAACTGACTATTTCCCACAACTACAAGAGACAGAGGATTGCGCAGCAGTACTCCCAGGGAGACCATATCAGCAGCAACAACAAACATACCCCCAAAATAAGTTTGATTCATTTTCTCCAACATACAACCAAGGATGGAAGGATCAACCAGACATGAGGTATGGCTCTAGACAACAACAAAGGGCCCCTTTTCAACAAAACTTCCAGCAGCCTCCACCTTACCAGCAGGGATTCCAACAACCCCAAAGGAGATTTGAATCTCAAGCATCATCAAGCCAACAACAAGGGAATCCCCCACCCAAGGTAGATTCTAACACTGATGACCTTTTGAAGCAAATTGTTCTTAATTAATAGAATGAGATGAAAAGTCAAGGTTCGGAGCTGAGGGAGTTGAAGACTCAAATGAGCCAAATTGCCACTTCCCTCCATGAACTTGTAAGTAAGAATTCCGGAAATATACCTTCCCAACCCAGTCCAAATCCAAAGGGGAATGTCAGTGCCATTACATTGAGTAGTGGGAAGCAAACAACTGATGCTTCTCCACCTAGAATTCCACCTGGATTAACCTCAACTCCAAAAAGCCCAATTCCACGTCAACTAACGATCAACCCAAGGAGAAAGATAAAGGTAAGAAAAAGATTAATGATGTTCCTCCTAAACCCCTTCCTTTTCTAAACAGGGTTGTTCAAACCAAGAAGATGGCTGAATAATCAATGAAAAAGGAGGTTTTGGACACATTCAAGCGTGTGGAGATCAACATTACTCTACTTGAAGCCATTAAACAAATTCCAAGGTATGCGAAATTCTTAAAAGAACTTTGTACCAATCGAATGGGGCTCAAAGGAAATGAGAGGATCAACCTTGGAAGGAATGTCTCAGCACTCATTACACCAACTCTAGCAATGCCAACAAAGTGTAAGGATCCCGGGACATTCACCATCCCATGTACCATAGGGGAGTTGCAATTCTCTGATGCTCTTTGTGATTTAGGAGCTTCAATAAATGTGATGCCTCACTCTGTATTATCTTCTTTACAGGTTGGTGAGTTGAAGCCAATGAGAGTAGTGGTACAATTAGCGAATAGAGCTACGACATATCCAATGGGAGTCCTTGAGGATGTACTTGTCCGGGTAAGAGACATGATCTTTCCATCAAATTTCTACATGCTTAACATGGAGGATGATCAGGTAAGTTCTCATGCCCCCATTATCTTAGGTAGAACCTTCCTCAAAACTGCAAAAACTATCATAAATGTCAATGAGGGTACACTTTCCATGGAATTTGGGGATGAAGTTGTGATATTTAATGTTATGGACTCCATGAAGTACCCCTCTGAGGACCATTCTGCTTTTGTTATCTCCCATTTTGAACCACCAAGTAAAAACTCCATGGATTTTAATTGTCCTATGTTTAGAGATATTATGATTATTGGTTCTAGTTTGATGTCTAAGAGTACTTCCACACCTGTTTTTGATGGAAAAACCTCTCTTGGATTTGATTTTGATGTGGATTCAAATTTGGATCATATAAACTCTGATTATGACATGGATGTTGAGTATGCTGATAGATTTGATGCATTATTTTCTAATTTTGATGATTTTTATTCTGATACTAATGTTCATTGTGCAGATATGTCTGTTGCATCAATTTCTCCATCCATACATCACCCCCCTACATTGGAAGTCAAGCCATTGCCCCCAAATCTTAAATATTCATACTTGCTGAGTGGTGATAGATTACCTGTTATCATTGCTAACAATCTCTCTTTTGAACATGAAGAAAAACTTTTGAATCTATTGAGAGATAACATTAGGAAAATTGGTTGGACATTGGAAGACATATCAGGTATTATCCCCTCCATTTTCATGCATAGGATTATCTTGGAGGATGGGGCTAAACCGATTAGGCATCCACAAAGGAGACTTAATCCAACACTTTTGGAAGTTGTTAAGAATGAAGTTGAAAAATTACTTGAGGTAGGTATCATTTACCCTATTTCTGACTCACAACGGGTTAGCCCTTTCTAGGTTGTACCAAAGAAAATTGGTTTCACTGTTATAAAAAATTAAAATGATGAGTTAGTTCCCGTGAGAGTACGAAACAGTTGGCGAGTGTGTATTGATTATAGGAAACTAAATCAATCCACTCATAAGGACCATTTCCCACTTATATTCATTGACCATATTCTTGAGAGACTTATAAGTAGGACACATTATTGCTTCTTGGATGGTTTCTATGTCTATTTTCAGGTTCCCATTGCAGCAGAGGATTAGGAGAAGATGACATTCACCTGCTCATTCAGTACCTTTTCTTACCGAAGGATGCCATTTGGACTTTGCAATGCCCCAGGTACCTTCCAGAGATGCATGGTGAGTATTTTCTCAGATTTCATTGAGACCTGCATGGAGGTATTTATGGATGATTTTACAGTTTATGGATCCTCATTTGATGAATGTCTCTCTAGTTTGGGTGATGTGTTGCATCATTGTATTGAGAAGAATCTGGTCTTAAATTTTGAAAAATGTCATTTCATGGTCGAAAAGGGAATTGTCTTAGATCATATAGTCTTACAACATGGCATTGAAGTTGATAAATCTAAGGTAGACATTATTTCATCCTTTCCATATCCTACATGTGTGTGTGATGTTCAATCATTCCTTAGATATGCTGGATTTTATCAATGCTTCATTAGAGATTTTAGTAAGATCGCTCTACCCTTATCTCGATTTCTTCAAAAAGATATTGACTTAAATTTTGATGATTCATACAAGGTATCATTTAATGAGCTAAAGAAGTGTCTAACCACTCCACCGATCATATAGCCCCTGCGGTGGGACCTTCCATTTGAGCTTATGTGTGATGCGTCCAACTTCGCGGTTGGAGCTGTCTTATCTCAGAGGGCATAGGGACGTTCACATGTGATTTCATATGCATCGAGGATGTTGGATTATTCCCAATCAAAATACACCACAATAGAAAATGAGTTTCTTGCTGTTATATTTTCTTTAGATAAATTCTGTTCATATTTATTGGGATCTAAAGTAGTTGTTTTTTCTGACCATGCAACTTTGAGGTGCCTCCTAAAGAAGCCAGATGCAAAGCCACAACTTATCCATTGGATGATCCTTCTTCAAGAGTTTGACATCGAGATAAAGGACAAGAAAGGGTAAGAGAATTTGGTGGAAGACCACATGAGTAGGCTTACTCACACACCATAGGGTGACACCTTGGACCAGGTACCACTTCAGGACACTTTCCCTGATGAGAATCTCTATACTATCTCAGGTACGCATCCTTGGTATGTTGATTTAGTTAATTACATTTTTCCTCTGAAATCCTAGAAAATTTGAATAAGCATCAAGTACAAAAATTAAAAAGTGAGTCTAGGTTTTATGTGTGGGATGATCCTTACCTCTGGCGCATGTGTAGTGACCAAGTCATTAGGAGGTGTGTTCCCGATCATGAGTTTGAGTCTGTTTTGCATTTATGTCATACACTTGCTTGTGGTGGACACTTTGGACCCCAACGGATAACTAAGAAGGTTTTGGACTCTGGATTATATTGTCCTAGCTTATTCCATGATGCCCATGTGTTTTGTAATTCATGCTCTCGTTGCCAACACACTAGGAACATTTCTAGGAGACATGAGATGCCCCAAAAACCCATAATATTCTATGAGATTTTTGATGTATGGGGCATTGATTTTATGGGTACTTTTCCTAGTTCATTTGAATTTTTGTATATTTTGGTTGCTGTTGATTATGTGAGTAAATAGGTGAAGGCCAAGGCCACCAGGACTGATTATTCTCATGTTGTAGTGGATTTTTTCAAGGCTCAAATTTTCTGCAGGTTTGGAGTACCAAAGGCCATCATCAGTGACCAAGGGATGCACTTTGTGATATTAATTTTTCTTCCCTCCTTCTAAAGTATGGGGTGACACACAAAACATCAACACCATACCACCCCCAAACAAATGTCCAGGCTGAGGTTTCAAATCATGAGTTGAAACAAATATTTGAGAAAACTGTGCAGCCAAATAGGAAGGATTGGAGCAAGCACTTGGATGATGCATTGTGGGCTTAGAGGACAGAATACAAGACACCCATTGGTATGTCCCAATTTCGGATTGTTTTTGGGAAAGCGTGTCATCTCCCAGTGGAAGTCGAGCATCAGACATATTGGGCTATAAAGAAATGCAACATGGAATTGACCCAAGCTGGAATTCAAAGGAAGCTGCAAATTCAAGAGGTTGAGGAGATTAGATTGTCTTCGTATGAGAACTCAAGGATCTACAAGGAAAGATCAAAATCAGATCATGATAAAATGACCCAACAAAGGGAGTTTCATGTTGGAGAGAAAGTCCTTCTCTACAGTTCACGATTGAAGCTGATGTCTGGTAAGTTGCGTTCCAGATGGTTAGGTCCTTATATTGTATCTAATGTTTTTCCTTATGGTACAGTGGAGATCACACAAGAGGACAATAGAAGGAGATTTACAGTCAATGGGCAACTTTTGAAGAGATACATTGAGGGAATTCCTACTAATGCAGTGGATTTTATCACACTACATGACCCCATCATCACTTGAGCACATCAGGCTGTTCCTAACCCTTTCACTTTTATATTATTTGTCCTATTTAAAAATTCTTCATTTCATTTGCATATATCATCTCATGGGTTCACATTGAGGACAATGCAATATTTTAAGTGTGGGGGAGGGAACCTTTTAGTTTAGTAATTTCAATTGTTTTCCTGTTTAAAAAAAACCAAAAAATTTTTTTGTGTGTTTTTCAAATTTTTTGTGGTTATTTTTCAATTTTCTTTGTGTTTTTGAAATTTTTGAGCTGAAATGATTCTCATCACAATTTTGAAATGCATATCAATGAGTGAAACAATTTATCCCTTGGAACTAAACTTAAATGAATGCTGAAATGACTTTGTTTCAAGTTCAAATATTTAGCAATTTCATGAAAAGTACACTGAATTTTGAATCCCATGCCACATATCACTGTCTTTATATTTGAAATCACTTTCCTGTGAGGCTTCTGAACCATTATTTTCATATTCTTTACATTCACCTCACTTCTTGAGAGAACCAAACTATGCTTTATTTAACCAGAATTTGATTTATTTCTGTCAAAACTTGAGGGTTTGAGGTACTTATGTTTAAATGATTGAGGCATTTGTTTGGTATTAAAGCCCCTATTTCAAAGAATCCTTTTTTATAATGGCCTAACTTGAACATTTAATCCTTGTAGCCCTTAAAATCTATGCACATCCTGTTAGGTTAGCCACATTACAAACCAATTTTCCCTATCCAACCAACTCTTGAAGTGAAATTGCATAATCTAGTTTAGCTTAAGTGTGGGGGAATCTATCTTGTGTTGTGCTACCACATTCTTTGATACTTTGGGTGGAAAATTAAATTCTGAAGATATGTGTTTGCTACTGAAGAAAGTCATTATATTGAAATCTGTTCCTTTTCTGGAGCTTTCATGACAAGTGAAGTTGTGCCTTTTTTGGAGCTTCTAATTGAGGTGGAAAGCTGTGCCTATCTGGAGCTTTCAAGAAAATCATGTTTGAGAAGATTGACATTTTTTATGCTGAAATGATTAATGGTGTAAACTTTTCATGAATTTTCATGACGATGGAGCTGAATTGATACTATTAGGATTGAGGAGAAGACCATATTTAATTGAAAATTAGATTAATGCAATTTTGCTTCAAAAAGAGTCAAGCCCTCCTCATTCAGCCTCAAAATTTTTCACATCTAAATCCTACCAACCGAAAGCCACAGAAAAACCCTAAAAAGTCCTCATGATAAACATAAATCCTTTACTCACATCAGGTGGTGATGTAGGAATTTATCAAGCCTATGGTGACCCTTTTATGAGTTTGGATGAGAAAGACATTGCAAAAAAAATGACATTTGTGTGATAAGAGAAAAATCAAGTGAGGTAAGTGTTTTGTGCATGGGAGGATAAAAAGAGTGGAAATAAATTGAATGATATAAATGAAGAACTTGAAATAATGTTTTTTTATGAGGCATTATATCTTTTGTTTCTTTGTTTGTAATTGTTTGATCTCAAGGATATGTGTTTTAAAATTGGTTTTGATTTGGTATTGATGTTTACTTGATATGAGATTTTGCTCAGGAGTGCAAAAGGTTAAGTGTGGGGGAGTTGATAAAACACTATTTTGTTGAATATTTTATTGATAATAAATGACATAATTTCCTCACATTGTGTTAAATATGTTTATTTATAAAATATTTGGGATTTGATCATTCATTTGAAAATTTGGTGAAAATTCTAGTTTTACCCTTTATAGTGCACTGTAGTATTTTGAAGATAAATATTTTTATATTTATTATTTGAAATTGAAATTCTGTAACAGTGTTCCTAACTTAATTTTCTATAACCTTTATTCATGACACTAGAACAAAATAATGCATTTGGATGGAGTAATTGGGTCATAGAGGAAAAGGTGGGCTGGACACGCTAGAATGGAGAAGCTTATGTATTTAGGCCATAAAGCCTTCATCTAAGACTAGATTGAGCCCAAATTTGGAGAGAAGATAGAGGACCCATATATGAACATTTTATCCGTCTGGAAGGCCGACCAATTCACGCGTTTTGGTAGTAAAATGTGCTGTTCAAGTTGACATAAAATATTTGGCCGAGATTCCCCATTCACACTTGAAACCACTTTGAACCTAGCCTCCCCACCACTCTATAAATTGGTGTTTTTTCATTTGGTGGGGTTGGGACATGCATTAGGATATTGTAGGTAGAGGATAATTGGTTTCACCAAAATTATCAAACCATTGTAAGAGGGGTAGCTCTTGAAGCAAGGATCCCCTCATCAAAGCCTCCTTCTCTTCTTCATGTTGTAATATTTTAATTTGTGTTTTAAACTTCTTTGTTATTATTTTATTTCTTATTTTTATTCTGTTTTGTTTAAATTTCTTCTTCTCTTAATCTTACTCTTTGGTCTGGAATTCTTTAGTAAAAGTGTTATTGGGTTATACCCATTATAAACCTTTGCAAATGCAATTCGCTTCTACGATGATTACGTCACTCATGGAAGAGTAGTTCTTTTTAGTAATCGATCGACCTCTATCCTTATTTATTCATTTATTTTGAATCAATGAGATACTGTAATTCACATATTATGATATATTAATTGAGATTTTAATTTAAATGAAACTAATCAAGCAATTGAATAGTTAACGCAAAACACGCGAGGTCGGGAATTTTGTGAACTGTGAGAGCGCAACCTTAACCGGTAATTCCAAACCATAAGGGATCAATTTGTAGTGTTCAAATATAATCCCTAAACTCAATTAATTCTAATTTACAGAGGGGAAATGTGCCTTAATTTACCATAGATCATAAGCTAATCTTAGAACATCAATCAAAGCAGTGTGTTGCGATTTCATGTTCCGAAGTTAGCCTAGGGTTAAATTCACTTCATCTTCATGGTAAAGTTAATTCTCGTAGGGTTTAGGATTTAACAAATTAAGGGATCATAATTAAGTGAATGTTAATTTAAATGATAATGATTAATAATAGAGTGAAGACGTAGAGTTAGATCGATTACGCCTTTTAAAATATTTTAAAAAAACATCTTCTTATTGTGTCTTTTTAATTAAACTTCATTTCAAAATTAAAAACAAAAAAAAAGCAATCTTCTTCCAGCAAACTTATTTTAGTTTCATAAACGATAACCCCCCCATCCTTTAAATTAGTATTTTAATTCTATTTTATTTTATTTTTACAATACCTTTAATAAGTTGTTTGAATTTACTTCCTCCTTTGAGAGACGACCTTGGTCAGCCACTCTACTGCACCTAAGTACCCCAAAATCACACTAATCATTTTAGGGCACCCACGATGGTGCTCTTTCAGGAATCTATCTCAGTCAATTCCTCCTATAGCCTCAAGTACACCACATACTCTCTATGGAAGCTCACTCAGTCAATTCCTCCTCTAGCCTGGGAAGGTTCTTAAAGAGAAACAAACAAGGTAAGACTCTATGAGGAAGCACACTCGGTCTACCCTCCTGTAGTCTATAATATCCAAGACTCTCTGGGAGCTCACTCGGTCCATCCCCTATAGTCTACAATGTCTAAGACTCTTTGGGAATCTCACTCAGTCTATCCCTTATAGTCTATATCACCAGGTTCTCTCATCCCCGTACCAGTCAGTGCATAATAATTATATAAGGATAAAGTACACCTATAAAGATACTTGGATAACCAAAGTACACCTATAGAGCTACTTAGCTAAACAGTCTACAAGGCAACAATCATGTCATGATTTTCACTTCAACCTATAACCGCAAGGCATGGAAACAGGTGTAACAGCCAAAGGCAAACGAGACCCAAAGGTCATAAACATGACAAAGTAAGGGCAAAAACATCCAATCACAACAAATTATCCTCTAAAATGGTCAAATTACCTCTACACAATCATACAAGAAAGGCAGGAAAACAACAAAGGAAAAAAGGTAAACACGCAATACCCCGTTCATGGGTATCAGTGGAAATTCGCACATAAAACTCAAAGACTTTGAACGGTAAGGCACAAACCACCTACCTCGATCCTAGGAGATCGATATAATTTAACCATGACCACTGATTATCCTTAGAACATCGTAGATCTGAGAAAACTCAAAAAATGTTCAACCTTAGATAACTTGAGAAAGAGGAATAATTTGAAAACAAGGCTCAAGCGGAAGGGATAACTCACCACTGCGCTTCCAATGCAATCGACAGAGTTTGAATCGGAGAATGGATGGAGGATCGGGAATCCGGAGAAGTTTCATGGTCGTACAGTGTCTCTCGGTCGAACCAAACCTAGAAGAAGACGATTATGGCATTGAGGCGCGACCCCAGTCTGTTTAGTGAAAAAAAATAAAAGTACACGGTGTGTATTTTTAAAGTACACGGCATGTAGTGGGTTTTTCCGTAATCCACCAAAATCAGCCTCCACGTCACTCCTACACACCATGTGTGTGGTCCAAACATGGCCAGCACATAGTTTTGAGTGGGAAAAGAGTACACGGCATGTACTCAGAAAGTACATGGCGTGTACTCAGAAAGTACACGGCGTGTACTTCAAATTTTTTCATAAAATCTAAAAAAAATTCTCAAAAACTCCAGAAAAGGAAAGACATACCTGAAACGAAGATCTGGGTTCTTACAAACTTCCCACCTTAAAGAAATTCATCCCTGAATTTCCCTAGATGGGCGTAGAAGAAGAAACCTCGAACAGCTCCGGCCACTACGATCGAATCTCAGCCTCCCTCTCCCAAGTCTCATCCTGTACTCGCCCGTGCTGCCATAGCACTCATACCAGAGGAACAGAACGGCCTCGGAGAACCTTTGTATTGCGATCGACAATCCAAATAGAATGCTCTTCAAACGATGAATTCGCTTCGAGCTCAACCTCCTCGGGCTGAAATACATGAGACAATCTGAAAAGTAACATCGGAGATGAGAGACATGGAAGACGTTGTGCATAGCCTGGTACCTATGAGGTAGTTGCAACCGATAGGCAATCGGACCAACTCTCTCCAATACCTCAAACGACCCGACGTACCGCGGTGAAAGCTTACCCTATCTCTGAATCCTCTTGTGTCCCAACCTCAGTGCGACACGCAGGAAAACCTGATCTCCGACCTCGAACTCTAGAGGTCGTCTCCACTAATCAGCATAAGACTTCTGTCGAGACAGTGCTATAGCCACCCTCTTACGAATCAACTCTATCTACTCTGAGGTCTCCAGAACAAGACAAGGTCCTAGCAAAGCTGCCTCTCCTACCTCCATCCAGCATAAGGGTGATCGGCATGGCCTACCGTACAGAGCCTCATATGGCACCATCTGAATGGTCACCTAAAAACTGTTGTTTTAGGTGAACTCCAAAAGAAGTATATGCTTCTCCCAAGAACCGCTGAAGTCTAGAATCCAACCTCGGAGCATATCCTCAAGCACCTGGATCGTGCGCTCGGACTGGCCATCAGTATGGGGATGGTATGATGTACTCAAAAGTACCTATGTACCCAAGGCCTTATGAAGTCCTTGCCAGAACCAAGAAGTGAAGCGCGCATCCCTGTCTGAAATAATGGAGTGTGGAAATCCATGTAGATGTACAATCTCTCAGATGTACAGTCGTCCCAAATCATCAACACTGAAGGTTTCCTTGATCGGAAAGAAGTGTGCTACCTTCGTAATCCTGTCGACGATGACCCAAACAACATCACTTTCCCAAGGTGACATCGGTAACCCGGTCACGAAGTCCATCGCGACATCGTTCCACTTCCACTCCGGAATGGGTAACTGCTGTAAAAGCCCTACTGGTCACTAATGTTCTGATTTCACCTACTAACAAGTAGAATATTTCATGAAAAAACTAGCAACATCTCTCTTCATACCTGGCCACCAGTACTGGCAATGAAGATCCCGATACATCTTGGTGACGTCAGGATGAACTGCCCAAACCGAGGAATGAAAATCCTGCATCATCTCCTCACGTATGTCTGCTGGCACCCATACGCATACCTGGAAACACAAGATCTCATCCTCACCCACTGTACATCCAGGAAGAGGGTCCCCTCCTGACACACTCTCCCACAGGACTAAGGCCTCCGAATCTAATAGCTACCTCATTCGTACCCGATCAAGAAGTGTAGAGGTAACAGCTAAAGAATAAAGGAAAGTCTATCCCTGTCTGTCGTTCACCTCCAAATGCATCTCAGAGAACAAAGCCATAAGCTTCCACTCACTGCTGGCCTCCTGAACTGCCTGAATCTGAGTTCTCCTGCTCAAGCATCAGCCACTGTGTTGCCCTTTCCCGACGTATAGGCAAGCTCGAAGTCAAAGGACTGAAGATACTCGATCCACCTATGCTGTCTCTGATTCAGATCATGTTGAGTGAAGATATACTTGAGACTCTTGTGGTCGGTAAAAACCACAAAGTTCTCTCCCAGAAGATAGTGTCTCCAACAGCGTAAGGCATGAACAACTGCTGCCAACTCCAGATCTTGTGTTAGGTAGTTTCTCTCGTGTGGCCTCAACTGCCTAGACCCATAAGCAACAAACCCATCTCCCTGCATAAGCACATCTCCTAGCCCGATACCCGAAGCATCACAGTAACCAGTATAGCCCTTTCCCGGCTCCGTCAAGACTAGTATCGGTGCTGACATCAACCTCCCTTTCATCTCCTAAAAGGATGACTCACAAGAATCTGACCATAAAAACTCCACCCACTTCTTGGTAAGACCTTTCAACATTGCTGATAGGTGTGAGAAGTCCTGAATGAAGCATCTGTAGTACCCAGCCATCCCTAGAAAACTCTGCACCCCAAAAATGTTCTTCGGTTGCTCCTAGGAAACTACAACTCTCACTTTCTCTAGGTCCACATATACTCCAGCCTCTGAGATGACGTGACCCAAGAAGTGAATCTGATCCATCCAAAAGTGGCACTTCGAGAGTTTAGAATACAATTGATTCTCTCTCAGTGTACTCATAATGATCTCAAGATATGTGGCATGGTCGTGTCGAGTTTGAGAGTACACCAAGATATCGTCCACGAAGACCATGAAAAAAGAGTCCAAGTACGGATGGAATACTCGGTTCATCAGTTCCTTGAAAACTGCAGGTGCGTTCGTGAGACCGAACGGCATGACTGTATACTCGAAAATACCATACCTTCTCTTGAAAGCTGTCAGAGGTTTATCTGATGGTCTAATGTGCAACTGATGATAACCAGACCTAAAGTCGATATTTGAGAACACCTGGTCTCCTAGAAGATGGTCAAAGAGTTCGTCGATCCTCGGTAAGGGATTTCGGTTCTTGACTGTCAACTAGTTCAGCTTTCGATAATCCACACAAAGCTGAAGGGTACCATATTCCTTCTTCACGAATAGGACAGGCGAACCCCAAGGAGAAGTACTGGGTCGAATGAAACCCGTTTCCTGCAACTCCTCCAACTAATTCTTGAGCTCTTGCAATTTAGGTGTAGCCATCCTATACGGAGGAATGGACACCGGTTTTGCTCCTAGAACGAGCTCAATCGAGAAGTCTACCTCACACTCTGGAGGCAAACCTGAAAAGTCCTCTAGAAAGACATCCCTGAAACGATCCACCACTGGGGGAAAGTTTAACTGTGAAGTCCCCTGGTCATCCAGATAAAGACTGAAAATCTGGGTTGTAACTTTCCCTAGCCCATGATGCTCTGGTCTAGCTCTACCTTCCTGGACATCCCACTCACCTCTATAAAGGAAAGATCCACCCTCTGGTGATATGAAACTCACCCTGCGGCGATAGAAATCAACGACTGCCTAGAAGGGAACCAACCAGTCCATCCTGAGAATGACGTCATAGCCCGTCATCTCTAGGACATAAAGGTCCCATAAGAAATGACACCCTGAAACCTCAAGAGGGCACTCTCTACACTGTCATACGCTAGATGTCCTCGTTCCCAAAGGTGTGTCAAGAGTCAACAAGTTGGCAGACGAAAAGATACAGAGCCCAAGGCTCTCCACAACCGCAACATAGATAAATCTATGGGAAGCACCAGTATCTAAAAGAGATGAAGATAAAACTGAGGCTACTAGGATTGTACCTCGAACTATAGAAGGGTCGGGATCCTGCTCCTGATAGGTCTTCTCCACAACGAAAGACTGGCCTGCACCGCGACCATCCACCCCTGGCTGACCGCTCTGAGCTGATCCACTCTACTGTCGCTGATGACCTAGTGACTGACCACCACGGCCGCGACCTCCACCTCGGCCTGAATGACCAGAAGAATTCCAGTTCCCGAACTAGTGGGAAACTGGTGAATCATCTCTACAACACGGGGTCATTGAAGAACCCCTACCACCAGCTGAAGGTGAGAAGATGTGACAGAAGCGCTGAAGATGGCCCACCTTGTCGCAAGATCGGCACTCCATCAGATCTCCCTGGCACTGAGGCCTAGTGTTCCCACTTCTACCACACTGTAGCATACAACCTGGCTGCCAGAAGACGAATCCCGTGAACCCCGATCTCCTCGAGAAGACTCTCTGCGATGCTTCCTACTGTTCGTAGGAGGAACACCATCTCTGGATATCGAACCGCCCTCGCTCACTTCTCCAGAATCTCTCAGATTGCGCTCAGTGATCAGCACCTGGTTGACGATGGAGGATATAGAAGTCAACTGGAAGATATTCACCTGGGAACGAATCTCCTTCCTGAGACCGTCCTCAAACTTCCTAGCAATAAACAACTCATCACCTGCTGGGATTGGTGTGAAACGCTGCAGCTCAGTGAAGCAAGACGAGTACTTCATAATAGAGAGAGTACCCTGCTGCAGACTCATAAACTCCCAGTCTCAATCATCCCTCAGGGTCTCCGGATAGAATTAGTCATAGAAGGTGTGTCGAAACTCGTCCCAAGACATATCCTGCTGACACCCTAACCGTGAGATCACCTCCCACCACCTCTTGGCGGTGTCCCAGAGCATATAAGTTGCCAGATTTACCCTTTTCTCTGAAGGGATCTCTAGGTGCTCAAAGATGGCAAATTTGGCCTCTATCCATGACTCTGCAGCCTGAGGTCCTCCATCCCCTGAAAAAGTAGGAGGATTCTATTTCTGGAAAACCCGCGTCAACTCAGCCATCGATGGGGCAGGAGGCGGCGCTCCCTGAAAAGTCTGCATCATCCTCAGGAAATCCTCCTGGAACTGCGCATCGACGCCTACGACGGGTATAACTGCTGGTGCCAAGGCTGGCATAGCAGGAGGATCTGCAGGAGGTCCCTGATCGGCCATATCCGGTGTATGATCACTATCTGACAACTGGCGTACAACCGGAGGATGTCTCGGAGGCATAGCTCTGAAAGATCAAAATCACACCTTAGATCAGGATTAACAAGGACATAAAACACAGGAGTACAAAACGGGAACAGGGGGAAGAAACTATCAAGTTTTACAAAACACGACTACATGACGTGTATAAAAACTACACGACGTGTTTTCTTTAGCCATTAACACGGGCGTGTACCCCTGCCTGACAGGTCGTGTAACACCCCAAACTACACGGCGTGTTGTTCCCACACACGGCATGTACTTGAACTCTAAACCCCTACCCGAGTATCCATACACGGCTAACCCACACGGTTCAAACTATCCTCAGACTACACGGCGTGTTCCCTAGGGACACGAAATGTACTAGACATTGTCTCGGTGGCCCGTGTTGTTAGTTACACGGCCATCTACATGGCGTGTTTCGAACAAACACGGCGTGTATAGGAGAAGGTGACACCGTCCCGTGTTGTTCGTGACACGACCGGGTACCTAGGCAAGATTACACGGCGTGTTCTGAAAGAAACACAGTGTGTCTTAGAGAAGGTCATGCCGACCTGTGTTGTTCATGACATGGCCGAGTACCTGGACAGAACTACACGGCGTGTTCCTTTACAACACGGCGTGTTCTACTCGAGCTTCCCTGACCCGTGTTGTTAGTGACACGGCCAGGTACAAGGCTCTACACTATACGGCGTGTACATATCGTACACGGCATGTTCCTGAAGTTATTTTCACAACACCATGTTCCTGCATGCACAGTCAGTAACACAACCTAAAAACTACACGGCGTGTAACCAGAAAGTACACGCCGTGTATTCTAGGTTTTTCTAGGCAGTAGCTCAAAAACTGCACAAAAGCCCAGAAACACGAGAAACAATTCAAAGAGGTTCTGAATTCCAATCCGTGAGGGCCCATACTCCCTGCGAATCAAAACTTAGCATCCCCTACAATCATGTACAAGAGAAAACAGGATCATGATCCACCAATTTCCGATTCAAGAGGGCCCATAACACCTTAAGGATCAAAATTTGGCATTCATTTAAACAAATTACAATACAAACAATTCTCTAACAAGCAGCAGAGATTCTATCAAGCATCTATCACAACAGCATGCATAATCTACACAACGTCTATCACAACAGCATGCAATCGCTAATGCACCCTAAATGGCATGGCAATAATGCATGGTATGTGATTTCTACAAGTTCCTATATGATGCATGAGATGGAATACCCTCATCTCATCGGGTTGCGACAGAAATAGAACCGTAATATCAAAACAATAACAGTACAAAGCATGTGAATAACTCTAGGTGAAATCGTATCAACCGTAAAATTTCAAAACCAGAAAACTGCAATAAACGAGGTAGTATGGCTTTTCCCTATACACGGGTTAGCTACTCCCGGGCACAGATTATTACCAGGTACCAAATCCATCCTATCCTTGAATAAAGTCTCCAAATAGTAAAGTAAGAGCAAATAAAATCCTCTAATACCACTTTGTAACATCCCAGTTCTGGAATCCACCCAGAGGCGCCCCGTACTCGGTTGGTCACATGGCCTCAAGCGCATTTCCCTAAATGACAGAGGCTACCGACTAGCAGCGAGGGCCTTGGGTGTGATATTAGGGAAACTATGCCCTCATTGGTAGAGTACACAGTGGAAGAAAAATAAACATGCAATAGAGGAATCAGTAATAACCAACAATATAAACAGCGGAAGACTAAATCAACAAACTGGAGCAGATATGTATATATGAAATGATGCATGATACATAACTAGGAAAGCATCCAAACAAGTCAAAATGATGGAAAATACTACAGTACAAAAACAATTACAAAATAAAAGTAAACAGCTCCTCAGCATCGCGATCCGAAGCTCGGTCCCATGCTCTCTTGCTCCAAGAAATCAAGTTCCAGAATTCGAAGGGCACTTTCCCTTGTCTACACCTGCAACAACATAGTCTGCTTGGTCCCAAAAGCATGACCCAAATAGGGTGTGAGATAAAATCCTAGTAGGCAACAACCCGAAGATCTGTGCCTAATAGTCAGTGAGTATATGGCAGGTAAAAGTACAGTAAGCAGTAAACAACAACAGCAAAACGGCAGGCAGTAATAGTAATCAGCAAAGTAGGATGATACACAACAACAATCAATCCACAACTGACAACAGAAGTGAAACAAAAAGCTAAAAATCATAAAAACCTTTGGTAAGTACTCGCATCCATCCCCTCTGGTACTATCCAAGAAGTACCACAACCCTCTGGGAAGTGCACTCATCCTAACCCCTCTGGCTTTGTCATACGAATTTATGAGACTCTCTAGGGAAGCTCAATCAGTCAATTCCCCTTATAGTCTAGGGTAGTCAAGGACTCTCTTGAGGAAGATCACGTGGTCTAACCCTCTTATCCCCAAGGTCTAGAGACTCTATGAGGAAGTTATCTCGGTCAATTCCTCCTATAGCCTCAGGTATACCACATACTCTCTGAGGAAACTCACTCAGTCAATTACTCCTCTAGCCTGAGAAGGTTCTTAAAGAGAAACAAACAAGGTAAGACTCTCTAAGGAAGCGCACTCAGTCTACCCACCTGTAGTCTATAATATCCAAGACTCTCTGGGAGCTCACTCAGTCCATCCTCTATAGTCTACAATGTCTAAGACTCTCTGGGAAGCTCACTCAGTCTATCCCTTATAGTCTATAGGACCAGGTTCTCTCAGCCCCGTACCAGTCAGTGCATAATAATGATATAAGGATAAAGTACACCTATAGAGCTACTTGGCTAACTAAAGTACACATATAGAGCTACTTAGCTAAATAGTCTACAAGGCAACAAGCATGTCATGATTTCACTTCAACCTATAACCGCAAGGCATGGAAACAGGTGTAACAGCCAAAGAAAAATGAGACCCAAAGGTCATAAACAAAACAAAGAAAGAGAAAAAAGATCCAAGAATAACAAATTATCCTCTAACATGGTCAAATTACCTCTACACAAGCATACAAGCAAGGCAGGAAAACAACGAAGGCAAAAAGGTAAACACGCAATACCCCGTTCATGGGTATCAGTGGAAATTCGCACATAAAACTCAGAGAATTTGAACGGTAAGGCACAAACCACCTACCTCGATCCTAGGAGATCGATATACCTGAACCACGATGACTGATTCTCCTTAGAACATCATAGATATGAGAAAATGCACAAAACATTCAACCTTAGATAACTTGAGAAAGAGGAAGAATTGGAAAACAAGGATCAAGCAGAAGGGAGAACTCACCGCTGTGCTTCCAACACAATCGATAGAGCTCGAATCGGAGAACGGATGGAGGCTTGGTAATCCATAGAAGTTTTGCGGCGGTATGGAATCTCTCGGTCGAACCAGACCTAGAAGAAGATGATTATGGCGATGAGGCACGACCCCTGTCCGTTTAGTGAAAAAAGAAAAGTACACGACGTGTATTTTTAAAGTACACGACGTGTAGTGGGTTTTTACGTACTCCGCCAAAATCAGCCTCTACATCACCCCTACACACAGTGTGTGTGGTCCAGACACAGCCATCACACGGTTTCGAGTGGGAAAAGAGTACACGTCGTGTACTCAGAAAGTATATGGCATGTACTTCAAAAATTTCCAGAAACTCAAAAAAAAATCTCAAAAACTCCAGAAAAGGAAAGACATACCTGAAACAAAGATCCAGGTTCTTACATGTTAGGACCTCTCTTTATGGTATCCAAGTAGTTTTGCGCCCATCACTATCCCGTTGTAATTTTTTTTAATGGTTGTGTAGTTGTCCACTGAGAAGGACTCTTGCTATTACTGGGTGTCCACCCGTAGGGACTCTCACCACATCATAAATCCTCTACAAATACCACTACCAAAAATGCAGACAAGGGAAGTGCCTAGGTTTTATCAGCACTAATCAGAAAGCACCAATAAAAGGGGGGCTCTTATCAGCGCTAGACAAAAAATGATGATAAATCTACCCTCTATCAGCGCTAACAAAAAGCACTGATAAAAAGGAGACTTTATCAGTGCTAATAATAGCACTGATAAAAGTTTTTAATTTAAGATTTTATTAATTTATATAAAAATATTTTAATTATATCCAAAAAATAATGTTAATATATGTACATTAAATAAAAAACACATGTTTATTATGATTATTAGTTTTAGTTATATCTTTATTAAATATTTATTATACTATATGTTTAAAATATTATATATAAGTACTTTTTAATATATATATATATAACTACTTATTAAATATATATATATATATATATTTAAATAAATTTATGTTTCCAAATAAATGTGTCAATTGATGCGTAATGGACGTTTATATTCATCTCATGAATATGTTCATTGTTTACCCTAATGTTGGCCATATATATTATAGTACTATACTTGGTGTATTCATTCATTCCCAATATATATGAAGCTTTATGTTCTCATAAATACTTAAAATCACGATAAATATATTTAAATAAACAATAAATGTATTTATTATATTTAAAAATATAAATATTTAGTTATATATAATTGTATACTTTTTAAATATATTATATATAATTATAATTATATATAACTAATTAAATATAAAAATGTTTAAATAATTATAAAATTACAAAATATTTTTTTGAAATGATAAATATATATTTATGAATACCTTTTGAAAATATTTATTTATAAATATATGTCTTTAGTGAATATATACACAGACACTGACATATATATATATATTTAAACACTTATGAAATTAAAATTAAAATTAATATATCAATTTATTATAGTTTCAGTGGTATTTAAATATATATATATATATATATATAATTATAATATAAATTATAATAAATATATTTATTATAAATATATTTATTATAATTTTATAATTATGTAAATATAAATATATATTTATTCAAATATATCATGAAATTATAAAAAAATATATACAATTATTACAGATATATTTAAATATTTATTAAATTATAATAAATATATTAATTATATATATTTTTAAAGTTATAAATGTAATAAATATATTGGTTATAATTTTATAATTATGAATAAATTGTATGTTTTATCAGTGCTTTTTTAACGCTGATAAATAGGACATTTATCAGCGCTTTTCAATTTAGCGCTGATAAAACCTACATTTATCAGCTCTTTTTACTAGTGCTGATAAATGTTTCCCCAGATTTTATAAATGAACCCTAACTGTGTCTCCTTCCTTCCACACCCCTCAAGCTCTCGTGGAATCCTAACCATGTGCCGCTCGATCCTCCTCCTTCTCCGCTGCTTCCTCCTCCTCCTCCTCCTCCTCTGTTGTCACGGTCTTCTACTCGTCCTCATCCTCCTCCTCCATTGCGGACTCCTCGTCCTTCTACTCCTCTGTCGTCGTTTCTATGAACGCGTCCTCCTGCTCCTCCACCACCGTTTCTACCTCCTGCTCCTTCCTCGCCACCACCACCTCCTTCTCCTCCTCTGCTGTCACCGCCGCTGCCGCCGCTGACTCTGCCGCCTCTTCTACCTCTATTGCTGTTAGTAAGGGTACTCTCCCTTATAGAGTAACTTTGTTTCTTCTTCTTCTTGAAATAATAATAGTCTCCACTGTTTGTTTGTTCTCTTAGTTTGGTTGTTCTAGATTTTTTTTCATATTTATTCTCAATGTTTTGTGATATGATATTGTGGTATTTTGATCTATATTGAGTGTATAGGTGATTTTGGGGTCACTTTGATCTTTCGGGGTGAAAATAGGAAAAGATCCCAAGTTTTAGGGTTAACTCGCATGGTTTAGAAAACTATGTAGACCCCATGTAGTTGGGTCTATAACCATTGAGATTATTTTTTCATGGTTAGTGCATGGTTATATAACCCATGTGGTCAAACCATGCACAATTATTCTTCCTCCTAGTTTTTTATTTTTGGATCCCTTGCATTTTTCATTAATCTCAACGGTTCCTACCATTGGTGTGTGGTTGATTAAGGGAGTCTTATAGTGGTTTTACATTGTTGGGTAATTTTTAAATTAATTATTCGGGCTTTGTTGTGTGGTCATGTGTTTTGAAAAGTTGGTTTTATGTTATAGAAAATTTTATTTTTTGGATGAAAAAGTTGATTTTGGTGTTCATAAAATGTTTTAAAATGGTAGTCTTCCTCTTTATTTTGAATTGGGAGATTTTTTTGAATAGAAATTTTTTTAACGTGTCCTGGTTTTTAAAACTATGCATAATGGTTTCTTTATAAGAGAAATTTTGATTATCTTAAATTTTATAAAAAGTGTTTGATTTCATTATGGAAATTTAAAAAGAAATTAAAATTGATAGAAATGTTTTTGAAATGATTAAAATTTATTAAAATAATTAGAATTTAAAGTGGGTTTTTTATTTTTAAGTAAAATGAAATATTTTCAAATCAAGTTTGTGCTTTTGGTGAAAATATTCCTTATACTCCTTTTAAATGTGGAAATCTTAAGGAAATTGATTTTTGTGAGTGTTCAAATTTTAGTGAATCATTTTTACAAGGGTTTGGATTGTTTTCAAAGAGTGTGTGTCTTTAAAAATAATTAACATTGACCTTTTATAGAAGGGGTGTTGTTTAAAGAAGAGTGAACATATTTAAAGACTTTTTTGTATGTTTTGGGCTCAATAAATTTTTTGTTTTTGATTTCTTTACTTGGTGTGAATTAAGATTATTTGTTTTAGCTTGTGAAACATGAATGGGATAAAATTCATATTTACTATCTGATATTTTATCCTCTTAGAAAGGTCTTGAGAATATATGAAGAAACATACCCTAAGTTTAATTATTTTCATGAATAGGTATATCTATTTGGGTTGTGGGATTTACCCAGACATCAAATGGGGTTGTGAATCCAAATAATCCTTTTATTTAGGGTTTCTTAAATTTACACCCTTCCTTCCATAGTGATTAAGGTCCTCCTAAGGTTGTGAAGTGGTTAGGTTATTTTCTAGAATCCCTTGAGTTGAATTACCCAAAGTGGTTTGGGGTGGTTGTTTATTTTGGAATAAGTTCTTATTGAGTTGGAATGTCTTGAAGCTTTGAGGTAAATTTTATTTAATGTATTCCTTATTATTTTTTGGTTCCTCTTACATGAGGGTTTGTTTATAGTGGTTGTGAATATTATTTAGTGTTTTATGACTCATTTTTTTTATCTTCTAGGGTTCATCATGAGATGGTGCTCTCACGTTGTGATGTCCTAGCACTACTGGAAATACAATATATACCAACAGTTTAAAACCATTGGTATAGGCATCAAAAACTGTTGGTATACTATATACCAATGGTTTTTCAAACCATTGGCTAGTAAGCTGTTGCAAAATTCCTATACCAACGGTCTTTCTCTAACCGTTGGTATATGGCACTGTAATCTTCAGTATGCTAACAGTTTTATAGAAACTATTGGTATATATTTATACCAACCCTTGATAAACCATTGGGATATATATATTACATGTACTTTACCAATGGTTTGAAACCTTTGGTATATAGTACTACCAATAGTTCCTTAAAACCGTTGGTAAAAATATTCTGGAAATACACTATACCAACAGTTCAAAACCGTTGGTATAGTGTATTACCAATGGTTTATTCAAACCGTTGGTAAAACAATTCTCCAAAAACACTTTACGAACGGTTTAAAACCGTTGGTATAGTGTTTTTATAGCAAACAACACAACATACACCCATTCCCTCCACTACATACACCTGCAAACACAACTGCAAATAACACTTAAAATAGAACAATTTGCACTTAAAATAGAACAAAAAAACACCTGCAATATCACATAAAAAATAGTAGACTCTTCCAACCATGACATGTACCACTGACATAGTTTTCCCCATTTCAATATTCACATGAAAACCAATCTTCCAACTAACCCATTTCAATTTCTTTGGTGGAGACATCTCATAATGGTGAGAGGAAACTCACATTACAGAGAGCCCATCATAGTCAGAGTTACATACACCAATAACTGAATTAACACATAATTCATAAGGTAATTACAGTAAGTATACACATACAACAAGTATACCCATAGACCATTAACACATAATTAATAAGTTAATTAAATACATAAAGAATTCAATTCAGAATTCAAGGGGTTGGGAGTTATTTAGGGGTTTGGGGTGGTTGTCCAATGAGGGTAGGGGTGTCTAGGGGGTGGGGGTGTCTGAGGGGATGGGGGTGTCCAGGGGGGGGGCTGTCCAGGGTGGGGGGGGGGCTGTCCATGGGGGTGTCCATGGGGGGTGGGGTGGGTTCCATGGGGTTGGGGGGGGCTTTCCAGGGTGTGGGGGTGTCCAGGGGGTGGGGTGGTGTCCAGGGGTGGGGGCGGTCCAGGGGTTGGGGGACTGTCCAAGGAGGGTGGGGTGGTGTCCACAAGGGTGGGGGGCTATCCAGGGGGGTGGGGGATATCTGGGGGGGGGGGGGTCCATAGGGGTGGCAGGGTTGTTTAGGGGGTAGTGGGTGTCCAGGGGGTGGGTTGGGATTTCCATGGAGGTGGGGGGTATCCAAGGGGTAGGGGGTATGCACGGGGGTGGGCGAGGATGTCCAGGGGGTCCGGGGTGTCCAGGGGGTGGGCAGGCTGTCCATGGGGAGTAGGGGTGTGCAGGGGGGTGGGCTGGTTGTCCACGGGGTGGGGGGGGGGGGGGGGGGGCTGTCCACGGGAGGAGGGGATATCCAGGGGGGTGGATAGGGCTATCCTAGGGGGTGGGTGGGGTTGTCCAAGGGGGTAAGGGGTGTCCAGGGCAGTAGGCGGGGCTGTCCAGGGGGTACGGGGTGTCCAGGGGTGGGGGTTTTCCACATGGGGAGGGGCTTTTCTGGGGGTATGGGGTGTCCAGGGGGGTGGGAGGGGCAGTCCAGGGGGGTACGAAGTGTCTAGGGGGATGTGGGGTGTCTATGGTGGTGGTGGTGGGGGGGGGATGTCCATGGGGGTGTCGGGGTGGGGTGTCTAGGGGGGGTGTCCATGGGGGTGTCTAGGGGGTGGGGTGGTGTCCATGGGGGGTGTGGTGGTGTCCAGGGGGTGGGGGGCTTTCCAGGGGGTGGGGGTGTCCAGGGGGTGGGGGGTGTCCAGGGGGGTGGGGGTGTCCTAGGGGTGGGGTGGTGTCCAGGGGGGGTCTAAGGGGTTGGGGGCTGTCCAAGGGGGGTGGGGGCTGTCTAGGGGGGTGGGGGCTGTCCAGGGGGTGAGGGCTATCTAGGGGGTGGGGGCAGTCCATGGGGGTGGTGGGGCTGTCCCGGGGGTAGGGGTGTCCAGGTGGGTGGGCGGGGGTGTCCAGGGGGGTGGGTGCTATTCAGGTTGTGGGGGCAGTCCAGGGGAGCTATATATATAACTACTTATTAAATATATATATATATATATATATAAATTTATGTTTCCAAATGAATGTGTCAATTGATGTGTAATGGACGTTCATATTCATCTCATGAATATTTTCATTGTTTACCCTAATGTTGGCCATATATATTATAGTACTATACTTGGTGTATTCATTCATTCCCTATATATATAAAGCTTTATGTTCTCATAAATACTTAAAATCACGATAAATATATTTAAATAAATAATAAATGTATTTATTATATTTAAAAAAATAAATATTTAGTTACATATAATTGTATACTTTTTAAATATATTATATATAATTATAATTACATATAACTAATTAAATATAAAAATGTTTAAATAATTATAAAATTGCAAAATATTTTTTTAAAATGATAAATATATATTTATGAATACCTTTTGAAAATATTTATTTATAAATATATGTCTTTAATGAATATATACACAGACATAGACATATATATATATATATTTAAACACTTATGAAATTAAAATTAAAATTAATATATCAATTTATTGTAGTTTCAGTGGTATTTAAATAAATAAATAAATAAATAAATAAATATATTTATTATATATATTTAATTGTAATATAAATTATAAAATTATAATAAATATATTTATTATAAATATATTTATTATAAATATATTTATTATAAATATATTTATTATATATATATTTATTATAATTTTATAATTATGTAAATATAAATATATATTTATTCAAATAATCATGAAATTATAAAAAAATATATACAATTATTACAGATATATTTAAATAATTATTGATTTATAATAAATATATTAGTTATATATATTTTTAAAGTTATAAATGTAATAAATATATTGGTTATAATTTTATAATTATGAATAAATGGTATGTTTAATCAGTGCTTTTTTAACGCTGATAAAGAAGACATTTATCAGCGCTTTTCAATTTAGCGCTGATAAAATATACATTTATCAGCTCTTTTTACCAGCACTGATAAATGTTTCCCCTGATTTTATAAATGAACCCCAACTACGTCTCCTTCCTTCCACACCCCTCAAGCTCTCACGGAAGCCTAATCATGTGTTGCTTGATCCTCCTCCTTCTCCGCTACTTCCTCCTCCTCCTCCGTTGTCACGGTCATCGACTCGTCCTCGTCCTCCTCCTCCATTGCGAACTCCTCCTCCCTCTCCTCCTCCATCGTCGTTGCTGCGAACGCGTCCTCCTACTCCTCCACCACCGTTTCCACCTCCTGCTCCTCCTTCACCGTCACTACCACCTCCTTCTCCTCCTCTTCTATCGCCGCCACCACCGCCACTGACTCTGCCGCCTCTTCGGCCTCTACTGCTATTAGTAAGGGTACTCTCCCTTCTAGAGTAAGTTTGTTTCTTCTTCTTCTTGAAATAATAATAGTCTCCACTATTTGGTTGTTCTCTTGGTTTGGTTGTTATAATTTTTTTTCATATTTATTCTCAATGTTTTGTGATATGATATTGTGGTATTTTGATCTATATTGAGTGTATAGGTGATTTTGGGGTCACTTTGATCTTTCAGGGTGAAAATAGGAAAAGATCCCAAGTTTTAGGGTTAACTCGCATGGTTTAGAAAACTATTTAGACCCCATGTAGTTGGGTCTATAACCATTGCGATTATTTTTTCATGGTTAGTTCATGGTTATATAACCCATGTGGTCAAACCATGCACAATTTTTCTTCCTCTTAGTTTTTTAGTTTTGGATCCCTTGCATTTTTCATTAATCTCAACGGTTCCTACCATTGGTGTGTGGTTGATTAAGGGAGTTTTATGGTGGTTTCACAGTGTTGGGTGATGTTTAAATTAATTATTCGAGCTTTTTTGTGTGGTCATGTAATGGCCCGGACCTCCCTGGTCCATTACTTTGTGAAAATGTGGTGTTGGAGGTGTTCCGGGAAGTCAAGGTGACTTATCCCCCAGCCGCTGCCTACCAGTAGCTCAGTCTACCGGTAGCTGCTGCCTACCGGTAGCTCGGTCTACCGGTAGCTGCTGCCTACCGGTAGCCGCCGCTTACCAGTAGCTCGGTCTACCGGTAGCTGCTGCCTACCGGTAGCCGCCGCTTACCAGTAGCTCGGTCTACCGGTAGCCGCATCCTACCGATAGCTGGGTTTACCGGTAGCCGCGGCGTACTGATAGCTCGGTATACTGGTAGCCGCAGTCTAGCAGTAGCTCGGCTAACACTTTGCCAAATTTCTAGTTCTGGGAACAGTGTTTCCAGTTTTATGAACAGTATCGGTGAGGTTCAGTGAACAATGTTTCTATCGGTGAGGTTCTATCGGTGGACTTCTATCGGTAGACTTGAACAGTGTTTCTATCGGTGAGGTTCTATCTGTGGACTTCTATCGGTAGACTTGAACAGTGTTTCTATCGGTGAGGTTCTATCGGTGGACTTCTATCGGTAGACTTTAACACTGTTTCTATCGGTGAGGTTCTATCGGTGGACTTCTATCGGTAGACTTGAACAATGTTTCTATCGGTGAGGTTCTATCAGTGGACTTCTATCAGTAGACTTGAACAGTGTTTCTATCGGTGAGGTTCTATCGGTGGACTTCTATCGGTAGACTTGAACAGTGTTTTCAGAATCCTAAGAGCTACCGATTCCATACTTTTCCAAATTTCACGAATGAACAGTGTTTCCAGAATCCTAAGAGCTACTGATTCCATACTTTTCCAAATTTTACGAATGAACAGTGTTTCCAGACTTCATGAGAGCTACCGATTCCATACTTTGCCAAATTTTTGAGTATGTGAACAGTGTTTCCAACTTAAAATACTTTTAAAACCTTATTTTAAGGACTTTAAGACTGATTCAAAGGCCATAAATTCTATATTAATTATTCCTAAGGCTGGTATGTTTTTACTTGGTCAAACCGCGTGGGTTAATGCGATCCGTTTTCAATGGAGAATAAATCGGATCTTAAACCGTCGCCTCTCTAATTTTTTTTAAAAGGAACGAGATATCATTCTTTGTTGTTCTTCCTTCTGGTTCTCATCTGCAAGACGTTAGAACCTTTCAATCCTTTCCGTAGGAGTTGAACAATCAATCTTTACTCCTAGGATTGGTTCTGCTCTGTTTTGGATGCAACCGAGCCGTGTCGATCAATCTTCGATATAAGGTATGTTTTATCATCGTTCCTTTAGGGATCACCTTCTCTTGTTCTCCCTTCCATATTACCAAGTAATCTCCATGGTTCTAATGGGGTTTTGTTGGTTGGGACTTACTGTGGAATCCTTGGGTGGATTCAGTTGTCGTGAGAGAAGGATTGTGGCCCGTTGTGTGGATAAAGGACGTCAAGAACTCTTCGAGGTAGGGGATTCATGGCTTCTCTAATTGTGTAGGTGCAATCGTAGAATTAGCATGATTTAGTCCTTTGGATCACAATGAAATTGACCTAATTAAATACTTGAACCGGATTAAAATAATTGTTTGATCGCATGTTGTTGCTTTGTACTGTGATAACGGTTTGCCTCATGTTTTCCTAGATAGAGTGATATCTATGATTTTCTTTAATTAGTTGCTCGTTCATGATGGAAATTGATAATGAACGTAAAGCCGGAATTATTTGTTAAATAATTGGCATGTTAATGAATCTGTTAATTCAAGATGGATTAAATAACTATTAGTTCGATAAATTCAAAAGTGTTCTGAGTTACCCGCTTGCTTGTAAGGCTGAATGCCTTGTGGTTTGGAGCTCTGAGTGCTCATTTTGTATGAAGGCTGAATTCCTTGTTAAAGGGCCGAGAGCCCATTTTGTGATATTTGATTTCCTGCTACTTGTGATTTGATGTGAGCCTGGATGGCTGTTGTGATATGTGGAGGTATGGGGACTTGTGGTTGTGGCGGATGACGCCTAGTGTGGCGAGATGCATCGGTTTATGCATGTGGGTGTCGGGGAGGACACCAAGGATGATGGTATGAGATGAATGTGATGGTTTTATGTTGGTGGTTTGGTTTGGTTGTTTATCTGCTTTACTTTTCCCCACTGCTCAAGGCAGCTGGTATTGCTTACCCTCTTTCCGAAGGAGGCGAAGACACGCGGGGTATGCCACGTGCTTTCCGTGTTTAGCCTCTCGATGGAGGATGGGCCTATGCTCTTTCTATAGGCGACAAATACTCAACGGGTAGTATATCTACTCACCGTGTTGAGCCCCTTTGTGTTTAGTAGCATAGGATGTTTTTCTAGAATGCCTGAGATTATGGAAAAGTAATTCTGAAATGAAAGTTTGTTTAAATGGTGATAATCCACGGGGATGGAGAAACTGGAATTTAATAGTGATGTGAATCCTAAAAAGGAGCAGTTTTTGAATGTGATGCCAATTTAGTTTAATGTGGTAAATTGTTCATGGTTAATTATTGTTTAAAGAATTAATTAACGTACAGTGGAACTGATAAAATGAGAATGAAGTAATCTAATAAAGCTCTTCAAATGGTTGTGTGCTTATAGGATGCCTAGTCTTAGAAGTAGCAGCCTGGAGTCTGAGAGACATTAGCTGCAGTTGTGCCTATGATTAGGTAATGCCCATAGTGTGGTTGTGAGTTATATATATTCTGTACTTTTGTGTTTCTATACGCTACTCCACCCTGTCGGTAAGGGCAACCGACACGCCGGGGATTCTGAGCCCTGGGGGGTGTTTTCCCCAACATTCTGATGGGAGGTTGAATGGATGACTACCCCCCTTGGCCCCACTCTCTTCTCTTGGTAGATCTTTGTGCTGGTAGGCACAATGGTTAATTTTACCCATATATGTGTGTAGAGGGCTGTAATGGCTTGTGGTTATTTCACACACATATATTCTGGATATAGTATCCTATGGACTACTATAGGTGTAACGTGTATAGGCTATAATGGCTTGGGGATCCTTACTCGGAGAATGGGCTGTAATGGCTTGAGGTATTATAACTGACGTATGATACACGTTATGCGAGCTGTGGTGGCTCTCAGAAACTACCTGGTTACTTTTGGTTGTGAGGACGGTGTGGAGCTTAGCCCAGGTGTCTGCGGGCAAGCCTTTGGAGAGAGATGCACAGGACGTATGTCGTTGGGGCGAAGCGGCAAACCAGTGGGGAAGTAGTAGCGGGGTACCTTTGATATTCTTTACTATATGCTATATTCTTGTATGCGTTACTTGGTGAGAGTTTCCATGGTGAGGTTGGGAACTTAGTATACCTGTTTAGGTAACGAGTTAGTTTCACTTGTTGTTCACTGGGCTTTAGCATGCTTTCTTTACTTTTGCATGAGAGGCTTGGGGAGGATCCTACTGAGTATACTGTTATACTCACCCTATGTATATATAAACTGTTTTTCAGGTCACTTGGAGAAGGTTGGAGATCAAGCTGGTTACTACTAGCTTGCGGTTGGAGGAGGAGCTGTTCGGGCTTGTGGTCGCTGCCGTTTTACTTTCTTTTGGGTACTTTTAGTTTTCCCTTTCAGTTGTAGTAATTTTGCATGACATTTCATATATGTACTTGGGTTTCTTTTATATTTCAGTTATGAGTTGGAGTTGGTTGGAGTCTATTCTATCTCTCTCTTCTGCATGTGTTCTCTTAGAGGGTAATGCCTCCCATTTGTGTGTGTATTATACCCTCGGTGCTAGTCACCAACCCGGGGCCTACTGGAGGCGGGACTCGGGGGTCATTATCTCCCTTATCACATTGCTAGCCCAGGAGGGGTACACTTTGTGAGGAGGGGGTCGTGACAGAGTGGTATCAGAGGTCTGGTTGAGGGATAAGATAGAGTTTGGATTTAGGCACAGGTGAGGATGCATGGGATGGTAGGGCAACGGTGTCATTCATGTTTAGAAAGTGGGGTAAACACTAGAGACTGGCAGAGACATAGGCGTTTAGGGCCCCCTATGATCTGTTGCACGGACCTTTAAGCTTACGATGGCTACTAAACAAAGTGATATCGGTTGCAGGGTAGAGACCTAGGAAAGGATCATGCATCATTATTCTTTGCGCTTGTGTTTGAATGGGTAGACCTTGGGATAGGTAACCTAAAATAAATAAAACAAAACAATTAATTAATTAATGTTGAGTCTTCCATATTCCAGGCTTAGGAGCTCTAACAGTTTTTATTTTACAGGTATGGCTCCAGGTCGACGTCCTTGTCAGGTTTGCGCAGAAGATGCCCATCAGGCTGTTCCAGAAGATCGCCGCCGAGTAGAGGTTGACGATGATGAAACTTGGAGGAAGACACTTCGAGAGTTTTAGCGCTAGAGTCTATAGAAGTATGAGGGATCCGTTTCAGATGCAGTCAAAGAAGACTGGTTGGAGGAGATCGAGATAGGCTTCAGTTCGATTCGTGCTCGGAAGGAACACTGGGTGTCCTTGGTTGTGACGATGCTGCGTGGAGCAGTGAGGCAGTGGTGGTTCTTATTCCTCGGCGATCGTGAGGAGTCAGCAATCTCATGGGAGGAGTTTCGAGATAGGTTTAGAGTCGAGTTTCTTTCGTCGACTGCGAAGGTGTCCAGTCGCCAGGAGCTTCTCACCCTTCGACAGGGGAGCGCCAGTGTTCGAGAGTTTGGAATCCGTTTCAGGAACCTTCTACGATATGCTTCAGACCTGTTACCAGATGATGAGTCTAGGGCGAGGCATTTCGAGGAGGCTTTGCGTCCAGAGATCCAGCGCCAGGTCACCCCATTTATGCTGAAGACATATCTTGAGGTGCTGGAGAGGGCAAAGGTTGTTGAGAGGACTTTGGCCAGGACTGGATCATCATGAGAGGGGAATCATCATGATTCCTCACGAAGCAGAGCTGTGGTCCGGGGTTCCCGGTTTTCAGGACAGAAGAATTTCCGTTCACCTGGGGGTAGGTCCCAGCCCTTCCCATCTCGTTTCTCCGAAGGCAGAAATGCTCAGACCTATGCCAAGGGATCATGCGCTTGTTTTTCTTGTGGTGGTCGTGGTCATCAGCAGCGGGAGTGCCCGACTTTTCAGAGCAGTCATCGTGCACCGGGCGCTCCACTCCAGGTTCCTCCGTTGAGGCAGTTCCAGCTGAGGCAGCAGCAGTAGGTTGCACCAGTTTTAGATCACCAAAGGGTAGATGGAGCAGGCAGAGGACAGCCCCATGACGCTCCCCGTCCTCAGAGAGCAGAGCGCGGCCATGGTGGTGGTCGTCATCAGGGTCAGAGAGGTCGTGGAGGAGGTCGTGGTCAGCTTCATGCTCTAGCGTTACCAGCCCCAGGTGAGCCAGATGTCGTTTGAGGTACCCTTTGCTTGTTTTCTACCTTGGTGTATGCCTTGTTTGATTTAGGAGCAACACACTCCTTCATATCACCTACCCTTGTCCATGCTTTGGGACTTGTGGTAGAGAGGCTTCCAGTGCCCTTGGTGTTTACTACGCCAGTTGGAGGTCGATCTGACTTGTTTAAAGTATGTAGAGACTGTGAGCTAGTGTTGGGGCAACACTGCTCTTGGGGAGATTTTCTATGTTTGCGAATACAACCATATGATGTCATACTTGGCATCGATTGGTTGTATTCGGTGCAGGCTGTTGTGGATTGCTACAGGAAGAAGGTCGTTTTCTTTGATGGATATGGAGAGAAAGTGGTCTTTGATGGTGAGAGAGATCCTCGGATGAGTCATAGACGAGTTCCATCCTTATCATCCATGATGGCTGGGATGACGCTGAGTTCTTCAGAGGTTCAACAGTTGGCATTTCCTAGGGTCGTAGAGGAGTACCCTGACGTCTTTCCAGAAGAGGTTGTATCCTTACCCCCTCGACGAGAGATCGAGTTTGGGATCGAGCTATAGCTAGGAGCGTCTTCTATCTCTATTTCTCCGTATAGGATGGCCCCTTCTGAGTTACGAGAGATGCGTATTCAGCTCGACGGTCTGTTTCAGTGTGGTTTTGTTCGGCCAAGTGTGTCATCGTGGGGTGCACCAGTTTTGTTTGTGAAAAAGGCTGATGGCAGTTTGCGGTTGTGCGTCGATTATCATCGGTTAAACAAAGTGACAATAAAGAACCGCTATCCTCTCCCATGGATTGATGACCTATTCGATCAACTTAAGGGTGCAAGTTGGTTCTCAAAGATAGACTTGCGGTCAGGATATCATCAGATGCGTGTAAAGGATGAGGATATCCCGAAGACTGCTTTCCGCTGTCGTCATGGGCATTATGAGTTTGTTGTAATGCCATTCGGCGTGACGAATGCTCCAGCTGTTTTCATGGGGTTGATGAATTCTGTGTTCCATGAATTCTTGGACAAGTTTTTTGTGGTTTTCATCGACGACATCCTTGTGTACTCCACATCTGAAGAGGAGTATGCAGAGCATCTACGAGCCGTTTTGGGAGTTCTTCGCCAACATCAGTTGTTTGGGAAGTTGTCCAAGTGTGAGTTCTGGGCTCGAGAAGTTCGTTTCTTGGGACATGTTGTGTCCCAATAGGGAGTATCTGTGGATCCTTCGAAGATAGAAGCAGTGGTGTCTTGGCCAGCCCCCAAGACCGTGTCAGAGGTGCGAAGTTTCCTTGGTCTCGCAGGCTATTATAGGAGGTTTGTAGCTAATTTCTCCCGAGTTGCGACTCCTCTAACAGCTTTGACCAGGAAGGATCAAGCATTCATATGGACTGATCAGTGTCAGACAGCTTTCGAGTATCTAAAGGAGAAGTTGGTAAGTGCTCCAGTCCTTTTTCTTCCAGCGGAGGGAGTCCAGTTTGATGTTTTCTGTGATGCTTCACATCTGGGGCTAGGCTGTGTTCTCATGCAGCAGAGGTCAATTGTTTCTTATGGGTCTCGGCAGTTGCGTCCCCATGAATGCAACTATTCCACCCATGATCTTGAGTTGGCAGCCGTGGTGTTTTCTCTAAAGTTGTGGAGACATTACCTCATTGGTGAGCACTTTGTGGTTTTCACCGATCATAAGAGTTTGAGGTATGTTTTCTCCCAACATGACTTGAACTTGAGGCAGCATCGGTGGATGGAGTTCTTGCAGGAATACGACTTTGAAATATTGTATACACCTGGAAAAGGGAATGTTGTAGCTGACGCACTAAGCCGAAAGATACGTAATGATGTTGTGCATGAATCTGGTGATTCTTGGAGAGTTATGGAAGAGCTATCAGCTTTGCATCTTGATATGGCAGAAGTTGGGGGTAGAGGTTGTCTTTTCCAGATGACGGTGCAGTCATCCCTAATGCAGAAGGTGGAAGAGTCTCAGTTGGGTGACCTAGAGGTGGAAGTTTGGAGAGACAGAGTTATATGTGGTGAGGCCCCTGATGGTTGGTCAGAGGATGAACAACACCGAGTGTTGTATCATGGCAGGCTTTTTGTTCCCTTGGCGATGCGCGAGACGGTTCTCCAAGAGTTCCATAGTTAACCCTTGGCAGTACATCCTGGTGTGACGAAGATGTACCGATCCTTGAGGAGTCAGTTTTGGTGGCCTGGGCTGAAGCGTACAGTTGCAGAATGTGTATCTCGATGTTTAGTCTGCCAGAAGGTGAAGGCCGAACACCGTGTTCCTGGTGGTCTTCTCCAGCACTTAGAGATTCCTCAGTGAAAGTGGGAGGACATCTCAATGGACTTTGTTACAGGTTTACCTCGAGCTCCGGGAGGACATGATGCTATATGGGTGGTAGTGGATCATTTAACAAAATCATCCCACTTCATAGCGATCAAGGAGTCGAGCTCAGTGGAAGTTTTGTCAAGGCAGTATCTAGAGGAGGTGGTGAGACTCCATGGAGTACCTAGGACGATCATTTCTGATCGAGATCTTCATTTTACCTCCAGGGTGTGGAGAGGTCTCCAGCATGCCTTTGGCTCTCAACTGTGCCTTAGCACTGCTTTTCATCCTCAAACGGATGGTCAGACAGAGCGAACCATCCAGACTCTTGAAGACATGTTGCGCTCTTGTGTTCTTTATTTTGGAGGTTCATGGACGAAGCACTTACCCTTGGTAGAGTTCGCTTACAATAATAGTTTCCACTCTACCATCGGTATGGCGCCGTTTGAAGCCTTGTATGGCCGGCCATGCTGTTCTCCATTGTGCTGGACTGGGGTCGGAGAGTCAGCAATTCTCGGACCAGAACTAGTGCAGAATACAACAGAGATGGTTCAGGTGATTCGTGAGAGGATGAAGAAAGCACAGGATCGTCAGAAATCATATGCTGATCAAAGAAGGAGACCCTTAGAGTTTAATATTGGGGATCATGTGTTTCTAAAGGTGACTCCCCGCTGTGGGCAGCGAAGGTTTGGTCGTGGAAGTAAGCTTTCTCCCCGGTTTGTTGGGCCTTTCGAGGTGTTGGCTCGTGTTGGAGCTGTGGCATATCGAGTAGCACTTCCCCCTCAGATGAGTCGGATACATGATGTTTTCCATGTATCACAGCTCCGTCATTATCTTCATGATGAATCTCATATTATCGATTGGGGAGAGATCGATATTGACGATGATGAAACCTTCGAGGAGCGACCTGTGGAGATCCAAGACCGCAAGGAGAAGGTGTTGCATGGGTGTTCTATTCCTTTAGTTTGTGTCTTGTGGCAACATGGTGGCATGGAGGAGAGTACTTAGGAGCGTGAGTCACAGATATGTGCTCAGTACCCAGAGTTGTTTAATGTTTAACTCTTTTCATGTAATGACGTTTCCTTTATGGTTAGACCTTTTATGTTTTATTTATGTACCTTTTTTTGTGTGATGTTATGATTGAATTGTTTGGATATGGATTGTTTGTTTCCATATTCTCAGATGTCGTAGTTTTTTTCCAGATTTCGAACAACTCATGGTGGTTTTCCCATGAGAGGTATCTTATGGGGTGGTTGTTCAGACCCCTCTGTTCCTCTGAGTTGGTTTTTAATTCTCGAGGACAAGAATGTTTTGAGAGGTATCTAATGTAATGGCCCGGACCTCCCTGGTCCATTACTTTGTGAAAATGTGGTGTTAGAGGTGTTCCGGGAAGTCAAGGTGACTTATCCCCCAGCCGCTGCCTACCGGTAGCTCGGTCTACCGGTAGCTGCTGCCTACCGGTAGCCGCCGCTTACCAGTAGCTCGGTCTACCGGTAGCTGCTACCTACCGGTAGCCGCTGCTTACCAGTAGCTCGGTCTACCGGTAGCCGCATCCTACTGATAGCTGGGTTTACCGGTAGCCGCGGCATACTGATAGCTCGGTATACTGGTAGCCGCAGTCTAGCAGTAGCTCGGCTAACACTTTGCCAAATTTCTAGTTCTGAGAACAGTGTTTCCAGTTTTATGAACAGTATCGGTGAGGTTTAGTGAACAGTGTTTCTATCGGTGAGGTTCTATCGGTGGACTTCTATCGGTAGACTTGAACAGTGTTTCTATCGGTGAGGTTCTATCAGTGGACTTCTATCAGTAGACTTGAACAGTGTTTCTATCAGTGAGGTTCTATCGGTGGACTTCTATCGGTAGACTTGAACAGTGTTTCTATTGGTGAGGTTCTATCGGTGGACTTCTATCGGTAGACTTGAATAGTGTTTCTATCAGTGAGGTTCTATCGGTGGACTTCTATCGGTAGACTTGAACAGTGTTTCCAGAATCCTAAGAGCTACCGATTCCATACTTTGCCAAATTTCACGAATGAACAGTGTTTCCAGAATCCTAAGAGCTACCAATTCCATACTTTGCCAAATTTCACGAATGAACAGTGTTTCCAGACTTCATGAGAGCTACCGATTCCACACTTTGCCAAATTTTGAGTATGTGAACAGTGTTTCCAATGTAAAATACTTTTAAAACCTTATTTTAAGGACTTTAAGACCGATTCAAAGGCCATAAATTCTATATTAATTATTCCTAAGGTCGGGATGTTTTTACTTGGTCAAACCGCGTGGGTTAATGCGATCCGTTTTCAATGGAGAATAAATCGGATCTTAAACCGTCACCTCTCTAATTTTTTTTAAAAGGAACGAGATATCATTCTTCGTTGTTCTTTCTCATGGTTCTCATCTGCAAGATGCTAGAACCTTTCAATCTTTTCCATAGGAGTTGCACAATCAATCTTTACTCCTAGGATTGGTTCTACTCTGTTTTGGATGCAACAGAGCCGTGTCGATCAATCTTCTATATAAGGTATGTTTTATCATCATTCCTTCAGGGATCACCTTCTCTTGTTCTCCCTTCCATATTACCATGTAATCTCCATGGTTCTAATGGGTTTTGGTTGGTTGGGACTTACTGTGGCATCCTTGGGTGGATGCTGTTGTCGCGAGAGAAGGATTGTGGCCCGTTGTGTGGATAAAGGACGTCAAGAACTCTTCGAGGTAGGGGATTCATGGCTTCTCTAATTGTGTAGGTGCAATCGTAGAATTAGCATGATTTGGTACTTTGGATCACAATGAAATTGACCTAATTAAATACTTTAACCGGATTAAAAGAATTGGTTGATCGCATGTTGTTTCTTTGTACCGTGATAACGGTTTGCCTCATGTTTTCCTAGATAGAGTGATATCTGTGATTTTCTTTAATTAGTTGCTCGTTCATGATGGAAATTGATAAAGAACGTAAAGCCGGAATTATTTGTTAAATAATTGGCATGTTAATGAATCTGTTAATTCAAGATGTATTAAAGAACTATTAGTTCGATAAATTCAAAAGGGTTCTGAGTTACCCTCTTGCTTGTAAGGCTGAATACCTTATGGTTTGGAGCTCTGAGTGCTCATTTTGTATGAAGGCTGAATGCCTTGTTAAAGGGCCGAGAGCCCATTTTGTGATCTTTGATTTTCTGCTGCTTGTGATTTGATGTGATCCTGGATGGCTGTTGTGATATGTGGAGGTATGGGGACTTGTGGTTGTGGCGGATGACGCCTAGTATGGCGAGATGCATCAGTTTATGCATGTGGGTGTCGGGGAGGACACCAAGGATGATGGTATGAGATGAATGTGATGGTTTGATGTTGGTGGTTTGGTTTGGTTGTTTATCTGCTTTACTTTTCCCCACTTCTCAAGGCAGCTGGTATTGCTTACCCTCTTTCCGAAGGAGGTGAAGACACGCGGGGTATGCCACGTGCTTTCCGAGTTTAGCCTCTCGATTGAGGATGGGTCTATGCTCTTGCTATAGGCGGCAAAGACTCAACAGGTAGTATATCTACTTGCTGTGTTAAGCCCCTTTGTGTTTAGTAGCATAGGATGTTTTTCTAGAATGCCTGAGATTATGGAAAAGTAATCCTGAAATGAAAGTTTGTTTAAATGGTGATAATCCACAGGGATGGAGAAACTGGAATTTAATAGTGATGTGAATCCTAAAAAGGAGCAGTTTTTGAATGTGATGCCAATTTAGTTTGATGTGGTAAATTGTTCATGGTTAATTAATGTTTAACGAATTAATTAACGTACAATGGAACTGATAAAATGATAATGGAGTAATCTAATAAAGATCTTCAAATGGTTGTGTGCTTATAGGATGCCTAGTCTTAGAAGTAGCAGCCTGGAGTCTGAGAGACGTTAGCTGCAGTTGTGCCTATGACTAGGTAATGCCCATAGTGTGGTTGTGAGTTATATATATTCTGTACTTTTGTGTTTCTATACGCTACTCCACCCTGTCGGTAAGGGCAACCGACACCCTGGGGAATCTGAGCCCTGGGGGGTGTTTTCCCCAACATTCTGATGGGAGGTTGAATGGCTGACTACCCCGTTTGGCCCCGCTCTCTTCTCTTGGTAGATTTTTGTTCTGGTAGGAACAGTGGTTAATTTTACCCATATATGTGTGTAGAGGGCTGTAATGGCTTGTGGTTATTTCACACACACATATTCTGGATATAGTATCCTATGGATTACTATAGGTGTAACGTGTATAGGCTATAATGGCTTGAGGATCCTTACTCGGAGTATGGGCTGTAATGGATTGAGGTATTATACCCGACGTATGATACATGTTATGCAAGCTGTGGTGGCTCTCGGAAACTACCTGGTTACTTTTGGTTGTGAGGACGGTGTGGAGCTTAGCCCAGGTGTCTACGGGCAAGCCTTTGGAGAGAGATGCACAAGACGTATGTCGTTGGGGAGAAGCGGAAAACCAGTGGGGAAGTAGTAGCGGGTTACCCTTGATATTCTTTAATATATTCTATATTCTTGTATGCGTTACTTGGTGAGAGTAGCCATGGTGAGGTTGGGAACTTAGTATACCTATTTAGGTAACGAGTTAGTTTCACTTGTTGTTCACTGGGCTTTAGCATGCTTTCTTTACTTTTGCACGAGAGGCTTGGGGAGGATCCTACTGAGTATACTGTTATACTCACCCTATGTATATATAAACTGTTTTCAGGTCACTTGGAGTAGTTTGGAGATCAAGCTGGTTACTACTAGCTTGTAGTTGGAGGAGGAGCTGTTCGGGCTTGTGGTCGCTGTCGTTTTACTTTCTTTTGGGTACTTTTAGTTTTCCCTTTCAGTTGTAGTACTTTTGCATCACATTTCATATATGTACTTGGGTTTCTTTTATATTTCAGTTATGAGTTGGAGTTGGTTGGAGTCTATTCTATCTCTCTCTTCTGCATGTGTTCTCTTAGAGGGTAATGCCTCCCATTTGTGTGTGTATTATACCCTCAGTGCTAGTCGCCAACCCGGGGCCTACTGGAGGCGGGACTCGGGGGTCATTATCTCCCTTCTCACATTGCCGGCCCAGGAGGGGTACACTTTGTGGGGAGGGGGTCGTGATAGGTCATGTGTTTTGAAAAGTTGGTTTTATGTTATAGAAAATTTTATTTTTTGGATGAAAAAGTTGATTTTGGTGTTCATAAAATGTTTTAAAATGGTAGTCTTTCTCTTCATTTTTAATTGGGAAATTTTTTTGAATAGAAATTTTTTTAACGCATCCTTGTTTTTAAAACTAGGAATAATGGTTTCTTTATAAGAGAAATTTTGATTATCTTAAAGTTTATAAAAATTGTTTGATTTCATTATAGAAATTTAAAAAGAAATTAAAATTGATAGAAATGTTTTTTAAATGATTAAAATTTATTAAAATAATTAGAAGTTAAAGTGGGTTTGTTATTTTTAAGTAAAATGAAATATTTTCAAATCAAGTGTGTGATTTTGGTGAAAATATTCCTTATACTCCATTTAAATGTGGAAATCTTAAGGAAATTTATTTTTGTGAGTGTTTAGATTTTAGTGAATCATTTTTACAAGGGTTTGGGTTGTTTTAAAAGAGTGTATGTCTTTAAAAATAATTAACATGGAACTTTTATTGAAGGGATTTTGTTTAAATAATATTGAACATATTTAAAGACTTTTTTGTATGTTTTGGGATCAATAAATTTTTTGTATTTGATTTATTTACTTGGTGTGCATTAAGATTATTTGTTTTAGTTTATGAAAAATGAATGGGATAAAATTAATATTTACTATGTTGTATTTTCTCCTCTCAGAAAGGTCTTGAGAATATCTGAAGAAACATCCCCTAAGTTGAATTATTTTCATTAATAGGTATATCTATTTGGGATGTGGGATTTACCCAGACATCGAATGGGGTTTTGAATCCAAATAATCATTTTATTTTGGGTTTCTTAAATTTACACCCTACCTTCCATAGTGATTAAGGTCCTCCTAACGTTGTGAAGTGGTTAGGTTATTTTCTAGAATCCCTTGAGTTGAATTACCCAAAGTGGTCTGGGGCGGTTGTTTATTTTGGAATATGTTCTTATTGAGTTGGAATGTCTTTATGCTTTGAGGTAAATTTTATTTAATTTATTCCTTATTGTTTTTTGGTTCCTCTTACGCGAGGGTTTGTTTATAGAGGTTGTGAATATTCTTTAGTGTTTTATGACTCATTTTTTTATCTTCTAGGGTTCATCATGAGATGGTGCTCTCAAGTTGTGATGTCCTAGCACTACTGGAAATACAATATATACCAACGGTTTAAAACCATTGGTATAGGCATCAGAACCATTGGTATACTATATACCAATGGTTTTGAAAACCGTTGGCTAGTAAGATGTTGCAAAAGGCCTATACCAACGGCCTTTCTCTAACTGTTGGTATATGGCACTATAATCTTTAGTATGCCAATAGTTTTATAAAAACTGCTGGAATATATTTATACCAACGCTTGATAAACCGTTGGGATATATATATTACATGTACTTTACCAATGGTTTGAAACCGTTGGTATATAGTATTACAAACGGTTCCTTAAAACCGTTGGTAAAAATATTCTGGAAATACACTATACCAATGGTTCAAAACCATTGGTATAGTTTATTACCAATGGTTTATTCAAACTGTTGGTAAAACTATTCTCCAAAAACACTTTACCAATGGTTTAAAACCATTGGTATAGTGTTTTCCTTCAAACAACACAACATCCACCCATTACCTCCACTTCATACACCTGCAAACACAACTGCAGATAACACTTAAAATTGAACAATTTGCACTTAAAATAGAACAAAAAACACCTGCAATATCACATAAAAAATAGTATACTCTTCCAACCATGACATGTACCATTGACATAGTTTTCCCCATTTCAATATTCACATGAAAACCACTCTTCGAACTAACCCATTTCAATTTCTTTGGTGGAGACATCTCATAATGGTGAGAGGAAACTCACATTATAGAGATCCCATCATAGTCAGAGTTACATACACCATTAACAGAATTAACACATAATTTATAGGATAATTATAGTAAGTATACACATACAACAAGTATACCGATACACAATTAACACATAATTCACAAGTTAATTAAATACATAAAGGATTAAATTCAGAAATCAAGGTCTTGTGGGCTGTTTAGGGGTTTGGGGTAGCTGTCCAAGGTGGGTAGGGGTGTCTAGGGAGGTGGGGGTGTCTGGGGGGATGGGGGTGTCCGGGGGGGGGGATGTCCAGGGTGGTGGGGGGGCTTTCCAAGGGGTGGGGTGTCAAGGGGGTGGGGTGATGTCCAGGGGGTGGGGGAGGTTCAGGGGTTGGGGGGCTGTCCAAGGTGGTGGGGTGGTGTCCATGAGGGTGGGGGGCTGTCCAGGGGGTGGGGGGCTATCCAGGGGGGGTCCACGAGGGTGGCAAGGCTGTTTAAGGGGTAGGGGGTGTTCAGAGGGTGGGTGGGGATTTCTACGGGGGTGGGGGAATATCAAAGGGGTAAAGGGTATCCATGGGGGTGGGTGGGGCTATTTAGGGGGTACGGGGTGTCTAGGGGGTGGACAGGATGTCCACGGGGAGTAGGGGTGTCCTGGGGGGTGGGCAGGACTGTCCAGAGGGTGGGTGGGGCTGTCTAAGGGGGTATGGGGTGTCCAGGGCGGTGGACGGGGTTGTCCAGTGGGGTACGGGGTTTCCAGGGGGTGGGGGTTGTCCACAAGGGGAGGGGCTTTCCAGGGGGTATGGGGTGTCCATGGGGGTGGGAGGGGCAGTCCAGGGGGGGTACAGAGTGTCTAGGGGGATGGGGGGGGGGGGTTCCTATGGTGGTGGTGGGGGGGGATATCCATGGGGGTGTCCAGGGGGGTGGGGTGGTGTCCATGGGGGGTGCGGTGGTGTCCAGGGGGTTGGGGGGCTTTCCAGGGGGTGGGGGTGTCCAGGGGGTGGGGTGTGTCCAGGGGGGTGGGGGTGTCTTAGGGGAGGGGTGGTGTCCAGGGGGTCTAGGGGGTTGGGGGCTGTCCAAGGGGGGTGGGGGCTATCCAGGGGGTGGAGGATATCTAGGAGGTGGTGGTAGTACACAGGGGTGGCGAGGCTGTCTAGGGGGTAGGGGTGTCTAGGGGGTGGGCGGGGGTGTCCATTGGGGTGGGGGGGGGGGCTATCTAGGGGGGTAGGGTGTGTCTACGGGGGTGGGCGGGGTTGTCCAAGGGGTACGAGGTGTACAGGGGGTGGGCGGGCTATCCACAGGGGTGGCTAGGCTATCCAGGTGAGTAGGGGGTGTCTAAGGGGGTGGGTAGGCTATCCATGGGGGTGGGGGGTGTCCACGGGAGGAGGGGGTGTCTAGGAGGGTGGGCGGGCTATCCACGAGGGTGATCGGGTTGTCCAGGGGGGTAGGGGGTGTCTAGGGGGTGGGCGGGCTTACCACGAGGGGTAGGGGTGTCCAGGGGGGTGTGAGGGGTGTCCACGTGGGTGGGGTCTGTCCACGGGGGGAGGGGGTGTCCAGGAGGGGTGGGCGGGCTGTCCACGAGGGTGATCGGGCTATCCAGGGAGGTGGGCGGGTTTTCCACGGGGTGGTCGGGCTTTCCAGGGGGTAGGGGGTGTCCCGGGGGTGGGCAGGCTATCCACGAGTGTGGACGGGGATTTCCAAGGTGTACGAGGTGTTCAGGGGGTGGGGGAGGGGCTGTCTATCGGGGGAGGGGCTATCCAGGGGGTGGGCGGGCTGTCCACGGTGGTGGCGGGGCTGTCCAGGGGGTATGGGGTGTCCAGGGAGTGGGGGGGGGGGGGGCTATCTAGGGAAGGGGTGAATCAGTCATAGAAAATAATCAAGTTAAGTTTTATTATTTATAGATAAAAAATAAAAAAATGTGACCTACCTAATCACACATATATTCAGGCACAACAAATCAATAAACATCAAAGGTTAGTAATATCAGTAAAAAATATAACGGATCAATTTGTCCATCATCACCATCACTATCATCACCATCATCATCACCCTCACCCTCATCCTCATCATCATCCCCATCATCATCCCTACCCTCCTCAATGACCACCTCCTCGCCCTCTTACTCAGTCTCGCCCTCCTCATCGCTCTCCTCCTTCTCCTCGACCTCCTCCTTGGCCTCCTCCTATGCATCGTCCTCCTCCTCACCATCATCTCAAACACCACTAGAACTTACACATGGTGCACCATATATAGAAAAAATCAATGAAATATATTCATCACAAGTAGTTTTGGCTTCTGGTGGAAGTGTTAGACATAAAACTTCTATCAATTTCATAAATGCAGTGTTTTCCCTAGCAGACTATTTTGCTATCTCTATGGCCCTTTTTTCAGCCTGTTTTTCCTGTACCTTAACCTGCTGCAAATCAGTGTCACTACAACTCATACCTAAGGAGGGACAATACCTCTTCAGAACTATACTCTTCCTAGGTCAGCAACGTACTCTACCAGGGTGCTCATTTCCCAACACCTGATGTAAGTGATCATTTGGCCCAAAATTGGCAGGTTCCTGGGCATCAAGGTCCTCTAAAGAATCCTGTTACAAATATAAATAGATTATTAAGTTACAAAAAAGAGAATAAAATTTTAAATCTACAAAGTAAAACTTACAATTTGCTGCTGAGTCGGTTCATTAACCGTACTTCCATCTTTCTTCTTTCTACTCAAGCAAAATAGTTTTTCTTGAGGCACATGTCCTTCTATATTCAATTTGTGCCTATAAAATGACATTGAATATAGGAAACCATAATTTAAAATAGGATACCAATGATTAATTTCATAACTAAAATTATATAACAACTTTAGCAATCGAATAAATTATGGAGGAAGTAATAGAAAGTGCAAGTCATAAAGAAAGATTATAAACTGTCATACCTGTTGCCTCTCATGATCTAGAATCGTAGTAAGTCCCAATGTGTGGACATATTTCCTAGAATCAATGTTTTATTATTTCTTCTAGATGAATCCTAAATAAAATTCAATAATTATTATTAATGAAAAACATGAAAATTTTCATTTAAATACCTATAATGTGATTAATACCTTAAATTTGTTAGTCGTCCAATGAGTAATCATCTGTTGATACTGTTCTAACAGACAATCATCCATGAAAGGGAATGCCTCTAACTCTGTGCCCACTCTAGCATTCTATCCAATGTACAACTCATGCTTATAAGCTCTCCAAAGCTCGCCTAAATCCTTTAGACATGCTGGTCGTGCACCCTCACCGTCGGGGAAATTAAACTGTAGCTGAAACCAAAATATTAATTCATATAAATAAAAAAATTAATACATTTCATTAAATACAACTGGTTCTTTTACCCATATCTCGGCCTAGGATTTATCCTTGACTTCATTTGGAAGCTCTCTCCATGAGAGCGGGCTGACAGGAATGATTTCAGAGTATTTGGAAAGTGTTGCCAAAAACTCCGACATTGCTGCCCTGATTTTTCAATCATCTGACTATCTTCATTGTAGTCCACCATCAACTACGTGCAGTGGTTCCAAACCACATGCATGCATGTACTCCCCCACCCCCACCTCCTATCAATAGATGTATCCGTTATGAAATAAAAACAAATATTTTATCAACACATGTTATAATAAAAATAAATAATGGTGTAAAAAATTTGTTAGGGTTTTATAAGTATACCTACGGTAGTCTGATCAATGGGCACCACTGGATCCACAGAAACAAAAGGAACACCCTGTACAGATGGAGTGGGTCCTAATGTATGATCTGCAGGGACAAACTCTGGTGGAGAATGTGTCGAATAAGATGGAATATAAAAGCACAGAGAGAAGGAAGCAGAAGTAAAATAAGATGACAGGGATGGCTAGCCAAATGATGGATGGGGAGTGGGAATCATTATCAGATATGATACAGATGGGTGAGGAGGCTCAAATGTAAAGGGTGGTGAAAAAATGGGAGGCCTAAATATCCTGTGTGTCCCTAAAGACACACTGGGATTAGCATGTGGGATGGATGGTATGTCAGTGGTAGGGGCAAGGTCTAATCAGGTACGCCGACCAGATCTTCTAGCTCTCATACCACCCCCTCGTATGAACACCTTGAGTACTGGGACCACTACTAGGCTACTCATCAAATAAACTGTATCCTAATAGATGGATCCTGGAAAAATGTTTTAAAAAAATTAATCACGTGACATTATATATTATTTAAATATATATATTTGAAATAAAATACTCACTGCAGGCACTAGTGGTGGAATGCCCAACTCATTCATGCAACGATTGTTGTCCATAATCTGTTTTCATCACCTATCTTCAATTGGTTTTATTTACTACATTTGAAAACAAATATGGAAGTAAATAGAAAAGGATAACTAATGTGCAAACCAAAAAACAAAATAAATGAGAGGGAATAAGGGGATTCATGGATAATTTAACTAACCATTGTTTTAGGTGAGCTTGAATAAATATATAATGAAGTCAATAAATTGTACAAGATGTAATAAAGACAATTAATTTTTAGTAGGATGGTTATTTAGAATGTTTCATTAGTCTATTAAAATCACGAGACTTTGATTATACTAGATTAATAAGTGGTAAAGCAGTTGTCAAAATTAAGGAAAATTTTAATTTTTTTAGCCCAGGTAGATGATGCAGGTTTCAATACATATTTTGCAGAAGAATACAAACCATCATGTTCATTACCTGGTAAAATGTTAAAGAGAGGTCTTAGAGTCATACAAATTTTATAAAAATCACAGTTGAAGCATTGAAATGTTCACCAAGTTAGAAAGGTTGATTTCGTAGGTTTGAATACAGTTCAATTCCAAATTAGAAAACACAATTCAAATAAAATTGCAACCAATAAACATTAAAAATTCACATAACATTCAAGTAGGATACAACATATTTGTAATTAATATTAAATCAATTTGAATAGTACCAACCTTAACATCCCAATTCGAGGCAAAACAAAAAAAATTGAGAACATGAATGGATGATTTTATATATTTCCCACCAAAACTTCAGGTTCACAGTCAACTCTGAAAATTGAGCTATTGGAGTCATAAAAAGTAATAAATGGATTGTTTCTAATGGCAGTAGGGATGGTGTCAATTCTAGCATCACCATCATAAAAAATATTTCTTGGAATTACTTCAATAATGACACCAAATTCAGGTCGAAGATGGTCTTTGACATAAAAAATTTGTTTCTCCATTAATTCCAATACATATGGTTCATTGGTAACAAGAGTGTGAGTCATATAAATTACTCAAAATCCACAATCATCGATAAATGTTCCATGCCTCTTCATCGAATCAAACCACTGCCATTTCATTGTCGTGAATCATCCATGAGAATAATAATCCAATATTATTATTTTTTCAACAACTCCATAATAACATACATTTTCAAATCATAGTCTACTATCTAATGCACTATCATAACAGTCTATTGTGGCAGTAACCATAACACCATTATGTTGTGTTCTCATTTTCTTTTCTCGTTTAGTGATAATAAATCTGTACCCATTGATAACAATTTATTTACAGTCACAAACCACGGTATTAGGACCAAAACCCAAAGCTCTTATTTCCTCAGAGACAGAGTCCGCAGGCAAACTCAATACCTAAAATATAAATCAATATTTAAATTAATTAATTATTTTTTTAATTATTTTAAATAGTAATATTATTACCTTCAATTTTAAACAAGCAGAAAACTCTTTTCTATGCAAAGTCTCCCTTCTTCTCAAAGATAAAGAACGATGATTTATATTTATCATTACTTTATGTTCCCTATAGATAAAAATAGGAATAGTTTAAAAAATATATATAAAATATAAATATACAATTTACTTACAAGATATAGTCATCGAACAATTCATAGTTGAACAAAACTATGCAATGTGCCATCTCCCGCTCTTCAAGGCTTAATGTCGTCAATGTATATGATCCAGGGTTTCCTCCTATTTGAGGAAGTGATGGAAAACTGGGTTCAATTTTCTCATACTATTCTTATTCATTTCTCATTGGTCTGTTCATTCTTGTAGTAAGATCAGACAAATACATAGATCATAAATCCATACATTCTTGATCCAAGTAACCATTCAAGATAAAACCTTTGGGATGATTCCTGTTACGAACATAAGACTTTAATACGTACATATTTATTTCAGTTGGATACATTCAATGAAAAGGAATAGGTACTCCGAGAAATATTTCAGTTAGAATATGGATAGTCATACGTAGCATGCTTGTGAAAGATTATGGAAGAAATATTTTCTCTAACTCACACAAAATTAATGGGGGCATCTGCCAACATTTTTTGCAAGAAATACTTGGACAAATTCTTAGCACAAAGATCTCTAAACAAATGGCACAATCGAATAACAGCCACCCTTACATTATTGGACAAAATATGACGAATTTCTATTGGAATAAACTCATGAAGAAGGATGTGATAATCATGATTCTTCCAATCTCTTCTGTTGACCCATTTAGATATGTCGATTGAATAACCATCAAGAACTTTAATATTCTCTAGTACTTCTAGAAATTACTTTTTTTCTATAGGTGTCATCACATAAGAAGCACATGGAGCTTTCCATTTATTTTCACTAATACGCACATGATGCAATTCTTGTCTGATTCCCCAATCCACAAAGTCACATCGATAACGTAAATCATCTTTTTTCTTTCCCTTAACATTTAGAAGAATCGAAAGAAAAATTTCACATATATTATTTTCAATATGCATTACGTCTAAGAAATGACGTAAAAATTTGGTTGACCAATAAGGCAAGTCAAATAAGATACTTCTCTTATTCCAATTGTAACAAGATTCAGTGGAAACATTCTTTCTCTTTATAGATTTCATTTGATCCTTCCCAAATGAAAAACTGAAATCTTTCAATTCATTAATCACATCAGTTCCAAACATACACTGAGGTGGATCATCGGTCTCCATGGTATTGTCAAATCTTCGATGGTTATTTCTATATGGATGGTCCATTGGCACGAATTTTTGATGTCCCATAAAACTGAAACTACAACAATGTTTCAGTCTTCTGGATCGTGTATTCCTCATACAAACAGGACATGATAGTTTTCCCTTCGTGCTCCATCTAGACATCATTGCATAAGTAGGAAAATCATTGATCGCCCACATAAGCACAACACACATTTGAAATATGTCTTTCGAACATGAATTGTATGTGCACACACCCACATCCCAAAGAAGTTTCAACTCTTTTATCAAAGGTTTCATGTATACGTCTATATCATTATCGGGATCAGAAGGGCCAGATATGAGTATACTCATGAAAGTGAAAGGTTTTTTCATACACAACCATAAGGGAAGATTATAAATGTGTATAAAAACCGGCCATTTGTTGTGCGACATAAGCATCTGCCCAAATGGATTAAAACCGTCACATGAAAGGCCCAACCTCACATTACGCACGTTAGTTGCAAAATTAGGATATCAAGTATCAAATATCTACCATGAAAATCCATCTGCAGGGTGAACCAACTCATCATTAGTCTTCTTTCTCTTAGTATCATGCCATCACATTTTTATTGATATTTCATCAAACATAAAAAGATTCTGGAGTTTGGGGATCAATGGAAAGTGCCACATTACTCTCTGTGGCACATGGGATGGTGTTCCATCAGGTTTTGGCTTCCAGCAGGATGTGCCACATTTTATAAAATCATTTTGTTTAGTAGTTTCCTCCCAAAATAAACTGCAATCTTTTGGGCAAGCATGAATTTTGTTTCGTAAAAATCTAAGTTCCTCAACTAACTTCCATGCCATATAGTGGTTTGAGGGAATATTTGCATCATCTGGAAGTAAGTCCTTCAATAAGGTAAGAATGTAATCGATGGTAGTATTAGAAATACCATACATAGTTTTCCCATGAAACAATTGGACTGAGAATTTCAGCTTTTTCATTTTACCACATTGTCGATATACTGGAGTCGTGGCAGCATCATTCAATTTTTTCACCCTGACAAAATCATCATTTTCATTAGACGCATAATGTCTGTTCATATTGAAATATTCTTGGGTCAGAATCCTTTCTTTTTTATAATGATGAATAAATGGAAATCGGTCATATAACAAATTCTCCAATACAGTCCTCTCATTTGGATCATCAGTAATTTGATATTTCATTTTCTCCCCACTGTGATACCACACAGAGTAGTTTGCTTGAAAACCTTATTTGGTTATGTGGTAGATGACTTCTTCATAGCTCAACCAAGGTCTTTCAACACAATTGTAATAGGGGAAGTGTATGTGACCACAGTCTGAAGCATTGTGAAATGAAAAATCTAAAAATCTCTCCAAATTGTTTTGAAAATCACTTGAGATATGATCGGTTTCATACATCCAACTTCTATCCATTCTGTAAAAATGGTTATAAGTCATTTCGTCAAAAGAAATTCAATAATATTGAAGTTTCATCGAAAATATATTTAAGTAAATGAGAATTGTTCACTTTATATGAAACCATAATGGACACACTACTCTATATGAGAATCATAATATAAAAAACAAAAAAATACTATATTTATAAAAAAAATATCTTTGAAGAAATATACATTAGTGTACAATATCTGGTACACTTGTGGAGGAGAATTATTCAGGAGTTGAGAAAATTTTAGATTGAAAAAATTTAATATCTTAGTAGATTATTTGAGTGATCACAAACACTGCCCAAGGGGGTGGGGGTGTCCAGGGGCTGGGGGGTGTCCAGGGGTGGGGGGCTATTCCGGGGGGTGGGGGCTGTTCACGGGGGCCGGGGGTGTCCAGGGGGTGGGAGGGCTGTCCACGGAGGTGGTGGGGCTGTCCATAGGGGTGGTGGGGCTATCCAGGGGGTTGGGGTGTCCAGGGGGTGGGCGGGCTCTCCATTGAGGTGGGGGGGGGGGGTGCTGTCCACAGGGGTGGCAGGGCTTTCTGGGGAGTATGGGGTGTCCAGGGGGTGGGCGGGATATCCACAGGGCTGGGGGGGATGTCCAGGGGGTACAGGGTGTCTCAAGGGGGAGGGGGTGTCCAGGGGGATGGGGGTGGGGGTGTCCGGGGGGTGGGGGTGTCCAGGTGGGTGGGCGGGCTGTCCACAGGGTTGGGGACTGTCCATGGGGGTAGGGGGTGTCCAGGGGGTGGGGGGGGGGGGGGGCTATCCATGGGTGTGGAAGGGCTATCCATGGGGGTAGAGGTGCCCAGGGGGTGGGCTGGTGGTCCACGAGGGTGGGGGGTGGGGCTGTCCACAGGGGTGGCGGGGTAGTCTAGGGGGTAGGGGTGTTGGGAGGGGGATGTCCAGGGGGTACGGGGTGTCTAGGGGGTTGGGTTGTCCGAGGGGATGGGGGTTCCAGGGGGATGGGGGGTCTGGGGGGTGGGGGTGTCCAGAGGGGGTGGGCGGGTTGTCCATGGGGTTGGGGGGCTATCCAGGGGGTAGGGGTGTCCATGTGGGTAGGGGGGCTGTCCAGGGGGGTACAGAGTGTCTAGGGGGTTGGGGTGTCTGGGGGATGAGGGTGTCTGGGGGGTGGGGAAGTTTCTAGGGGGGTGGGAGGGCTGTCCACGGGGGTGGCAGGGTTGTCCAAGGGGGTACGAGGTGTCCAGGGGGGTGGGTGGGCTGTCCATGGGGGTGGCGGGGCTATCCAGGGGGGTAGGGGGTGTCCAGGGGGTGGGAGGGCTATCCACGGGGGTGGGGGGGCTATCCACAGGGGTGGAAGGGCTGTCCAGGGGGTATGGGGTGTTCGGGGAGGGGGGGGGGGGTTGCGGGATGTCCACAGGAGTGGGCTGTCTAGGGGGGTATGAGGGTGACCAGGGGTGGGGGTGTCTAGGGGGTGGGCGGGCTGTCCAAGGGGTTGGTGGGGCTGTCCAGGGGGGTAGGGGTTTACAGAGGGTGGGCGGGATGTCTACGAGGGTGTAAGGGTTGTCCAGTGGGTAGGGGTGTCCAAGGGGGTGGGCGGGCTGTCTACGGGGGTGGGGGTTATCCACAGGGGTGGCGGGGATGTCCAGGTGGTAGGGGGTGTCCAGGGGTGTAGGGGGTGTTCAGGGGGGGTGGGCTGCTCACAAGGGTGGGGGGGGGGGGGGGTTGTTCCGGGGGGTATGGGGTGTCCAGGGGGTGGGGGTGTCTAGGGGATGGGGGTGTCCGGGGGGTGGGGGTGTCCAGGGGTGGGCGGGTTGTCCATGGGGTTGGGAGCTGTCCAGGGGTAGGGTGTGTCCAGGGGGGTGGGTAGGCTATCCACGGGGGTGGCGGGGATGTCCAGGGGGTACAGGGTGTCCAGGGGGTGGGTTGGCTGTCCACGGGAGTGGTGGGTCTGTCCAAGGGGGAGGGGGTGTCCAGGGGGTAGGCGGGCTATCCACAAGGGTGGGGGTGGGGGCTATCCAGGGGGTACGTGTGTGGGCTGTCCACGAGGGTGGTGGGGTTGTCCCGGGGTATGAGGTATCCAGGGGGTGGGCGGGATGTCCACGAGGGTGGCGGGGCTATCCAGCGGGTAGGGGGTGTCCATGGGGGTGGGCGGGCTGTCCACAGGGGTGTGACTGAGAGCTGTGAGATTTAATTAGGTTTCCATTCATGTTATGAAAATAAAACGATGGGTGCTAAGGATTAGAATAGTATTTTTTAGGGAAAATACAATTTGGTAGGATTAGTGACTTGATAAAATGATGGTATCAGGTTTGAAATTGGGAAATTGTTGGGGCATTGGATTATAAAATGCTCCCACAACCTTCTAAGGAAATATTCTTTCTAGAAAAATGTGTTATGGGAGAAGGAATTCATCCTATATAGTTTATGTCACTTTTAGATCATGTGATTCCTTACTCATCAAGATGACTAGACAAGAACCAAAACCAAATAGGCCTCAAACCTATCCAAATCTTTATAAGTGATGAATTCCCAGTGCTTATTGGAGAACTATGGAAGTGATGACTTCCCACATGCACAACCCCCTCCCCACCTCACCCCTAGAAGACTCCCCCCTGCACATCCCCCCTCTCATCCACCAACTGCACAACCCCCCCCCCCCCCCCCCCCCCCACTTGCACCCCCACTTGCATAGCCCCCGTCCCCCACCCCCACCTGCACAGCCCCCACAGCCCCCTCCCATCCACCCACTGCATAATCCCCCCCACTTGCACCCCCTCCCCCACCTGCATAGCCCCCTCCCCCACCCCTCCCCCACATGTACACCCCCACCTCACCCCCAAAAGACTCCCACCTACCCAGCCCACCCCCAACCTACACACTCCCCTCCCCCCCACCCACTTTCACAACCCCTCCTCCCACCTACACCCCCACTTGCACATCCCCACCTCCCCCACCCCCACCTGCACATCCCCCCACCCCAACCCCCACCTGTACACCCCCACCTCACCCCCAAAAAACTCCCACCTACTTAGCCCACCCCCCAACCTACACACTTCCTTCCCCCCACCCACTTGCACATCCCCCCCACCTACACCCCCCCACACTTGCACAACACCCCCACACCCACCTACACAGCCCACCCCCACCCCACCTGTATAACCCCCCATCCTCACCCCCAGTAGACTCCCCCACTACACACCCCCACCTGCACATCCCCGTTCACCCACTACACATCCCCCTCAACTGAACACCCCCACCTTTACACCCCCTCTCCCCACCCACTACACCCCACCCACTTCACCTCCTACCACCTGCACCCCTCACTTAAAATAAATTTGATTCACACGTGAAAGTTGAAATGCCGAACAAAAACAAAAACAGAAAACAAATCAAATTGAAATTTTTGGGTATAACATACCACACAGACCTCGGGTTTAAGCCAAATAAAAACCAAAACAAAAAAATAGATGGAAAACATTAATCCTAAGGTACTACTTACAAATTTGAAGTGTAGAAAAAAACATCTTTGTGATTGAATATGGATCTAGTGGAATGAATTTTCAAGAAATAGAGCTATTAGGTCTTAGCTTTAGGTCTTCAATTGAGTGGATGGGGGATTGGGTCTGTTGGAAATTTAGGGAAAAACTTTCCCAACGGTTTTAAAAAACCGTTGGGAAAGGTAAGCTTTACCAACAGTTTAATCAAACCATTGGGAAATCCTTTCTAAAATTAACATATCCCAATAGTTTTATCAAACCATTGGGTAAAAGGCATCTAAAAACTCATATATCCCAATGGTTTGATAAAACCATTGGGTAAAAGTCTCTCCACACCCCTATTACAATGGTTTATGAAAGCTGTTGGAAAACTTCCATTGGTATATCCTCCATTTACAGTAGTATAGATGGCCCCTTTCCTTCAATTTTGTGACCCAAGGTTATATTCACTGCATAAGGATATGGTGGTAACTACATAAGGATAGACTCTAATTAAAAATACTTCATATGGGTTCCCCTTGAATAAAAAATGATGTTTAATGGTTTCATTGAAGTTTTTTAAGGGTACCTAGGGTCTACATATGTATTAGAAGGAGCTGTAGAAGAAACCCTCTCATAAATATGGAATGCATCAATTATATTAGGAAAAAAAACCAATAATAAAATTTAATCCCACATTATCCATGCTCGGTGTGGGAAATAGGTAGTATATAAACATTACCTATGTTATACAAGAGTGCAGAAAATGTTCAAATGTGTTGGGGTTGGAATGAAATATTTTCCAATAGAGGAATCCCAAAAAAATGGGAGGTTGGTTAGGGAAAGAACCTACAATAATGACTTGATTTATTGGTATGTATAGTTACTTGATGGGGTAAGGCTAAGGGCATTTGAATTCTAGTAGAATAAAGGAGAGTGAAAAAATTATTCCACCGTGAATTGGGAACATCATGTGGCATGTTAGTATAAGTGAGGGTTAAACCTTTAGAAAGGATCACTGTGAGAGTGTTAAGCATGGGGAGGGAACCCAATAAAGGGGGATCTAACATAATGTATCAAGTATGTTTGTAAAGTTAGGACTGAAGTTTTTATAGTTTAGCATAATGTATAAAGTGTCTCTCTTGGGATTTATGTCTTTGTGAAAATGCCTAAGTGACTCTTTTAAAATTATTCAGGTGTTTTGAAATGTTTCTTAAAAAATTATATGTGTTCAAAATACACTTTTTTGGTTTTAAATATATTTAAAATGGTTTAAAAAAGGAATTGGAATTTTGAGAAAGGATGTTTGGAACAAATTGTTTTATTTTAAAAGGACTGTGTTATTTTAAAGAGGAATATGTATAAATGGTTGTTTTTTAATGGGATTTCAACTGTGATTTTTTAATGGGATTTTAACTGTTATTTTCAAAGAGTGTTCTTTTTTTATAAATATTTTTTAATGGTATTTCAACTATGTAAATGGTTTGTCTAAATTAGATCCTTTTTATTTTATAAATAGTTTTAAAAAGAGTGTATTATTTTATCCTTGGTTAATTTTTATATCAACGTTTTGTGTATTTATTTTTTTAAATATTAATATCACTAAATAAAATAGGATTGATATGAATAAATAATGGATGGATTTCAATTTTCTGACAAAAGAGTATAAAGATGGAGTGAAAGAGTTCATCAAATTTTCAAAAGATCACGCATATGATCCTTCTCAAATCCTTTTTCCATGTTTATTTTGTTGTTATTCAAGACAAATTAGTCTAGAGGAGTTGGAAGAATACTTGATCTATCATGAAATATATCGAAGTTATATATATTTTAATAAACACGGGGGAAAAGAGAATGTAGCTAGTGACTGGGATAACACTAGGTTTTATGGATCATTTGATATGATTACAAGTGTGGACAATGAAGAAGACCATACCAATGATGTGATTATAGATGTTCATGATAAAGAAGATAATATTTTTGGAATGACAAGGATAGTTGAAGATGAACTTTTTGATTTCCCAAAATTGTTTGATCAGTTAAAGAGTTGTGTAAAGATTCCATTATATGATGGTTGCACTAAATATACAACATTATCAGCCATACTAAATCTATATAATTTAAAAGAAGGCAATGGGTGGAGTGACGCCAAAACACTGATTGATTTGGCGTTTTGGTCCCCTGTCCCTTTTCTCACATATATAAATAATTATAATTATATAAATATATAATTCTATATTAATAATTATAAATATTTATATATAATTATAAATATAATAAATATAAATATAATAAATATATAATCATAAATATAATAAACATACATATAATAAATATATTTATTATATTTAGAATTATATATTTATCAAAAAGGTTCAGGAGGCAGGCAAGCCCGCTCCTAAAAATTTATTAGAAAAGTAAAAAGACACAGAGAAAGGATGAGGTCAAACAAGGAGACAAACCCTAATCCAAAATGAAGAGGATCAGAATCATCCTCATAATTATGTAAATAATGATTAATAATTAATTTTATACACTTATAATGAAAGTAGATGGTTGGGTGGGTTATCCCTTGGGGGGGCTATGAACCGTCATTCAGGCATGTGTGTGTGCGATGTGTGTGTGTGTTTGATGTAATTATACCCCCAAACACCTAATATATATATTTATAAATATAATTTTATTTATATAAATATATATTTAAAATTATAAATATATATAACTATATATATAATTATATATTAATATTTATAAATAATTATATATAATTTAAATTTATATAAATTTATATAATTATATTTATATATATATATTTGGTGTTTGGGAGTAAAATTACATTAAACACACACACACACCACACACATGCCAGAAAGGTGGGCCATAGCCCCCCAAGGGATAGCCCACCCATCAAGCCATGTTTATTATATGTATACTTATTATATTTATGATTATATATTTATTATATTTATGATTATATATTTAATATATATATATATAATATTTATAATTATATAAATTTATATAAATTTAAATTATATATAAATATTTATAATTATTAATATAAAATTATATATTTATATAATTATATTTTTTTAAATTATTTATCATTATTTGTATATATATGGTCAAAGGGGTGGGGGAATAAGGCCAAAACACCAGTTGATTTGGAATTGTGTTGCCCCATTTCCCTAAATATTATAACCCTAAACCCATAAAATTAAGAAAAAACACCCCCTCTCAAATTTTTCTTGATAGTACTTACACCAAGTCAATGATTATGTCTAAATAAACCCTAAAATATTTTTATATTGAACTTTTTTCATATAATTCCCCAATGAGATGGAGGAAAAAGCAATTTATAGTGCTACCCAAATTGGTAATTCACTTTTATGATGTCATACATGCATAGAGAAAATCAATTTCTCTTAGTTCTAATA